>NNCF01130853.1:73863-122788 GCA_002313205.1 Laupala kohalensis | reverse complement strand
TATATATATATATATATACACGCAGTCATCTTCGGCACAGTTGTATCATTATCTCTAGTCCCATCCTGACCATGGTTTTTCTCCGGTTTTCCTTTGAGTAGAGGCGAGTTTATATTCTGGCCCGTTACGCTCGGGTCTACAGGCAGAAGCGTTTGGAGGCGTCAGTATCATTCATTCTACTACTATTAATTTCGTATTTTGAATGATTTTATTAGCAACTGAAATATTTCATGACTGTACGTATTTGTGAAATTCTTCTTTTACAATATATAGAAAATAAAATTTGTGGCCGCAACCGGTATTTACATCCAGTATAAACGTTAGGTATCCATTAATTACACAACGCTAAAATGATCATTTTCAACTCCCCCTTCCTCTCTACAAAGCACCATTGACTTATACCCTTTATCCCCACCAATACGAAACGCTGTCAGAACTTTCCTTCTCCATTAAGAAAAGTTCTTGCTTTCCAGAAAATGTGAGGACTAATTTTGAAAGAACTTAATTATTCCTCATTGCCGAGTGGCCTCAATGAGCGGTTGCGTACATGGATTACAGAAACAAACTTCAGGTTAACAGTGTCCTATGAAACACCCAACAAACTTTGTGTTACGAAACTACCCCGCAGTAGCATACTTACACGGGCGGAGAGGAAATCCGCCCCGGGCCTCCACCTCTAAATGGTTCAGCAAAAATTACAAAAATACATAAATTTTAACACACATTTACAGTTGAGATAATGAAAATTTTCATTTTAATTTTTTAATGAATTGGTGCCATAGATATGCACTTGTTCCCAAGCAAACACATTAATAATAATAATAACAATAAATTTACTGTCAAAAAAGTACAAACTGCGTATGGCCATGCGGAGGACAAGAAACTAATTTACTCTCTGGAAGCAAGCTAGGGACCATCCCATCAATTCCGATCAAGGGCCTTAACGCAGAGGCGGGTTGAATTTTTTAGCACACTCCATAAGAATAAAAAGTTACCTACGTGTTATAATATCATTAGAAAACCCACAAATTTGTATTTAACACAAAAAAATTATTTTACAAGTACGTATTCTTAACGAACAATGGAGTATTCGGAAGATATTGTTTATAAACCGAAAAAATTAAAATAACACTAAATTCGAGATTTATTATTTCATTAGACGCCGCCCCTAGATACGAACCTAGAGAGCCTGTATAAAAAAATCCGCCTCTACCCGAAGGAAAACCAGAGGAAAAAACTCGGGCCTCATTAGATGTACGCTACTGCTAGCTCCCCTCCCCATAATGATACAAAACCTTCCCCTCCAACCGAAGGTGCGTTGCGTCACGTATGGCCCTGCATCAAGTGGTGGTACATTGGCATGTAGCAAACAATATCAGAGGACTTATTAATTATTTACTATTTTTATCATTATTATTTTATTTCATTATAATAATTATAAGAAAAATGTTAATAAGTGAATTTATAGACATTTTTTTCATAACTGATGGGTTAATTTAATTTGTTAATTTAACGAATTTTATGTTAAAATATATTAAAAAACAAAAGTTATTTTTTTTCAACTTTTAATATTATAATATTACGGGACAGAGAATCGCTCGCATTTAGTCAATATACCAATATTTTCAAGTAAAATTTTAATGAATGAGTTCTGATTTAACCTTTATTCGATTAGGTTATTTTCATTTGTTGAGTTTATAATTTATAACAGCTTCGTAATTAATTTTACATAGCAGATATTTCCCTCAACTGACCCTCTCCCGATGTCACGGAGTGGCGTCCTCGCTATTGAGAAATGTAAATTCCATAGTAATCGGTAACGAGTGTTGTGCATTGCTTCAGCGTAAAACATTCCACAGATCAGTCCAATGTCATGACCTGTAGGTTAGCGCCCAGCGGATGTATCTTAGAAGGGTCCGAGGCGCGTAAATACATCTTTGCAACTCAATATGTTATGAAGAAAGCGTTTTCGGTTTAGCGCGAAACACTGATTGACTCACCATTTCCGGAGGTCAGCTCATCCGATCCGTTTCGTTCAGTCGATTTAAACTAACAATTATTGCTCGTATAATAATTTTGTAGAACGAATTTTACAAGATTTATATTTATGCCATTCGATTCCAGGTATTAAAACTCAGATATATCAAGTCTCGACAAAATCCCACCATAAGTTTAGGAGATCGTCCATTTAAACCTACAATTATTGGTCGTATAAGAGTAAGCAGTGGTGGATCTAGACCGTAGTCAAGGGGAGGACGAGTTGAATTTTATAAATATTATAGCGTTTTTTCATTTTAATATAACACCAATTCGCCAAATAGATAATTAACAATTCATTAAATAGTGACCAAATTTATTAATTGTTTAAAATGGCAAATACATACAAAGGGTAAAGATACATTTTATCGATTTCAATATTGTCTGTTGAAAGTTCAGATCCGCCGCTGACAGTGAGATAAGTTGTAATAGTAGTTGACAACATAGGAGTGTTTTATGGCATGCTTCTCGTAGAGTATTTCTATAAAAATTATTTATACGGAGTAAAAATTACCCGTCAACTTCTGGGAGTAAGCGTTACACAAGCTTTTACGTTGGTACAAGATTTTTCTTTAAATCGAATTTTCAATTATCCTTATAAATAAATAATTCTCTTCCAAGTATCCTCAGAGCAACAGAAGAGGTATATGCGTAAATATTTAAATATTTAAATTTTTTCGACAACAATACGACACAACGCGACGAGACACAAAAACTGACAGCGAAAAAAAAACGAAAGTTTTTCATACTCTACCACTACCAAATTAATACATCGGATACTCGAATTTGTCTTCGATAATTTTTTGGTACAAAATGGTCAAGGTAATCAGAAATCGTGGGGAAACACGGTAATTTAGTAGCAACCGATGTAACTTAGGAAACTCCTTTATTCTCATAAATCGTCGGTTTAAGAGCATTGGGATTGGAATTAGGGATATATTATGACGCAACTTAACATTTATTCAATATTACCAATAAACTGAAATTGAATGCATATCCAGGGTTGAGTCCACTTCTGAAGACAAAAGTTTTGCTCGCAAGTATCACGAAACAGAACTCCAAAAGTAATGGAAACTGTCAATAAATGCATGTCAGCATATCCTAGAAACACCAGTCTGAATAAAAATACGCTTGAATAAATAAGTCTAAAAAACAGTGAAGATTGTTTAACGTGTTAGGTGCAATGTACGAGGACCAATACAAAGATGGTAATTATTTTCCTTAAATTCCGAAATAACGTTTTTCGTTCCTTGGGGTTCCCACTGCAACACGAATAATATGGATCCACTTCTGCGTCCAACAATAATTCAAGAATTAGTTCTGTAATTAGAAACATTACAATTCACACAAGTTCGATTGATAAAACGAAGAACATTACAGCCAGAAACTTGGAATACAACAGCTTTAGGAAACCAGCAAAAATATGAAATCTGTACCACGAATTATTACGTGTATAACTACGGGCATAACATGTTAGTGTAAAATAATACCTAATCAATATCCAAGTGTCTTACATTTTGGAGTAATAGTATTAATTTGAAATACACCATAGAAAATCTTCACAATCGTAAAATGAAATTTTCAGAAATAAAATGAAGGAGATAAATGGTTGGTTGATAGTTAATTGAGATCAATATTGCTTAAAAATAAAATACAATTCAAATGAAGTTTTAATCTTATCTATGTAATCAGAAACAGGAAATGAAATATTGCATCACTATGAAAGTAAAGATTCTTGAACAATACCGAAAATAAAATTAAAAAAAATACTACCAACATGTCAACTAAGATAAGATTTTCTTAATATTAATTTCTGATCTCATCACAGAGAAATACATCAAGAAAACGCCATTAGCTGAACTTCGAAATAGTTATCATAGCGCGGACAACAAATTAAAAATATATTAATATCCCTTCTCGACGGAAACGAACAACAAGGTTGCGCTGCGCGATCTAACATATCCTTCCCATTCTCGTTATGTCACAACAAACAAGTATCTCGTGAACGCGGTAATCCCCACTCCAGCACTTGTCACGCGGTTAGCCGGGTGCTCTAGTTGCCATGTGACGAGACTCTTCCTACCGTAAAAACCACTTTCCGATCTCAAAATCTAAAGAAAATATTATGAAAATAATAAATAGTAATTTAGTCGCACATTTACCAAACTAAACTGAAACTTGACCTCCAATCATGCCTTTGTCAAATAAGTCAAAGTAAACAAGACGCCACATACCATCGAGCGCTCGTCTCAAGACGGATAGATCAAAATAATGTTCCACGCAAAACCTCAGTTTTTAAGGGTTCATAATTATCGTGAGATAATATTAAGCCAAGTTTCATAAACAAGATTTTAGCTTTAACTCCATTCTGTCAGATATCTCTTGAAGCAAATTAAAACATGGCCTCTTCAACTAGACGAGTTTCCACCAACTCCAAACAAAACAAGTTAATTATAAAACATACAAGGCATCAACTTAAATTGGTGTAATCTGCTAAAAAAATAGAATAAACAACTATGATCGATTTAAAAAAGTAACATTATCCCTCACGTTTACCACATTGGTACCGCTAGAACTGAGGCGCGGGTACGACAGCCCACTTTTAATTCACTCTTGAACGCAAAACACCAGAAACACACCGCAACAAGAATTCCAGAGACTGACACCTCCAAAAAGAATTTCTTGTCTGACTCACCTCCTCACACGAATGCTGCACACATACTGACAATTTTCTTTCATTCGAACGACATCTCCATACGAAGCATCTTCAGTCAACAAAAACACTGTCAGTGACGTCAGGCTGGGATGTATTCAAAAATAAACTAGGCTTCGTCCCTCAGATCAATCATTGCACGCACTCCCTGTCATTGAAAGCACTAAAAAAACACTTCACACACGACAGAAATCGAGAAAAGAGATCCAAAATTTTCCACTTCGATAATGTATCATCACACACAAACGTTCGAGTTCCGACATCTTTCCGTACAGCGCTGGACGTGCTTCAGCTGTCATGGAGCCTTGTGGGCGTGTTCATTTGTTTGGTACAGTGTGATTCAGAAGCAATGGCAAACAATTCATATTTCATCGATGAGACTTGTTATTTTTGGTGTTAGATAGTGCTTGATACATTACAATAATCTAGTCATTTTCAGATATGCCAGTCCAAAATTGGTATTAATTTTTCGGCGTGTGCAGGAAGAGTTTCGTGCACAAGAATTTTAAACCAAACGTCAAAACGTCTGTCACTTGCCTTAAAAAAGTAACCAAAATTCAGTATGATGGCTGATGTTATAAATTTATTGTGTAGTACTATGAAACTGGATAGAGATAAAGGTGTGAGCGAACTTCAGAGATTGCTACCAGGTTGTAGTGAAGTTGATAGAATCAATGCTGAGCTTCAACTGATCAATCTTTTAAGTGACAGCAGCAGTTCATGGGAAACAAAACATGGATGCCTTATGGGATCCAAGTGTATAATTCCTTTTGTTAATTTGGATGATGAACATGAAGAAGAATTCATTAAAAAAATCCAAGATGATGCTCAGAAGCTTTTGACTGATGTTGAATTTAGAGTACGAATGTCTGCTGGTCAGTAATAACCCTCAATCAAATTCTATCTAAATTCACTTTGTTATTTAGTTTTGATAATATTTCTATTATCCAGGAGAGGTATTAGGAGCTTTATGTGCTAAATGTGGTACTATAATCTACCAGGAAACCAAAGATTATGTCTTAAATCTAGTTAGGAATAATCTCGAAAGACAAATAGCTGCTGATGATGGCTCCAGACAAGAAAAGATTGAAACTGAAAAATTAATGGAAAAATTAGCTGGCTCATCTCAGAGGGTATGTGAATGATACTCAAATATATGTACTAGATTATCATGTTTGTAATATAACCATTATGTTGAACTATTTATTGAGAAATGTTTATTCTTTCATATTCTCCATTGAAAATTATGACATTAATGAACATTTGATGTGTATTTGTTAGGTCCGAGGTTTTTTGTCCCAATACTTGAAAATACTTTTTATTATTTTTCCAAAAGCGTAATAGTGCAGAAGCAGCTCAAATATTCCATGACACGGCTGGTTGGAAAAATTTGGAGTCTAGTCTGAAGTGCCTTCAGGCAATGATCGATGGTTGTGGAATAAACTTTCAGCCATTTGTGGATGAAGAACTTTTAGAGCTGGTTTTCCAAACCTTGATGCACACAAATCGATTTGTTAGAGAGACTGGCCTATTTGTGTGCTCTTCTCTTGTGAGTTGCGGTAACAGTGATGAAGGTAATCTCCCTTAAAATAGTTATTATTAATCGTAGTTGTGAGTGTATACTAGTTTTGAGAGCAAGAAGGCGCGTGGAATTTGATTAATTTAAATTTTCCCCTTTCTTCAGACTACAATATCATGTAGTGTAGGTCACTCAATTTTGTCAACTCTGACATTTGTCAGGGTTTATAACTGTAAAATCTCAAAGAATAAAAAAAATGAAACTTCTGGAGAATTATGGAGAAATATTTTTAAAATAGTAAGGCACCTCTTAAAGAATTAGTGTGAGTTTGAGGAATTTATTGACAGCCATGGTGTGATGGTTGTACATTTGCTCCCTACTATTCCTTAGCATATGAGTGCTTATTCGATCTCTCGTTTGGCCAAACTCGCCTCACCTTCTTTTCAGCCCTCACATTCTTTAGACCAATGTTGGTTCGGTATCTAAGATTTCATGGCAATCCAATATATTTCCTTCCTAATTCCTTTGCCCCGATCATATGGTAGATGAAAGAGCAGACCTGATGATCTGATCCTCACCACATCATGAATTAAGATGAAGTAAATAAAACAAATATACTGAGCAAGGGTAAATAAATAAATAAACATAAATAAATAAATGACCCCTAGTTGCAGATGTTATAAGTTTCATAATTTTTTTAAAATTGGTGAAAATCTTTAAATGAAATATTTGAAGAACATATTATTTTATGGATAATTAAACAGTGAATTGCATTTCTTAACTTCTGAGTGCATACTCTGGGAAGAAATGTTACATTAACTACGACCTGATGAAAAATATGACGGACCAGGACCAAGACCAAGACCATTGGTAGCACACTTGTGGCCATAGCAGGAGGTCCTGTGTTCTATTCCTGATCCGTCACCATTTTCATTTGGCCATGGTAAATTAATACATTATTAATTTCAGATGTTGAGTCAAGAGACAGTGTGAGTGCTGTAAACCCTATTTTTACTTATGGACACGAGTTCAGCAAACATCTCTCTAATGGACTTGCCGACAATTGGAGTCAAGTATGTCTATAAAAGAAGTATGAAGCACATTACAAATATATGAATACAGTTGGAGTTATAGTTTTGGATTTTGTTTATTTCAGGTGAGACTTGCTGCCTCTGTGGCTACGAGAAAGTTTCTAGAATCTTTACCGAATGAGAATTCAAGAGAAATTTTTTATGGTGATCTTTTACCAAGAATGTGCCTCAATAGGTGACGGACTATACTGAATAATATTGTATTAAAAAATAGATTAATTTTTTTTAAGCAAATAAGCATTAGACTATTTGCACATTGATGAAAAATTGATTTCATTCAGTTGTTGAAATGGAATTAATTTTATGGAAATTAATATATGGAATTAATTTTATGGAAGTTAATTTTACTCTTTTTTGTATAAACTATCTTATAATCCAAAATATATGTTTTGCTAATATTTTTCACACATTTTGTTGCATGATTTTCACTATTTTTTCTTTACTTTTTAAAATTTTGATTTAGACCTAGGCATAGTTTTGTAAGACTAGATAAATTTGATTTAAGTTAAAATTTTGGAAAATTTTAAACTAATAGTCAAAAGAGAAGATTGTTAGGAGTATCAGGATGGCTTAGTTGACTGGTCCTGACAAGCCAAAAGACACATGCTCAGGGCACTGAATATTAGTTGAAAACTGTTAAAAAAACATTTTCACTTTAAAAACTTATGAATTAATGAAATAATACAAATAAGGATATTCTTGAGTTTAGGCCAAATGTTTTTGATATGCTAACGCTTATATATTTTATATCTTCTTCAGAGAGGTTACTTTAACTAGTTAGATCATAGTCAGACTAAGTATTGCTTTCTGATTAGAAGAGTGTGTGTAGATGTAAAGAATTGTAGAAAAATGGTTATGAGTTTTGGAGAAGGATGTATGTAGGATTGGTGTTGTGATTGTATGGGATGATATGAACTATGTAATCATGTTTTAGAATTGTTTGGTGTGTATCATGTTTTATACATTTTTAGTATTCTGTAGTTTATTGTGCAAATTAATAATAAAACTATTTTTTGTGGATAATGTAGCCCTGAAGATATCAAATATATCCAAACATTGGCGTAACAAAAAAATTGTTTTACTTGGCTATAACACAAGAATATCCTTATTTGTGCAATATGGAGGCTGAAATAATGATCAACAATTAAATGATTTTATTTTATCTGGTGGTGAAGAAAAATATTGTTTTCTGAACAGGTACTATGTTGCCGAGGGAGTGCGAATTTACTCCCAAGAAACATGGAGGCAAATTACAGGTTCGAGGGGTAAAGATCTTGTGGAGAAATTCATTGATAGTACAGTCGCGTACTATGTGAGTGCGACCAAAAGCGACAACCATGCGGTGCGAGAAGCAGCTTGCGCCTGCATTGCTGAATTGGCAGCTAAGATTCAAGCCCCTGCTGTGAGACCTCATGTTAGAGAATTGCTCAACACCCTTATTGTGTGTTTCCAAGATGAAAGTTGGCCTGTCAGAGATGGCAAGTATTGTAACATTACTTTCCTTTCTTTTCTAAAAGTGTGTTGGAGTCATTTAAATTAATTTTCTGTCAAAAAAGCAGTTTCAAAATGCATATGACATGTGGAGTTTAATAAACTAATTCACTCTCCGGATGCAAGCAAGGGACCATCCCATCAAGTCCTAAGGTACAGGCAGATTTTATATTTAAGTATTCTCCTAAGAATTAAAAAGAAAAAAAAAGGTTAGCTATGTGTTATAATATCAACAGAATACCAACAAACTTGTATTAATAGAATACAAGAAAGTTTTTTCACAAATATGTATTATTATCAAATCTTAAAATTATTAGGAAAATATTGTTTATAAATTGTAACTATTAAAACTGTAAATTTGAGATTAAAACTTACAACAGTATTAATGAGACTCTTAAGCAAAAGCATAGAGCACCTGTTTATAAAATCTGCCTCTACACGAAAGAAAACTGGAGAAAAACCCACACCATTTGAGCGGTGACTTTTTAAGACTCAACTCAATTCTTTAAGAAAACATCTCAGGAACTACAAAAAGAACTATGAAAAAAATTTGCATTGACAGCTTGTATTCAACCTTGGATTTCTAAATCGATAATGTTATTTTGAAAAGGATGAATATCTTGTGAATGACCAATCTCTAACTCAATAATGGGGGAAAATATGGTGAGTTTCGGAAAGTCTCTATTTATATTTTTCCAAACTAGTACTAATCATTCAGTTTTGTTTATATTTTCTACCTTCATGATATAAAAATGAGTTGCACCTTGCAATTATAGTTGGATATAATTATAGCATAAATTAATTTTTCACAGTTTTGGGTGCCAACTAACCCCAACCGCCATGTCTGTGACTGCTAGGGAATGTTAAGTTCACTTTTAATACTAAATTGTATTCCATTCGTTTGTCATGTTCTCAACAAAACCACATGGAATATGAGCATATACTAAATTCATGTAAGTTCATTGATTTGCTATAATACTAAAAAGTCAATCAAGTGGAGGATGTTGCCAGGTTTTTGAGCAGGTTTAAATCTATTAGGGGGCGAGGTGGTAACACCATCTTAATTTTACAATTAGTGCAAGGAAACACCTAATGAAGTTTCTAGAACTCGTTACCAAGTCAAACCAAAACTGTTCTACCCACCAACAGGCCTCAAAGGTGCCCAAGGTGTTCGTGGAGGGCAGAGCTCCGCAATTACTTGACCTGCCACTAGGAGGAGGAGACTGGTCAGCCAGGGTTGTAGGGGTCAGTCTGGATGTTGAGGTGCGATGAAAAATCCCCACCTCACCGGGGTTCAAACCCCGGCCATCCAACCAGCAACTCAATTTTCTACCCACTGAGCCACGCTGACTCTCAGAACTCATTACCACCGCAGATGATTTTGTTGATGAGAAATGTGGACTGCCCACAGTACTGTATAATATTGGAGAAGCTGCAATATCACCACACGTACTATATTTTCAATTAGATATTACAAATTAATAAGTAGGCACATCCAGAACCAGGTTTATCTCTGGTGACCCTTTGAGTACTGTGATCGGAATTAGTGTTGGGTCCTTGCTTGATTCCTGAGGGTTAAACAGCTTATTAGCCTTCCAGTGGTTAGTTGCATTTTTTAACTGCATTTTCATTCATAAAATATTTATAATTTATTTACAGCTGCTTGCTTGGCATGTGGCAACTTCATTCAGTGTTTCCCAGAAGAATCTCGGCCGGCGCTGCCTGATCTCTTTCCTATGTTCTTCCGCAATCTGGAAGATCCAATTCCATCTGTTCGACAAGGAGCTGCAAGCTCATTAGGAAATGTTGTTCGAGCATATGGGGAAGAAGCACTAGAGAGGGTTATGAAAAAAATTGTTGACGGATTAAAAAATGTTAGAAACCAGCCTAATGAGTCAGAAAAGTACATGGATCTGGAGAGAAGCCCTGCGACTTTCAGTGCTGTAAAAAGAATTCGAGATAATGACCCTGCCCTTCACAGTGACAATCAGGTGAGTCGTCATGTTCTGGTTGGATATAATTCATTTGAAAGTAGTGCCTGATTCTATATTGTAATAAATAATACATGGTCTCATAAAATTATTATTATTGTTGTATTTTGAGGATTGACCAGTTCATTAATATTAATAACTTGTGGACATTTTGTCCCTTCTCAGGATTAGTTATTTGTGTACTACATCATCGTCATTGTCGGCAAGTTATTTATGATAATTAACTGACAAATCCTCAAACCTGCAATAACGATAAAATAGAATTGTCAAGATGTAAGAAGTTTTATCTCATACATCTGTATTGAATTCATTTGTTTTAGCATTAATTTCTTTTTTTTTTTAAATACAATACTGATGTTCCAACTATATAAATTAATTTTTTTTTTAAATCATTATTTCTTAGCTTAATTGGTGCTCTTATGGTATTGCAAATTACTTTTCTCATTTTACCAGGTCTGTAATAATACATTATTATGTTAAACATTTTATGACTTATTGAATTAAGTATTTACTTATTTTACAGGCTTTGTATCTATTCATAGGCACATAACAAGCATTGTTATTTATGTATGTAAAATCATAAGCTCTGATTGGTGTGTGTAGTGTATAAAAAGTTCCTGATGATATTTTACAGTTTTCTTTCCTGTCTTTTTTTATTTTATTTTATTTTTTTAAATTTTGAATTATTTTATTTTTATTCTCCAGGACATTGGATAAGGGTCAAAAGATTAAGTTTTAAATTTTACTAAATTTCAAAGTTTGAAATGTCATACTCTTTTAATTTAATTTTTCAAATTTCCTTTTCCTTTTTTTGTATATAGTAGCAACATTACCTAATTATAAAGCAACATTCTATTTTTATATGTTGGGTTGGTGAAAAAGAATTAAAGTTTATGTTTGTTTAAAACAATTTTTTCAAAACAGTTATTTTTTCTATTTTGAAATGTTATTCAAGAACCATTTTTGGCATATTAGTATGATATTTCTCACTTAAAGCCAGGTTTTCTTAGTATGTAACCCCATTTTGCTTGCTCTTTATTAATATCTTGTGTTTGGTAACTAAGTGCAATTCAAATAATATGTTTAAAATTCAAAGAAAGGTCAGTATGCTGTTCCACAATAGTGGATTGATATTTGCATTCATTTCTAGATGTACTCGTGTGGATCTTTGGCTCCAAAAATGAGTCGCGGTGGCTGTTCAGATCATACTTTTAGAAGACCCTCACAACCCTGGGAGTTGGCAGATGGGTAAGACAGAATGGGAAACAAGATTAATATTAATTTTTTTTCATAATGAGTTATATTTTTCAACCTAGTTGAAGCATTACAGCGTTACTTTTATGACTAACTATGCTCGACGTGGGGATACCACCCGCCATACCCCACTTTCTAAGGTTTTCAGGCTCACGTTATTTTTTAACATAACATTCTATACTAAAGAACTTGTTAACCTGTTAGCAGGTACTATATTTCTAATTTGGAGATCATTGCATTCATGTATTTTATAATTATTTATTCACAGTTAACATAGTGGTTCTATGCCACTTGGAAGTTACAATAACTACTTACATTGCTGGTTTTCAGCTGGGGGTTATATAATTATGAGATGATTATGTCTGATTAAACAGTACCATAATGTTACAGAATGTTCAATCAACGATAAAGTTTACTGGAATATTTTGTTAAACTAGTTTTAAAGGAGATATTAAGAATTTCTCTCAAGATATAAATGAATGTACCTTTTTTTATTTGTAAAATATGTTTCGTGTTCAACAATTTTAGATAATGATGTCTACTTGATAAGTAAATCTGATGTATTTTATGTTCCAGATGTGTTTACCTCTTATCAGAGTTGTCACAAATTCCGGATGCCCTCCGATCAGTAATGAATACTCTGCCATTGGTTGCTGAAGCCTGTCATTATCACCATTATCCACATCATCTAGTCTTTTTAGAAACAGTGTGTAAGCAGCTTCCTATTCTCGCAAAAGGAATTGGGAAGAAGACCTTCAAAAGTATAGTGGAAGAATTCCTTGATGCTATTTTCTACGCTTTGGTGAGTATTTTTAAAGAGTACTTAAGCTTCTGAACTGCCCAAGTATTCCTTCCTTACTATAGAGTACTGTATTGTGGGTTCAATTCCCTACTCTTTCAAACTAAGTGATATCTTCTGTTCGAATTTCCATGTTTCACTTAAGGCAAAGGATGTTCCTTGAAAGTCCTTAGTAATCCAATATTTCTCCTTCAAACAGACCTCTATTGCAAATTTCTAAAAAAAAATTGAAGATATAATATTACTTTGCAATGACACAATAAATTTAATATAAAATCATTAATCAAAGCTAGTTTGAAAAAAGGATTGTCCCCTAAATGATCTATTATCAGGCATCTTCAGAATCAATTGTTCAGATTGCGATTGAGTAACACTGGGTAAAAGAAAAATTAAAATCAGACAAAAGGAACACTTAAGAAACATGCTATTAGGGCTAGGGTATCTTTCATTTTCCACATTTTTGTTCAGCCCCCACCCCCATTTTTTATTCTCAATGTTTTAATGTATGTTTTGATATATTGTAATTCAGGAGGGTTTTTAGTGGGTATGGTTGAGTCATTTGGCGAGTCCCACATGCGGGGAGAGTCGTGTTGGCTTTCCCTAGTGCATAACTGCATTTTCCCTTCCTGTACAAGTTTTTAGGGCTCCAATGACCTTTGATGTCGACGAGCTGTAAAGCCCCACAAAAAAACAAAAACATTTTTACCATATTCATTTAATTTAGTCTAAGTAGAAGTTAACATAAAATACAATTATTTTCTACTATTACAGAATATTTATATTTATTTAGGCTAGGGTTATTAGATATCTAAGGTAGGAATTATTTTATTTTACTTTTATTTTATTGATATATGTCAAGGTCTATATTTATGCTAAAACAGTGTAATTTAATGTTAGATCTTTTCCTGCATCATGGGTCACCTTCTGCACCTTTGTTCTAATGATTACCTGCAACAGATTGTATGTCATACATTAGTTATTGTCATTGACAAATTCTTGTACACTGTAGTAGAGCATCTGTTGTAAGAATTGTTTGAGTTTTGTTTTGAATGGGTTCAGTGTATTGATGTTTTTAAGGTTTAGTGGTATCTCATTATATAGCTGTATACCTGCATTATGAGTGCTTTTGAGGCTAAGAGTGGATGTTATCTGTGGTAGATAGATGTTTCTGGCCTGTCTAGTGTTGTGAACATGAACAGTGGAATTAAATCTGTAGAGTAGTCCTTTGATTAGTAGATCCTTTTTTACAAAGTTCAAAGTTTCAAAAATGCACATGCATGGCAGTGGAAGTATTTTCAACTTTTCAAATAATGTTTTACTTGAAGAAAGTTTATTAGTGTTGGTAATTGTTCATATTATTCTCTTCTATAAACTAAAAGTTTGTTTTGTTTCTGGTGCTTGACCCCAAAATATACGATATTTTAGAATGGAATGGACATTTGCATAGTAGACTGTTCGAAAGGTATCTGTTGTGCAATTTGCTGTTAGAATTCTGATGGCATAGTTTATTGTGCTGAGTTTCAAATTCAGTGTATCTAGGTGACAGTTCCATTTCATGTTATCTTGTATAGTAAGTCCCAGAAACTGTGTTGTTTGTTTAAAGATGAGGTGGGTACCATTAAATTTGATGTTAGGTGTGTGCTGTTTAGATGAATGAGGATTATGGAAGGAATCTATGCAAGTTTTGTCTGTGTTTATTAAGAGTTTTATTTTGTTGGAACCATTGAATTAGGGTGGTGATAATGGATTTGGTAGTGTTAAGTAAGTTTTTAGCAGTTTTGGCACGGAATACGGTGTTCGTGTCATCAGCGAAAAGTACAATTTTGTGGTTTTTGATGATGGATGCGGTGTCATTAATATATAGAAGAAATAGTATGGGTCCCAGGGTGGAGCCCTGAGGAATTCCATATTATGTTAAACAATTTAAAACATCAGTCCCTAACATTAAAGAAAGAAATTAAATAAATTATGAAACAATTTATTTAATTGCGGTCGGACACACACTTTTTGGTCATAAAAAGTGTGTGATTAACCTCGAAACTTTTGTGCGTTGAATATCAGTTTTTCTAATGTACGTCTCTCGCGAGATGGCTGCGCAGATAGGGGCTAATGGAAATCAGCCTAAATTTGACAGTAATAATTATACATGTTCTAAAAAAAAATTTAATGCGGTTTACTGCATTTTCTGCAATTCTGTTTATCACGTGAGTTGCTTATTGAGAAATTAAAAAAAACATTAAAATGGATGATGATAGAACAATCATTTGTTGTGAGGAAATTAACCTCACTTATAAGACACTCGTGTATAAAGTAGATAAAGTGGCAGATATCGCAAATCTGAAACTATGCATAAAAGCTATAATAGAAGAAAATAGTAAACTGAAAGAAACAATTGATGAATTAATTAAACAAATCTCGGAACTAAAAAATAACAGCTGTATTATGGAGGTTGATTTAATAATAATAATAATAATAATAATAATAATAATAATAATGATGATGATGATGATGATAATGATAATAATAATAATGACAATAATGATAATAATAATAATGACAATAATGATAATAATAATAATGACAATAATGATAATAATAATAATGACAACAATGATAATAATAATAATATTTTTTTGTCCATAAGTATCATTTACAGTTGCATGATATGGGACACGTCAGTTTGTACAATGGTATTATAATAATTGTATACTAATTTCATACAATATTTATACACTCACTTTAGATAGATTCGTCATATATACAAACTACATACATATCTATAGCTATGTGCTCTACCTATCTATCTATGTCTACAAATCTCTTTATTACACTACTTATCTATATCACACTATACACAATATTCACATACACATATACATTATCAAAATACCCATATATTTTTCAGGAAGCTTCTGCTAATAAGAATTCATTCATTGTGTAAAAACATTTATTTATTAAAAAGTTGAGTACTTGTTTGTTAAAGTTTTGGGAAGTTTTGATTTCTTGGGGAAGTTTAAATACCACACTAAATGGTAATGGACCAAATTTGTGGCAAGAAAGGTACTTGTTTACCAAAACGGAAAATGATCTATTGCTTGAAAAAAAAAGTGCACTATTGGATAACGTGAATAGTCTTTAAAAAGAGAAAATTGAGACTTTTAAAACTGATGACAAAATGAAAAATTATAGTGCAAGTTTTGCCAATGTATGTAAGGCAGGCCCTAACTCCAATGGTATAGATGTTCCAGTTGATAAGTTTTTGCCTCCACTTATTATGAAAAACAAATATGAATATAATGAAATACCAGATACTATAATTAAAACTACAAAGAATAACTAGATCCAGTGGCTGATGGCTTCACTGCGAAATTGTCTAGATTAAAAAAAAAATGTAAATGTATTATTTGCGAAAAAAGAGGATTCTTCCAAGATCAAACAACTACTTGTTGATCGAACTGAAGATAAATATGAGGTACATCAAGCTTCATTAGTAAATTCAATGATAAAAATTGTGGATATAAATCAAAACTATACTGAAACTTAGTTGGAAGAAATGGTAAAAACACAAAATGATTTAGATCATGAGAAAGTAATGGTTAAGGTAAAATATATTAAATAAATATTTGCATCTGGAAATACAATACATAGGCAATTAAAAAATTCTACTACAGCAAGGAACAAGATTACAAGAAGTACAACCATTGCTGTAAGGTACACCGCCTTTATTGAATTAGATTCATTTTCTTTCCACTGTACAGTGAAGGACAAAAAATCAAGATTGGTTGGGAGCGTTGCAGGGTCTTTGAACATCTGAACCTTAATAAATGTTTTACTTGTTACGGTTATGCACACAGTCTTAGTGTCAAAATCCTATTTCTTGTGTAAATTGCTCAGGTAACCATGATAGCTCAGGATGCGATTCTGTGGAAAGTATTTGTATAAATTGTAAAAGATCAAATGAAAAATTTGGTAAAAATTATAAAACAAATCACACAGCATCTGACTACATAAATTGTGAGTATTTTAAATACCTCAAAAAGCAGTGTACAATGAGGATCAATTATGATTTTTAACACCAGTATAACCAAGAGTGATATTAATATGTAATATATATATATATACTTTTGAATTTATCTTAATATGTATTATAGAACTTTGTTGAAAATATATTAATTCTTTTATTTGTAAATTACCATTATGGAATATGAAGGTTTTGATATTTTTGAAAATGTGACTGAACTTGAATATGATACTCGAGATAAACTAAACAATAAACTTAATGAATTTAATTGTATCATTTTGAATGTTAATATCTGAAGATTAAATGCAAATATAGATGCTTTGGAGGCGTACATCAATTGTCTTAGGGTTGAACCTAAAATAATTGTATGTACAGAGACTGGGGTCTTAGCAAATCCAGATCTATATAAATTACCTAATTATATAATCTACTATAATAATGGTTCAATGAAGATAGCAGATGGTGTTGTGATGTATGTATGTGAGGAGCTTGATCACATTGTAGATGTACTTGATTTTGATGGTTTCAGAGTTTCAAACTGCTTGGCCGAATTTAGTTCTTATTGCCACATACAAATCCCTGCACTTAATAGTTGTTTTGATTATGATAAGTGAAAATTAATTGAGGTAATTTAAAAAAAATTACTGAAAAAGCAAACATAAACACCGTTCCGTCACTGGTGATTTTAATATTAATGTATTGAGTACTGAGTCTCATGCTGTTGAATTACTCGACAATACACTTGAGGTTGGATATGTTCCAATGTTCAGGACTGTTACTAGACCTAACGATCAAGGAGGGCCATGTATTGATAATATGTTTGTAAAGACGAGTATGGACTCGCTTTTTTTTGAAGCTCAATCGGGTATTACCTGATCATAACTCCCTTTTCAGTACATTTAATTCTAAGTTAAACAATGTTAGCAATGATAAGCAATTTACTAAGATAAATTATAGAATTCTAAGACAACTGTTTAGAAAGATTGACCTAAATAAAGATTGTTTAATTGAGGATCCTGATGAAGCAATTGATTTGCTGATTAATGACATTGTCACTGTTACACAATAGGTAACTATCATTGTAAAAATAAATAAATTTAAAAAATAGAAAGCCCTGGATAACAGCTGCCCAATTGAAATCTATTAGTCTCAAGGAATTTCTTTACAATATGTGGAAAAATAGAAATAAATCTAGACAATTAAAAGAGAAATGTACTAAGCACAATAAACTATTACAAAAATTAATCTAGAAAGCTAAAATTAATTATGAAATTAAAAAAAGCTTAAGACACTAAAAAACTCAGGACTTACTTAAATGATAAAATTGGTAATAAAAATACTAAAATAGAGGTTATAAAAATTAAAAATAGATTAATTACTGAACCAAAGGAAATAACCAACAATTTTAATGAATTTTATGTAAATGTTGTGTATGAATTACAAAAAAAAAAACTAATAGGCCAACTGTAACAACAGGAAATCAAAGTTCTAATAAAATTTCAAGAAACAATAAAACTATTTTTCTGACCCCTGTAAATACAATTGAAATTGAAAATATTATTGTTAATCTAAATAGCAGAAAAGGCGGCATTGACCATATGCATACTAATATTCTGAAAGCACTTAGTCATTATCGTATTTACGCGAATATAGCCCCCCATTTTTTCCGAAAAAATCGCCCAAAAATCCTGGGGGGGGGGACTATACGAGTTTAGGACGGGGAAACTGCTAATTCAAAGTTTCGTGAGTGATAACGAGTTACGCGAACACGAAGAACATCCATCGATGATGGCGGGATTTGACGCTTATTCGAAGTGGAAACCGAACTGGTCCACGTAATCTAGGAATGACCGACTGCCGTCGCCGTGCCGACCGTGACATACGATTTTTTCGAGAGACGGGGATCTTCTTCGACACAACGAAAGTTGGGCGATCAAAGATGCTTCGACGCCAACATAAAGCTGCAAGTTCTGAATAATGCTCACACAGAAATAAAGCAGTGGTATGAGAATTCGAAGTAGAATCGAAGTCCGTGTGTATCTGGCGATGTAGAGGAGAAGTTTAACTACATCAGTTAGCTTTTAAAGTACTTTTGATTATACTTACCAGTTCCAACCATTCCACGTGGAATTTTGAATAAGCATTTCCCTTCAGAGAAACTTTTTAGAAATTTGATTTTACTCAACTTCATTTTTTTTATTTTAATTTTGCCTCTAAAAATAAGAGGGAGGGACTATATTCGGGTAAATACGGTACATTAGCCTATTACTTGAAAAAATATTTAATGTATGAATAAATGCAGGTGTCTGGCCTTGTGAATTAAAGAAGGCTGAAGTTGTGCCAATTTTCAAATCTGGGGGTATCACAAATGTTAGTAACTATAGACCAATATCATTGATCTCTAACCTGGCTAAGGTATTTGAAAGAATAATACATATTTGTTTGTATAAATTTTTAATGCAAGATAAAATAATAAATAAAAATCGATATGGTTTTCTTAGAAATAAAAGCACAACTGATGCCTTGGTTAAGGTTTTTGATATGGTTTATGGTGGTATTGATTTGGATGATGCTGTAATAGCAACATTTATCAATTTATCCAAGGCTTTTGATACCGTGCAACATGATATCTTGTTCAATAAGCTGGATTTGGCTGGCATAAGAGGTATTGCTCTAAAATTACTTAAAAGCTATTTAAATGATAGAAAACAAATTGTAAGATTAAATGAAACTATGAGTGATTAAATGACAGTTAAAATTGGTGTACCACAAGGCTCTGTATTGGGTCCTTTACTTTTTGTTATTTGCATAAATGATTTGTTTGAAAGCTGTCAAAATATTTTTGCTTTTGCAGATGACACTGTTGTTCTATGTATTGAAAAAAATTGGAAAATTGCAGGATGCAAAATGAATGATTCTATACACAGTATCAATAATTGGTTTATTGATAATAAACTGATAATGAATATTTTTAAAAAACTAAATTTATTACGTTTGGTTGTTATAGTGACATTGTTCCAAAATTTATCCATAAATTTGTAAACGATGTACCTATACATAGAGTAAGTAAAATTAAGTATCTCGGTATGCATGTCGACTAATTTAAAATGGGATGCTCATATAAAAAATGTGACAAATAAATGTAGACACTTTTTATTTGTAGCATATATAAACTCAAGTACCTTTAAAAATTTTAATAACAATATACTATGCATATGTATACAGTATTCTAAACTATGGATTATTACTATGGGATGGAGTATAAAAGAGTGAACTAACTATTCTTGAAAAGTTGCAGCTGAGATTAAAAAAACTACTAAAATTAGATTTTTTGCTTATCATCTCCCACTTGTATACAATTATATCTATAATTTAACAGTACCACTTTTTATCCCATGTATTTGTTGCATCAGCAAGTATTACTAGAAACAAAAGTATTATATTGCCAAAATATAAAAAGGAATTAACCAAGAAAAAATGTATATACACAGCTATAAAATTTTATAATCTTTAACTGAATGATTTAAAGTGCCTAAATTTGTCTAATAAAATAAAAATAAAAAAGGTTTCTGAGTTCTTTAAATTACATGAGGAACATTAGCTTGTATTATATACCTAATTATAAAAGATAATCTATCATGTTGACATTTACGCAAAACCAAGATATAACATATGTTAAAAATGTATAATTATAAGTCTTTAGTTAGTAATTTTTATGTGTTTTTTATACTGGCTCCTGAGCACAGAGGGTCTCCCCTCTTTTTCAGGTTTTTACTATTGAACCTCCATAAAGAGATTTACAAAATTGAAAAAAAAAAAAAAATTACCAATAAACTTGAACAAATAAGCTGAATAAGTAATTTGGTCGTTGAGTGATAAGTGTTGAAAAGTGAATGAAATCAATCTAGTATAAAGATAAACATTTTCATTCCCCTTTTAATTTGTCATGTATTTTCTCTTACTGTTATTTTAGAGTTGTTTCTCTTATCAATCCAGCACTGATTATTAAAAAATGAAATTTTTAGAATATTTAAACATATTTTTGGGATTTAAATTAATCAAATCAAAAATTGTTTATAGTGTTATTGTCATTACATTGAAATGAAGAATTATGTTGAAAATAATTTTTTCTGAGCTTGTTTAGAAATTGATATGATTTATGTAAGTTCTGGGGGAAATAATTTACTTCTTTGTAATTTGTTGTAGGAATGTGAAAATGCTTTAACATCGAGTGCTGCAAGCCAGTGCCTCAATCAGCTAGGTACACTGTTGGGACCAAATATTCTTAGAGCAAAGGTTGAAAATCACAATCCCAGGTAAGGCTTACTCTGCTGAGTGATTATTTAAACCAAATTCCAAATACTATTGCAGGGTGGTCAGCAAACCTGAAAACCTTGAAAAACCAAAAATAAATGGAAATTTACAGAAACAATTTGAAAAAAAAAAAAATGCAGAAAAAGCATTGATTGAGGTATCAACATCAGGATTATTTATATTTGAAAATATTTTTAGAAAAACAAATATGAAGTAAAATATATCAAAACAAGCATATTAAAACCTATTTTCAGAATTCTCCCATTTATTATTTGTTTGTACTTTGTTGGTAACAGTGCTTATTGCAGTTTGACAGTTTCATGGAACTAGTGAGGTTCATGGAAATATTAAAAGTTGCAGATTCTATTGAATTGTGACGCCTTATTTAGAAGTTTTTGTTAATGTCTAAATAATAATGTCTAAAAGAAAAACCCATCATTATAAAGTATCAATCGCTTATGAGCTTATTTGTCCTTGGTGGCACCTGATCCAATAAAAAATACAAATATAATGTGAACTTGGTGTTCAAAAATTTTTAATATTGTGTAAATGGGAAAAAGAGCATTCATAAGTCACAAAAAAAGGAGGTTTTAGACCAAATAAAAATTGATAAAAGTCTATATATACAGTATATGTGAAATCTTGATAAATAATGAATTTGTACTTGTGTACATATTTCTCTAAAGGTACAAAATTAAACACCACCTTCCTCCTTTCAAGATTGCTGACAATATTGTTCTCGAGACATCAGATGACTTTTGAAAATAAAACCTAACTACCCTATTGTAGTTTTTAGTCAAACTTTAGAATGTTAGAATATGTGTACATTGTTTGTAAATGAATTAATGAGTGACTTTTTTGTTTCAGCTATCTTCAGCATCTTGATGCAAATGTTCACATTGCTCCATTTTGAAGTTTTTGAGACTTTGACCTGGCAAATTCCTCTTGATGTCTTTTCTCTCCATTTTCCTGTGCAGAGAAATTGGTCTCCGATGCTGTGATATTCTCATATTCCTTTCATGTCATGCCTCTATCTTGCCTCTGAGTGAGATTATTAAATGACTGGGCTAATTTGCTGGACTCGTGATTTAAATATGGCATCTGCTTTCTGTTCTTTATGAATGGAGTCTTATGTTTTGCAGCTTCTTCGAGTAAATTTTTCTGCTAGTTAAAATAAAATAAGTAGTTTATGGTTATTTTAATGGTTTTGTTTGTGGAAGTAAAAGTCTGATTTTTTATCTCCAAATTTCTTACTGAATTGTATCGAGTGGTTTTTAAAATGACAGAAGAATTTAATTCCTCATCTTTGAATTTGAGCTGGCATGATCTATGTAGCACCATTGTGCAATATACAAATATACACATAACAAAGTTCTTCTGAAAATATATGAAAACTTTTATACTTATGACTGTTGTATGTAGTGTTATTTCTTCTAGTGTGACGAATGTTTGAGTTTGCAAAATGTATATATATATTGATTTTATTGATGTGTTTTTGTAATGTGTCGTTGATTTTAATTCTGATATGCTTATACATATCCTGATTTGTTTGTAGCCAATCATTGGCTGTTTTGTTGTTTATGAAATAAACATATTTTAATTGAACTAAATAACATTTATTCCCTAGTTTTCTTTAAATTTTTGTCTGAGAAAATTTGTAAAATATGTACATACATGTATACTCGTTCTGTCCAACTTATCTTAAACTGTAGGTCCTTTTCTATGCACTTTCGATTGATCAAGTTGGAATGGGTTGGGGTTTGGCATAGTGTTACCCGACAAATAAAAGTAATGGGTCATATTTATTTATTTGTAATGTGATACTTTGATTCTCATCAAAAAATTTCTACAATTTCAAACTGGAAAAATTAAAAAAACGTATTTCTCTACTTTTAAATAGTATTTTGAATATTTAGTATTATAATAAAATGTTTTCGTATTGTTATGTATTGTGAGATAATTCCAAACACAGTTTTATATTTTCTCTCCACGGAAATACTGCATCAAATATTAATTCTGGTGGCACAGATTATAACATCAAGTTGTGCCCTCCAACGTTTGATGAAAAATTTGATGTAAAACGTACTACTGCTGATGGTAACAATTATTTATTGACAATGAACTTACATCAATAATTTGTTGTTGGGGCCCTTTTTTCTGAGTCAAAAATAATAAATAATGTGTAGGTTTAACTCTTTGTATTTCATAAATCTTTTTATTTTATCATTGGGACCCGTCACCCGCTACGGGCCCTATTTCCTTGAAGATGTGTGTGGCTGATTGAGGTAGTACACTATTTTAGGTCGTAATTTAAAAAATGTTTGTTTCCAGATTCACATTGATTATCACAATATTGATTTGGATTCTGGACTGGAGAGAGTGTTTTTGTACATTATATTTTTCTAGTTCTAGTGAGTTTAACAGAGCCATACAATGGGTTTACATATAGTGTTTTGAGGAGCATATTGAAAGTTGTTTTTCAATACTTCAATTTCATTTTTCTCATATGGATTCACAAGAAGGTT
This sequence comes from Laupala kohalensis, assembly GCA_002313205.1. NCBI lineage: Eukaryota > Metazoa > Arthropoda > Insecta > Orthoptera > Trigonidiidae > Laupala > Laupala kohalensis. The sequence continues at coordinate 99,033 of NNCF01130853.1, read as the reverse complement.
AAATTTTGTAATGATATGTAGCAGAATGATAAGTCATTAATTTCATGGTCTCTTTCTTCACCAGAAAATAAATCTCAATTCAATCTTTACAGAAAATCAACTCATTCAGATACTACTACACCAAACTTATTGACTCCCATCATCATACAAACGCACATCCTTTCATAGTATAATCCATAGACTCTTCAATATTTCTGTCATACAAAAGTAAACCATGAAGAAAGCAAAAAAAAAAGTAATAAAGAATAGTTGCACAGAAAATTAGATGGAGAACATAATCAAAAGAAGAAAAAAACATCCAATGACACTTGTCGCTCTGTCCATGAAATAAAATAACTTTGACAAGAATTTCAATATCCTTCTCTGAGCCCATTCCTCTCAAAACCTCCAACACATTAAAAAAAAAACGCAGAATTCTTACATGCTTGAAAACAGTAAACACATTATACCAGTATAATGAAAATACTTTTTTAATGTTATAAAAAATTCTTATTCCCCTGAAAATGAAGTTTAAAGCATAACGTGCAAAGCCATTTTATACCAATATTCACATCCCCAAGAAAATAATCATGCTACAACACACTAATGCAAAGTCACACTTTGCTGCACACAGCACTAAATATTAAAAATTGAAAAACTTTGGCAAAAAAAAAGAAGGTATCTAACTATCAACATGTACAAATGAGTTTATGAATCATGTCAGAATACTTCTATATGCTCCTGTTAGAGGAGTTCGCCACTGTGTCTCATGAGGTATACTGTCCACGGAGCAACATGCGTTGCTCAGGGGGCACCACCTTCTCAACACATTGGTCATTATATTTGACCACCACCTTTACTCGGATGGCATCGTAATTTATGTCACTTGGGAATGACCAGGGGACAAGGGGTGCCCTATGCGCAACTACCCGAGGCGGGTGATATATGAATGGTGATGAGAGAACGTTCTGATGGAATGAAGGGAAAAAGAACAAGAGTACCCAGAGAAAGCCTGCCAGAATTCTTTGCCCACCACTGGAAATTATTCTTGGATCAACCGGGATTTGAACAAGCATCAGTGGTGGTAAATACGAGTGCACTTTGCACCATGCCACGGGTTGCCCTTTTTTTAAATAAAACTTTAAAATACTTCATCGCAAAATTTCTTATATCAACTCTCCTCTCCTCAAACGAGCTGTCTAATTTACGAAATAATCCCTACTCAACTCAATCCCCTTAGCCAGTAACAAAATTTCTTTAATATTTTCTGTGAACAATCAATATCTTCTCCCTTCAATGTGTGTTTTTCTTCAATCATACTCCGAGGTTTATAAGATAATTTCCAATGTCCCACACTCTGCATTGTTGGGAAAGAGTTTGCAAACAAAAAATTGTCTATTACAGATAATAATAATAATAATAATAATAATAATAATAATAATAATAATAGACGAAGAAAATATTGCAATAGTTCTCAATATCACCATACAAAAATTATAAAGTTCAAATTTTGAAGAAAAAAATTGCACATTTATTTTGTCAATCTGAAAAAGAATACTTGTGCAAAAAAATAATTTTATACTTAAATTAAGTCTAAAATTTTTCATTTATCTTGATTATTAATAATTAAGATGTAGAATTCTTGTTAAAAATAAAAAAATATACCTTTTTTTTATAAGACTGACAACTTGGGGTTAAGAGAGTTATGGAGAATGGAGGCACAAATAGAAACTAGTATCATGGAAAGGAAATGTCAATTAAAAAAACAAATTAGATTTTAAGTAAAATTTATTATTTAAGTAAAGTTAAAAACACATTTATCTTCATAACAAAATACATTATAATATGACTTCCACATCTTTTCTTATATATATATCTCTCTCTCTTTCTCTCTGATCAAAATGATAAATGACATAGAATCTGAGAAACTTTGTTTCCTATCTTTTCTAATTTATTTCACTCATTCTAAACAATTAGTGAAGCTATGCTTCTCATAAATCAAAAAGCCATAATTACACTTGACAATATACTGGAAGATAAATTTGTGGCTGGAAAAAACATGGACAAATAAAAATCAAGAGGATATGTTCCAAAACGTTTGTAGACAGCACAAAAAATTGTAGCTTATTGTTCAGACAAGTTTGTTTTCACCAACAAATATAACTGCAAAGTCTGAGCTTTAAGATAGTTTAGCAAGCAAACATTTAAAACTGAGAGATCTTCTTCAAATAAAAAGTGAAAACACTTAATGAGACTAAAGAATAGAATCAAGAAAAAGTCAACAAGAAAATGAGAATTTATTTACTACTGAAAGTTTAAGAGGCAGAAGTGAATACAATCTCACAGCATATAATTCCAGTATTATTTTCTAATGTAAAACAGACTTTTGAATATTGCAACTGGTCTTGCATACATCAAGATCATACACTTGTGAAAAAGAAAAGTATCAGTCTCAAAACATCTCAATAGAAATATTGGCAAATAAAGATCTCAATTTTATTTGAGACCATCCGTGCAAATGGCTAATTATCTATCAACTGACAATCTATGATACTAGTAATCATTCCATAGTAGCCAGAAAATTACCAGGTTAATTAGAAAAATTTCATCTATTTACAAAAAAAAAATGAACAAAAATACACTTTTAAAACATCAACCAAAGATCAGAACTCAACAGAAAATGCTAGAATATAATGAAGACAGATGATTAAAGCAATATCTTTACCTACTCGATAGCCAACATTTAAGACATTCAAGATGTAATCTTAAAACTCAACACTGACAGGCAATTTATGCCTACACATGCAATTCTCTACCATCAATTCTACTTTGATGAGTAACTTCTAGATAGCAAATCTCATTAATAGAACACTGTGAAGAGTTCTCGACATGACATTCCTGGAAACCAATCCTTCAAAGGAATGACAAAAGATATTGGATGTAAAAAAAATCTAGAAATAATTATTTCTATTTTCTCCTTCAATATAATACATTAATGGTAACAGCATCCTGCTCCCTTTACAAATTTACAAATAAAAATTGTTGAATGCTGAAACTATTGCAGGGGCCCAAACTTTCACATCAGAATGAAAAACCTACAGCTCTTGAATAAAGGTTCTCGAATAACTAAGTCTGAAACACAAGACTCGGATAAGTACACATCCAAAAACCTTAACACAATGTTCTCCAAGCCTGATGCTCCCCACATTTACAAAGAAAACAAAACAAAATTTGTTACTTTAACAAATTAAAACTCATCAATCGTCACCCATGTGCTCGTCAATACCATCACTCTCCGTAACTAGCGCTCTCTCTAGAATAACACGTCCTTCTTTGTAACGTTGGTTCTCCTCCGTGGCAAACTCATAGATCCAGCCCAGTTTGGCGTCACAGTTTTTGCAGGATACATCTCGCACCATGTGGCGACCAGTCAACATAACTCTGTCTTGGACTTCACTGCAACACAATAATTAATTATTTTAAAACCAGGTGCCAAATAATCTGCAAATCAATGCAACAAAAGAAGTCAATGAATCATGATACTCGTGTCTCCTGAAATACTAATGGTTCATTTAGGAGACACAGTTGTGATTTAAAAGGTTGCTGATTGACCTCGAGACAGTCTTTCCTGACCCAGATACTCTAAGTTTTACCGATAAATTGAAGTCCAGCAACAAAGTATAAATGAAAGGCGAGATATGAACCTTTTCTGAAAAACTAGCATGCATAAATAACACCATAAGTACTAATATAACACAGAACAAGATGTAAATTTAATATAATTATAGGTCAATTTTACTTCTTAATTTTCATGTATGATGAATTTAAAAAATATTTATGAGCATTTTAAGTATAAGTATATTTATATTGTAAAAGGTAGTAGCGATGTATCAAAACAGGTGGAGACTCAATGTTTGTTATTTTATTGCAAAAAAGTTTGTAAAATTTAAAGATGTTTGATGACTTGTATTTTTGCTGATATCAGTAAACATGAAGTATACAGAAANATGTTTGTTATTTTATTGCAAAAAAGTTTGTAAAATTTAAAGATGTTTGATGACTTGTATTTTTGCTGATATCAGTAAACATGAAGTATACAGAAACAAAAATAATTAAAAAAACAAGAATTTAGAAATAAAAGAAGATGAAAAAACAAGAATACTACAGACATCTGAAGTGGCAAAGATCACTAATGAGATTATTTGCCATTGTAGGGTTGAACACAAGAATCCTAAACAACAAAACTAGTTATTGCTGGAGTATGATAAAGTAATGGATACTAATGGCATAAAAAAATTATTTTTCCCTAAAAATTGTAGTGAGAAACATTTTGTAATAATACAGTAGTTAAATGCTTCAGGTCCTTAAGAATACTTAATATATCTTCATTTTTAAATTTTGAATTTGTAAATATGTACAACTAATCAATAAGTGAACATATCAATAAACCAATTATTTACAAAACTTTTACTTCTTGAAAAAGAAAAATTGATTGTGATTGTGCATATCACTGAATCAAGAGATACTCAGTGCAACAATTTTCATTTTTCTTTGAGTGAATTAAAACTCTATATCTGCATCACAAAGTAAACCATGCTGTTTTATCATAATGGTACTAGAATCCAAAAATATTTCCAACATCAGAGCATGTAATGATTGCACCACAATAATCCAACTTGGAATTGTTTAGCTAATTTTATTGAGATAAATTCTATAAGTCACTTGCTCAAATATAACAGATAATTGAATAACTAAACAAATATTCTACTCTGTAGAGCAAAAAATGAGTTGGTTGAGCTTGGAAGATTGAAAGAATATTCAATCTAGGTCAATGTGCATTGAAGGAGTATTTCCCACAGAAAAGGAGGGGATTAAAAGTACATGGTAAATAGAAATAACATTTTCACAATTTCAAATATTCAATCTTCATTTAATTTAAGAGCAGCAGTACTTAATTAAAACAATAGGTGATGACAAAACAAAATGTATTAAGATTATCCGCTTCTTATAATGAATCAATCAATGTTGATTCCGGCAAGGTAGATTATCCAAAATGAATGATTAAGCTCTTGCTACAGCCTAATATATCTTGTAGTAGAAATTTACAAAAGAATTCCTTCCAATACATCTCAAAATAAAAATGACATTAAGACATATTGAAATAAATTGCAATATTTAATGTGCAGCTTCAATGACATGACTAGAAGTTTGTCAACTGTCATACATAACACAAGACCCAGAGAAGTAAGAGTTTACTAGTGACTCAGCCCTGATCCTTATTTGGCTCATGCGAGGCCTACTTTTGGCACTCTCCCTCAACAATCTTTCCCTTTATGCCTAACAATCCCTTGCAGGAACAACTCCAGTGGAAGAAGTATTAATGATTACATTCATATGTAGGATACAATTACAAGTTTGTAGTAGTCTCATGTTGTTTTGTGGAGTCGTTTGTGATAGTTAAACGGAATTTATCATGGGTGATACACATAGGATTACATTCTCCAGTTAGCAAAGGTGCACTAGTAACTAAAGAACTTGAATTTGGTCTTTTCTGTCTCAAGTAATTGAAGTAAATAACTTAATTAATCATCATCTGATCCTGATAAGCGATAGCTGGTTCAAGAGGTTCAATGTAGTACTAACATCTAAAATTGTCCTATGTGGCAGAATACTATAACACAAGTTATATAATTTATTGAACACTACGAATTCACACCAGCAATCATCATCAGACTTAAAGGAAAATAAATAAGATACGCTATATTTGGATGCCTTGTGAATTTGCAGAATCTTAATCACAATCAATAAATATTTTTGTATTTACTTTATTGCCCCCCACGTGGTCATACGCAGTTTGCAACTGCTTTTTTGACAATAAAGTTTTATGTTTATGTTTAAATAAATTCTTTCAATGGCTCACTCATCACTATATGTTGGGGCACTACATGAAAATTTGGTTTTGAAAAGGAAAAATAAATCTCAAAGCCCAGCACCAACATGCCCCCGCAAGTGAAAGAACTCCATACAGCTGGATGTGTTGCATGGACCCTGGACTGGTCCTGAAGTTACTCCAAGTAAAGACTAGGCTCCAAAAGCTTCCCATATTCTTTGATGACATTCATAACAAAGGAAAACATAAAAAAAGAAAACAACAATCCAGTAAAATGTAACAGACTGGCTTACAGGCCAATCTGTGTAATGTTCGGCCTGTAATAAAATTTTGTTCCATAAAATTCTAGTAGTCAATTTAAACAGGAATTACGGGTATGTATGACAGATTCTAATACTAAAATTATCCAAACATTCCAAAATAAAGTATTAGGAGCATTGTTAACTCCCTTGGTACAGACATCCATCATAATTTAAAGATTGTGAGTGTTAAAGAAGAGCATGCTATTATTGCTCCTAGACTTAACAAATATCCCAATTGTCTAGCATCCAAACTTCTACATAGTATTAGTAGTTACTGGAATAAGTTCTTTGACCTAATATCTTAAACTAATGAGGGTATTTATCATTTCATTAAATTTTGTTAATATTGGTAAACAACTTTCATAATGTCAACCACAAAATGCTATTTTTCTTTTGAAAACAATGTTTTATTGAAACTGGGTCACTTTGTACAAGTACTTTGACTAAATGTAAAAATTGAATAAGAAATACATATTGTCAAAAAGCATATTTATTGAATTTCTGAGTTCATGAAATAAATAAATTTTGTAAGCAAGAAAAGTAACAACTTATAAATGTATGTCGTAATTGAGATCTGGTTTCAAAGAAACATTTTTAGAAAACAAATAAGACAATATATTCTGAGTTTACCATGGGGTAACAATAATAAGAAAACTGTCTAGTGACAAATTTATTCAAGCAGAAAGTTTTCTAGCTTGTTTAGTAATCATCATCAGAGTAAGTAAACACAAACGAAAGTAATGAATACAAATAATATACAAATGAAATTCAAGGAGAGTTGGTCGAATTAATAACTGAAATAATACAATTAAATAAATAATTAAAGACTTATGACCTCATAACAGACGAATACTGTATATTTTGTGATATTCACAACCTTTAGAATTTATGTTGAAGTCATCATCAGTTGGTACAAATTAAATAATAATTTAAAATTAAATTTGTTAGAGATCCGTACAGTAAATAATATATGAGATGTGAGATATCTCACACAAATAGAGAAAAATTAATAAATGAGAGTGATATTAATTATAGGAATCATAAATGAACAAACAGAATATACTTTAAACAACACCAAGAGTAGAACTGAGGTACAATGTGTTAAGGAATTGCTTTAAATGAAGAGCTCAGGCCGGATCAAGAGAGCAAAAACCTGACCACGGTGTAGGTTCTGACAGTGCAGCTCCAATGGATGTAGGCTGGGGCACAAGTGACATGAATGAGGTTATAAAATGACATCTTGGTTTCTTTGTTTGTTTGTTGTTGTTTTTNGGGGGGGGGGGGTTTAGGGCTCGTCAACATCGAGGTCATTAGAGCCCATTTTGTTGTGCATAACATAGAGGAATAGGGATATCACAAAGACAGATTGTTAGGTGTCGTTATGATTTACAACTGCAACTGAGTCACATGATGTGAGACTATGATGTAAACTAGAATATTTTATTTCAAAAGGTGGTGGGTATGTATCAAAGTTAATCTTGAGCTATTAAACATTACTTACGGAATGAATGGTAAGGATGTATACTATGACAACTATCCCCGATTATAAGAACTTGGAAGAACGTCTTGTGACAGAACTAATCACTTATTATTGTTGCCACATGTTTAATATCTCCGTCAATCCCACCAGCAACAAATATCCTTAGTTTATCGTAACTAATTATGTTAAAACATGAAAGTCTGTAATTACATGTAATATACAGATTCTGTTGATTTACTTAGTAGTAGATTAGTTTTATTTGCTTTTGAATCCATATTGATCAGTTAAAGTTGATGAATTCTTTGAATCTCAAACGGTTGAGAGAAAATACTTGATTTAAATGAAGTGAGGAGTAAAAGTACTGATTTGGTTACCATATGCTACAACATTTTAAAACAGCCTTTCAATCCAGTGAAGTGGTGACAGAAATCAAACCCAAGCTTCCTGCTCAGTATGAAGATGCATCTGTTGGTTTGGCAGGTGTTGATGAAATATATATTTTTTGTTGGGCTTTCAGCTCATTGACATAGAGGTCATTGGAGCCCTAAAATTCTGTACAGGTAGGGAAAATGCAGTTACGCACTAAGGAGAGCCAACTTGACTCTCCCTGCGTGTAGGACTCACCAAATGACTCGACCATACCCACTAAAAACCCTCCAGAATTACCATATATCAAGAGGAAAATGAAAGATACCCTAGCCCTAATAGCGTTGGGATCGAAAAGAACAAGAGGTGACCAAGGAAGGTCAGGAAAGAGAAAGGAAGGAGCCTTCACAAGTAGGTGGAAGTAATGTTAGACTCAGCTCGGGGCCCCATGTTCGCCAAACACATACTTCCTAGAAGTAAGTCCCCTGGGGGGTTGATGAAATAGAGTCAGAATTGCTTCTGTACTAGAGTAGTATGCTAATGTCTCTCTCGAGGATACCGCATGGAGCTTCCTCGAACCTGGTTGTAGTNATAAGAGACAGCTCAGACAGTCTCCCAATGATGAGAATTACAAGAGTGATGAGCAAATGAGGTTAAGAATAAGTGATGATGAGTGAAAGTTGTGGTGGAATGAAAGGTTGGGTTAATAGGAGTGCCCCAAGAAAACCTGCCGATATCTTCTTTGTCCGCCACTGCAAATTCTACTTAGATCAACTGAAATTTGAACCAGAGGTAGAGGTAAAGTGTGCTGCACTACGTCACGAGTTGCCCATGGGGCAGGTAATGTATTTGAAATGTATAAATAAATGAAATATAAAATCTTATACACCAGATGATCTTGCACACTTTGAAAAAGAAGAAAAACAAACCTAGGAAGTGACAAAAAAATACCCCTATTTCCGTATGTCAAAGACATGATTCCATCAACTGGGTGAAAACAGCAACACACCCCCACACCCAGGATCAAAAGCTGCACCTCCAATACTACAGGTCGCAATTGAAGAAGTGCATCTTGAGGAAGGATAACCTTTGTTGATGTGTCATGGGATCCTACATCTGCAAAGAAGGCCTGGCAGGGTGGCCAGTATACTTCTTTAATGAATTTTCCCAACTTTTCCAGGATTTTCAGAGAAAAATTTTAATTTTTCCCTGATGTGTTTGTAAATTATTGCATACATTTTTTCAAGAAAACTTGTGGAACACTTTATTAGTACAACTAACTTCAATTGGAAAATTATTAACTAATTGAAACAATTTTCAAAATTGGAACAAAAATAAAACACAAGGTGCAAAAGAACAAGATGGTGTGTGTTAATCATGTTAAACATTAAATGTTCAGTTTTAACTCAAACACCTCGAACAACAAAAATTCTTCTTTGTGCTTCATTAAAAAAATTTCGGTTTCTTATGAGCAAGTTCTCCCAATTCTTGTTTGTTAGGTTGTTTTTTTTGTTTCTGCCTATCTGGTATCTAACTATCATGTGTGTCTCGATAACTATCATATGCATTTTGGACAGAATGAATGACAGGCTGTTTCTTATGAATGTTAGGTCAATTAGCAAGAGAGAAACTAATAATCTCGTATCTTTTTCTATTGTTCATAATCTTTTTTGAATAAACCATTGTCTAATACACTTCTACGCCATTAATTTAGATATTTGAAAGTATTGTTGTAATTACACTTCTTTGAATTAATTAAAGATACAAAAAAATAAAAAGTTCAAGTATAATAATTGATATTTTTTAATTCTGAAATATAAATATATCAATAAAATTTGATTATTATGACAAAAGGATTTTAAACAAATTTTGGCTTCCCTGACATTTCTCTGATTTGAAAAATTCCCCGACTTTTCCAGACTCTGTCCGTCCTGCGTTTGATACCAAGTCTATAACCTCTTTGATTGGCCTAAAACTGTCAAATGATCACTCCTGTTTTATCAACACTGAAGGTTAAAAAGAAAAGCCTCTGAGAAACATACTTTTGAAAAACAAATTTTTAAATCACTTGAATTTTGATTAAGAAAAGTAATTGATTCATTGATATATTACACTTTATACTGTATTCAGTACCCTGCTGTTTTCATATTGCTAATAATTCTTAATTTTTAGCACAAAGGAATTTAATTTCTTTTTCCAATTATTTACAAATAATAATTAATCATGATACACTAAAGTAATTTTTAAAAAGTAAATGAATGAATAAAATGACCAAATTAATCATAAGTTATAAATTTTGTTGTTGTTGCCAAACTCAAAGTTATCTTCTTCTTTTTTGTAAATATACATAGAACATATTTTGATGAAGACTTGAGTCTTAAAAGACTTTGAAAATAAGGAAACTTCTGGAAAAGTTTTTACTCAGCGATGACATAGTTCTCTAAAAAGAAGGAGAAGATAAATATTAAAATATGCATTAATCCTTTTCAAAGAAAAAAAGAAGGGTAACCTTCTGTTTATGTGTCTTGGTCATAAAAATATGATATTACCTTCTAAAACCCTTTAACTGGAATCATGAATACAAAAACTTTTAAGTAACTAATAAATCAAAACAAAATGAAAATGATATTTGACACAGACATATCTCTTTTAATGATCCATAAAGTAAATGAAAATACAAAAAATAAACTTAACAAAAACACTTGTAATACATCTTCCAAGAAATCATAACTTTTTAATATCACATGTCAAACTTTAAATTATGAAAGTTAATTTTATCTCACAAAAGTCGTTAAGGTGATGCTGTTTTCAAGAGTTCACCAATCACTGCAATGCATTCTATGGAAGAAAAAAAATTGTCATAGCCACATAAGTGGGAAATGACAAGCATTGTTTCAATAAGAAAATATCAAATAAATTACTTGTTCCTCAGATCAAACATTTTCTTAAAGGATTGAAAATTCAAAAATTTTCCTTATCCTTTTGAACAAGTTATTATATTGCTGACTTTTTACTGGCAAGATTCATCAGTTTATCCAACCAGTTGTATCTTTTTTTTCAAAAGATATAAAAAATTCAAAAAATATAAAAGCTTCAAATTACTAATTCTTTTTACAGAGAAAAATATTTTGAGAAATGAAATTGAAAGAATAATTTTAATGGAAAATGACACCAACCAACCTGTAATTAAGGTTGACAACTTTATTAAAAAGAAATGCTCTCCCCGTCGCTCCTGTAAATCTCGTGCTGATTAATTCGCTCCGATTTGTCAAAATTGTGTCGCAAGAAGCACAGGAAAATAGTCTGGATCCTCCTATGTGGTCCAAGAAGATACGGCCCATTGCAATTTCGATCTATTTAAACATACAAAAATACATATTTTCGAACAAAAAACTTTGTAAATAAATAATGACAATGCAGAGTTGTCGAATACATATGATGTAATCTACACTATTAACAACAATTACGCATTTCATAATAAGAGCAAGTTCCTTTGTTTACCACCAGTCAGTGACTATCGAATTGCACAAAAAGAAGTTCATGAAACACTTGCAATAACTCTTCGCATTAGTAATAAATAGATATAATAAGTTGAAAGAAAAAACATAAATTCACATTCGAAACCATACCTGTGCAAATTATTCAATTAAGAAGAAAGAGAGCTCCCAATTCCTCCTGTGTCTCTTTTTCAACCAGCTGTTCTGGTGACGTCTCAAGCAATAGCCCATATGATCAAAGCACAATCCTGTCGCATGTACTATGTAAATAAATATCACTTGAGAGACCAAAATTACCAATATAACTTTCTTATTTCACCTCAATTATACTAAAATATTAATTTATTTAAAATTATACTTTTTAATTAAGCTTTGTTTGTTTTTTCACAACATTTAAGTTCTTTCGTTAGTATTTACCACTTATATGTTTTTCTTGACTACCTTAGTTACTCCAGCTGTCATGCTATCGCATCGCACGCCGGCCGGGGTCTTCATGGCTCGTTGAAATGTTCTTCATAGGGTCCAATTTTCAAAACTTATTGAAACTTTTTATTGGCAAGTTCATTTTTAATGCTTACTACGTTTTATGATTTGGTGACTATTCATGCAACAGTAAGACAGGCGGTGCCTGGGGCAGAATCGATCGTTTGATTACACAACTGGTTTCGAGTGGGTGTTGTGGTTAGCAGTTCTTCATTCTTATACCAAATATGTCTCGACTCGGGCTACAGGATCTTGCGGCAATCCTCCGTGGATTACAGAGCGTCGCTCACGCCTCCATGAAACTTCAAGAGTCTCAAGTAAAACAGATCTGGCGCAATTCCAGCTTGAAAGAGATGGCTGAAGATCTACAACAGAATGGGGGCAAGTCTGTTGTTAATGCTTTTAACTCCCCAAACACGCAGGTAACTAAAGAAACACGTGAATGTGTTATGTGAAAAAATGTCTTTATTTTTCTGTTTTTAAGGAATTGAAACTGATATTTTTGACAGCATGACCTTTCTAAGCAAATAACCGAAATTCTGGAGAGAGCATCCATGGTTGTTGAAGGAGTGAAAGGATATGTAAAATACACTGGTGAGTGATCAAAACAACCTTAGACAATGCTGTAATAAATTCTCACTTACTTTTTTATTCCCAATTCTTTTTGTTATAATTAAATCTATTCTGTGAAGCTTTTTACCAAATAGCAAATAGTTTGCATTTGACAGAAAACATTATTTTCCAGGAGGCATAGCTTCTCAGCAGTTAAATGAACCAATTCCACCTAATGTTGAAATCTGTGAAGTAAATCTGTATGGAGATTTATCAAAATCTGATGGTCAGCCATTCCAAATACGTGAAGAAAGTAAATCTGACTTTCTGTCTAATGAAACATTTTTAAACACAAAGATTTCTACAGAAGTGCCTACAATTGCACAAGATAGTATTAGTGAACCTGCCTACCAAAATTCTCTACTTCGTATGAAGAAGTCAAAAGACACGAGCTCTGAAGATGATATTAAAGAAGAATCGAGCAGTGATATTGAAGAAGTGAAGGGAAAATCAAAAGTGCATGTAAATGCAGCTGAGGACTCTAATGTACCTGTTAGAACTCCAAGTCCAGCAACTAAAAGGACACGACCTCAAGTAAAATTATTTTACTTGTTTTTATAATTATAAATCTATGTATAAAAAAACTGACCATGACACTTGTTCACTGACATAAATTATGAGACACTTGCCAGTATCGTATAAAGTTGATTGTGAGCTCTTTGTTATCATCATGAAAAAAAATAGAGCAAAGAAATTTTGTCTCAGAATTTTGATTCTCTCATTTTCAAACATCAAAAATCAATTTAATTTTTAAAATTGTCAAATAATAAAACATTTCCTACATTTGGTACCCACCTATTTTACAACTTGTACATGGTTCAAATGTTTCAAACTCAAAAATTTTTGTACTAATTTTCATCTTGAAAAAAATAAAATATAAATTTGATAAAAATAGATGCATTGCTACACCACAACACCATGAATGGATTAAAGGAATCACTATTTCATTCTGGTTGCTCAAAATGTTTTTATTTCTGGGATATTAAATAGAAACACAAATTTCAGCCTTCCTGAATTTTCTTCAAATCTTTGTAAGTAAAGGAAAAGTCACCATTCAATAAGGAACTAAGCACTCTCCTTGAAATAAAATTCTGGTTCATTTTATATGTTTTTAAATGTTACATGGTTAATTTCACAGGAAAAACTCAATTCTTTTTATCTTAAAATTCAAAAGTCCTTTTTACCTTGGAAATCAAAGTATCAGTTTGAACAAATATAACCATGTATTGTAATTTTCTGTATAATGTTAGTACGAATTTTGTGTATCCGAAAAATTTTGTGTTTTTTGTTAAACCATGAAGAAGAAAATAAATACTCATAATGTGGACCAAAAAAAGGAATGTACAGAAATCTCTTAAATTGCGGTGAACCTCACCACCAGTAACATATTAATTATGTTGAATGAAAATAGTGACCACGGTTGGTAAGTGGTAAACAGAGTGGTGCAGTTGGTAAGTGCATCAATGCATTAAGCTGAAGGTGCCATGTTCAAATCTCAGTCCCGTCTCCCATTTTCATTCAACATAACATAATTTTTGAAAAAGTAGAACTTTGAAAGGAAATTGGTTAAGCTGTAATATTGTTCATGACCATTTATAGATTATATATGTGACATGGACTTAGGATTGGCAGTATTAGGAGGTGAATAGTCAACTAATCATCTATTCAGTTATTAATATACTAGTACTATGAATGAGTTTTAAATTTGACTTTTACTTAAGTATATATTATCCTGTTACTTAATTCTACAAATAGTTGACTGTTTTCAATCCTTTTTTTTTTTTAGTCTGAGGGGATGTGAAATGTTATGGTTAAATTCTGCCTAGGGCCACAGACAAGTTAAATCTGCTATTTTTTCGTGTCAGGTTAGTTATATAGAAATGATAATTACATGCAAATAATAATTTTATAGAAAATTGAGAAAAAGATAAGTTAAGCAATTAAAAGTTTAGCTGAATCTTTAATAATCACTAAGGGCTCTAATGACCTTTGATGTTGACGAGCCCTAAAGCCCCACAAAAAAAAAAAAAAAATTAATAATCACTGGCCATGAAATTTTAATAAACAATAGTTATTGGATAAAAACAAAAATTATCTTTATAAGTTATGTCACAATGTGTTTGCACTGTACCAATGTGAATTTGAGAAGGCCTAATGCTTTAATAAATATGGACAACTCAAATAATACTTTCTTTAGAAACGAAATTGTTTTTCCTTTTAGTACATCACTTAGACTTTTTGCCTAATTGCAAAAAAGCAGAAATAACAAAATTTCTTTCATTGATTAGTGATATTAGGGATGAAGGTGAACAGGTGATTCTGATAGTTATCTCCAGTTTTGTAAGACTCCAGACCAACTGTGCAACTGGTTTCATTCTGTTATTATTTTTGTCTTTCATTAATTAAAAAAAAAGTATTATATTAGAGAGTGCTTCTGTAGGTATGTGTTAAGAAAGTAGTGTGCTTTAGCAAATATTAAGAATATAGAAATAAATTTCTGTCATGTTGGCAGCTGAGCAGTGCTTCACGACAGAGGAAAGTACCTTCATCTCGAATTGGTCGACTGATCTCATTTGGCGGACTTGCAGCAGGTCTAGGATTGGGCGCTGTTGCGGAGGTGACGAGGCGAACCCTTGGAATTAAGGAAGAGAAACCGTCTCTGGACAGCACCTTCTTAACACCAGCCAATGCTGAACGCATCGTCAACACTCTCTGCAAAGTAAGGGGTAAGTTCTAAAATTATGTGTGCATTACACACTATTGATCATTTTCTGTCATAGCTCTCTTTTTGATCTCTGCTGTGCAAATTGCTAGCAGAATGAAACTATGTCTGTTGAAATTTTTAAGAAGTGAAAATATTGCGTTGTTCTTTACTATGTCATTGCCTCAGCTCCATCCTACTTATTTACGCTAGTCTTCTGCTCCCATTTGTGGCATAGTTCCGCATTCACTTCTCCCAAAAGTTATCACATTTACCATATTTGGTGTGTAGTGGTATGGGATGAGGATTTTTACGACTGCATATATCATAAAATTTGTCAAACTACTACTAAATTAATTCAACTTACTCTAAAGACAGCTTATTGACAGAAGATTAATTTCAAACTTATCAAATTCAAGTGTGAGAAATGTATTATGTAAGCTCGGGTCATGGAGGTAGCAGAGAACACTTGTGGAATGGTAAATCAGACTTGACTGTTTCGAAGAGAGAAGAATGTTAATAAGAAAATAATATTTATGGACACTGAAGTCTTGAAATGATCATAAAATTATCATGTTCCCCAAAGTAATTTTTCTTTTAGAATAGATTTTATGGGATGTTCATTTCCTCATTGGATATTGATTAGGTTCCCGAAAAACAGATACTTCGTTTTCTGCTCGTTTGTTGTTATGACGTATTTAAAATGTCATATTCATCTTGAACATTTCAGACGATTTCTCGAAGTTTTATAAAGATCTATCTAATGGTATAGATTTGCTTAATGGATAACTTTTCAAACAAACACAATTCTCTGTACGGACTTTCTGTGCAGACACTCTCTAGATGGACAGGGATGAAACCCAGAATAAAGCACATGCACATCATTCCAATCCAGAGAAGGGAAAAGATGGATGAACGGACAAATAAAGATTATTTTCTTGACAACGATGAATATGAGATATATTATATTTATATTTAAGAAACTGTGACAATTTGTGTAAGAGATGTCTTTTTCTAATAGAAACCTTCCATGACAGAAAATGTGGAAACATTGCCTCTGGAACAAGATGATAAAAGAAATATACTATCTTAAAATTATGATAATTATGATGGAAAACGTTGAAGAAGATGGACACCCATAGTAGAAAGAAGAAGGAGTAGAAGATATTTCACAGTTGAAATTAATTCAATTTTCAAACCTTTTCTTTTTTTCATAAAAACTTTAGAATTTAAGAAATGAGTTCCTTATCATAAAATTATCTAGTAAGTCTCCTATATGACCTGGAAGAATGCAATAGTTTTTCTTATAGAGAAGCGTTTGTCTGATTAATTATTCAATAAAATAATTACACCATTATCAGACAATTTTTTTGTTTCACACAGTTTTAAAACTATGTTTCGACTCTGGAGAACTGACTTGTCCTCCCATGGTGTAGCATCTGTTTTTTTGTATTTTTGGATTGTAATGATTGTTTTAAGAAGTGAAATGTTTGATGTTTTTTTATAATGTGAAACTTGTTATTCACCTGATGAGGACTGTATCCATAGTGAAAACATTGTGTTTAAAACTGTGTTAAACCTAAAATTGTCTGAAAATGATGAAATAGTTTTATTCAATAGTTTTTCCGTAATGCTATTCGATGTATAACAGAGTTCATCATGATCTTATGTTATTTATCTTTGTTAGTTTATGGATACATTTTTTTTATTCTTACATATAGAGTGCATCAGATAAATACAACACACATTATGTGTAACACAGTGTCCTGTATGTGAGAGTTACAAGTCGCTCTTTGTTCCTGGTAAACATGGCATAGTGTAGGTTAACCTAGGAAATGCTCTCATCGTCTCCCTTGCTGAAGGACACTCCAATTCAGAAATCACTTCCTTCCTGAGTGTCACCTGCTCATTCTCATTTTCTTCATCCAGGGCCAGAAGGTGATATGCAAAAATTATTGGTGGGTGTGTAAAACCTCTGATGAGGTTCCAAATGTCATATACACAAAATCTCCAACATTAGTGATGGTTATGGGTGTCATGAGCTGTGAAGGGGATGTGATTCCTGCAAATTTCTTTCATCAGGTCGTCATCAGAGACAACGTCATTGCTTATGTCTATGTTTTGGATATAGTCGTATATCCCTAGATTGCTATTGAAGCACAGGGCAGTCTGTACGTTTTACAATAGGATTGGATTCTGTTCGTAAGGTCTGTACAATCTAATGACAGATAGCCAAGAATTTTCAAGACCACATCACTTCTAACATGTGATCCTCCATTTCCTCTATCCTAAACCCTTTGAACATATACATCTGGAGCATGTGAGAGGGAATAAGTGTCCGATCCGACACCACTGCGGCTCTCAGGGCAACTATTCTGAATAGTATATAACAAAAATTTCCAGGATCCACCTCATTATTACCTGCAGACTGTTTAGACAGCTTGAAGAGGCTGTTATTGTGACCGATTGTGGTTTCATTGAATAATATTGTTCATTATATATGTATTCACTTGATCATAACTTTAAATGGTAATTAAATGCTCTATCTCCAAAGTTTGTTCAGTTTTCCCGCATACTTTCCTTTTGTTCTCAAATACTTGATGCACCCTGTAGCCTTGACCTCAGTTTTTATTATAAATGATTTATTTAAAATATTATTTTAGGTTAAACTATCTGTTACGGAGATAAGGTCTGGGATAAAATAGTAACGAGGGTAGGGTTAGGATTTCTGTGAGTGTTCGGTGTCCCTGTTCTTGTTTGGTTACTATTTTCTCCCAGAATATGTTATTTGTCAAAAGACTGCTAAAGTTGTAAATGAAATCTGTTCAGGTGCTGCTTTAAAAATTGGTCAAATTCTTAGTATACAAGACAACAGTATAATCAGCCCACATTTACAGAAAGCTTTTGAAAGAGTAAGACAGTCTGCAGACTTCATGCCTACGTGGCAAGTAGAGGTAAGTGTTGTTCCATTTGCTTCTGTTTTACTCTGATTCTGCTGGGTCAGTGTCATGTAAAACAATTCCAATATATAAAACAAAAGAGAGAAAGGTTGTTGCGTAAAAAAAATTAAACATTATTGATACTGCCAACGTTTCAGACATATATTTGTCCTTCAGGACTAAACACATCAGTTTTACAATTACACTATAGCCAATGAACAGTTGATAACTAACACAAACCATTAGCCTCCTACATTTGCAATTAATTATACATTTATATAAACATAATATCCACGCCAGACCTCATCACCTTCATATTACATCATCATTGGGCGCTTATCACAAACCAAATCCAAGTAACTAACTCTACAACAATACACTATATAATTCACATCATAACTCACTACTCTGTGTTGTACATGAGAGAAAAAAAACATTACATGAACAACCAATTGAGAATTCTTTCTTGGTATATATTCAACAACCTTTGTCTCATGATAAACGAGATCAACAAAAAAATGGTTTAAGAACAAGGTCAACAAAAAAATGAAAACATAAGATTATTACCATGAGCAAAGACAGTTATTGTTACTATTATTATTATTTTTTTGGATTGGTCAAGGGTTAATAAAAACTATTAACTCAAATGTTGGCAAGTTAATTGTTTATATTTTTTCCTCTTTGACAAATCCACAAGAAATGATAGTATTAATATGGCTGGTCAAGAAATATGTTCAAAAGCGATTGATCATCTTGTTTTACTAACCCAACCAACATTAAATTAAACAATTAGTTATGTCTTGTAGAAATAATACACTTTTGTAATGATAAGTATTTAATTTATCTTTTCAGAAAGTAATGACATCAGAGTTGGGTCCAGACTGGAGATCTCAGTTGAAAAGTTTTGAGGAAAAACCATTTGCCGCTGCTTCTATTGGTCAAGTTCACTTAGCGGTTCTGCCAGACAACAGGGAAGTTGCTATGAAAATTCAGTATCCAGGTGTAGCAGAGGGTATTCAGAGTGACATTGACAATCTTGTGGGCGTTCTTAAAGTCTGGAAAATTTTCCCTGAAGGTAACTTGATAGTAAACATATATTTTTTAACAAATTCTTGTTATAATAAATGTATAATTTGTTTTATTGACTTAACAAGTTGTAATTACAGAGTACAAGTACGTTGTTATTCCTACACAGGTAATACAATTACTTTTGTGCAGGATTGGGAAATTATTTTTTTTTACCAATCAAACTTTTTTTTTAACAGTTGTTTTATCACTGTCTGCATAGATATATTCTTGATATATGGTCTTCCTAATAATATTACTTCATTAAATACAATGAAACTTTGCTTTGCTTATTAGAAGCTTCATAGTTGAAAGTTCAAATTTCAGTGCACAGTTCATTTCAATGTTTTTTACACTAATTTGTTTTTGGTTGGATATCATTAATTTATAATTAATTTGTTTCTAGTCATTTCCTCATCTACATACATTTTATGACATTATCTCTTTGTTCTTCTTTTGTCTCTAGTAACTTTTCATTCCGTTTTTGATTTCTTTTATTCCTTCTATATATTCTTTAAAAATTTTGAATAGTCTTTCTGTTTTTATCATTTCCGGTCCGAGCGCACTGTTTCTGTTTTCATTCTTCTTAGATACCTTGTTCTTTCTTCTTCATAGTAAATGCATTCTCAAAATACGTGTTCGCGTGTTTCCGAATTTTGTCCGCAATCACAATATATCATCTACTAGACTGAACCTTTCCAAATATCTCTTAAAATCATGGTATGTTAAAAATTCTGCAATTCCTGCACTCGGTCTAAACCATTTCCTGTGTCTCTGCATAATTCACCTTTGGTATTAGTTGGTACAAATCTCTGCCTAGTTCCCAAATGTTCTAATACATTTCATTACTCCAGGGATGGCCATAGTTGCCTGTCATGAGTATTTTACCTGGGAGAGCATACTGCAAGCAAGCAAAGGGCAGATAGTGCCAGTCACCTTGCCGAGGAGGAGATGACTAGATGTGCAGTGGGTGGACAGGGTCATCTAGTGCTGCTTATCGCTTTCTTATCACACCAACTACAGTGTAGATTGTTTTGAGGAAGTGCTCGAGTCTTTACGCCCTTCCTCCTCCTATGCTGCCTGTCAATGGACAAATCGCAGAAGATCTAAGGCGTTGTTCACACTAAGGCAATATAAGATTAGCGATGTATCGTATGCAATATATTGCGACGATATATTGCTAGGAAGGTTCAAAACAGCGGGCGATAAATCGGCGCGACCTGGGTGATGAAAATGTGCTGGGAACAAAATTCCCACTACTTCAGTTACAAATATGAGCTCAAGTGAGGAAGACATTGTAATGGCTTATTGGTTCAGGCGTTCAGAGAAAGAAGGAAATGCTGTTCAGCATCTTGGTCACTTTTGTTAATAGATCTTTTCATGTTCATCCATTGTATAAAAACATTATCGACTTGGTCTTTACCCTTTCATTTTTTGTGTGTTTCACTTGAGCTTTTACCAGCAGGCTTTTCTATTAATTGCACAGAAGAAGCTTCATCAAGCATTTCCTTTTCAACAATGTCTCCTTTCACTAAATTAATGAAAGGAATTACAGAACTGTCTTCTCTTCTTCCCGTCATGTTCACAGCTCAAAATATCGTACGATACTAATCACCGAAGAGACTGACAAGTGGTACTTCGAGCGATATATTACTTACGATATGTTGTGCAATCACATGGGTGTGAACCTTTTTTATCGCCTCCCTTTAAATTTCAAGTACCTGTCTGTGCATGTTGCTTATCGTATATCGCTTGCGATACATCGCTTTAGTGTGAACGGTGCCTTAGTATCAGTCACTAACATTTCTTTTAATTTCTGCTCATTCTGCTGAAAGCATTCTCCTGATTCTAAAAATATTGTATGTTGCTGACATTTGCCATTATTTCTTCCGTGCATGATTGTTTATCATTTATCTTATTTTATTTTATTTCTCATCACCATGATTTTTCTATCTCATAAAGATTTCATCACTGACAAAGAGTATTTCAACATTAAAGGTCTTGAACATTGTGTCATAGGAAAAGACATTTTGCTCTTTCACTTTGTGTCCCGACAAAATAGTAAAAATTAACAAATTTTAAATTGTGTATGTTTTCTTTTTTTGTAGGTTTCTTCATAGACAATATTGTAGAAGTGGCTAAAAGGGAGCTATCATGGGAAGTTGATTATATTCGAGAAGCTCAATGTACCAAGAAATTCAAAGAACTTCTTGCACCGTATCCTGAATATGTAGTTCCTGTTGTAATTGGTGAGTTTTGCTATGTCAAAAGTAATTATAAGCATTACCTACTTTAATTAACAGAGAAGTCCCAAGGACTGGGCAACTGTCCTTGGCTTCATTATCCTTGAGCTGCTGACTCAAAGTGCTTGATTAAAGAAACCCAAAAATTTTAACTTATGGTTAGGTAGTACTAAACTTACCACCGTAACCACAAAGCCACAGACAAAGACAAAACATGGTTCTACGGCAAAACCCGTGAACCTTGTTGAATTTTTAAAAACATCAAAAACAACACCTTCCAAAAAATCGCAGAGACGTAAAAAGAAAGTCTCTGTACTTTCTTCCTCCGAGTCAGAATGTGTATTGTCCGACGGTGACGCGGAAATACACATTCACGAACCTGACCCCGGAGGCTCCAAACAGTAATGGCTTCCATACTTCAGTGGAACCTTAATGGCTATAGAACTCAACGTGAAGAGTTACAACTCTTAGCGCGTCGTAATCCGATATGTATCTGCCTACAAGAGACACACCTTACACCAGAACACTCACCCCCTCTGCGAGGATACCGCAGCTTCACATATGACGACACCACGGGAGATCGAGCAAGAGGAGGAGTTGCTGTGTTTGTTAGAAACACTAACCTCCGCTCACCTGTTCTCCTACAAACCCACATCCAGACTACAGCAGTCAAAATTCATAGTGAACCATCTATGACCGTGTGTTCTATATATCTTCCTCCGACACGAGATTTTTCGGAGACCTCCCTCAGAGATTTAATTCATCAGCTCCCTCGACCATGTCTCCTCTTTGGTGATTTCAACGCCCACAGTGTACTGTGGGGCTCGTCGAGCGATTGCCCCAGGGGCCGACTGCTGAATTGTCTCTTTGAGGGAGAAGATTTATGCTTAATGAACACCGGGGAGATGACCCACTTCGCATTTGGCACGGGGTCATGGACTGCTATAGACCTATCAATTTGCTCTCCTGAAGTTGCTGATATCTTACAATGGAAGGTAGATGATGTTCTGCATGGTAGCGACCTTCATCCTACCTGGTTGTCCTTGCAGGAACGTGCGACTATTCCCGAAAGCAAGCCACAGAAATGGATTCTCAGTAAGGCTAATTGGACACAGTACCGTTCTCTGTCTGTCTTCAGAGAAACGGGTAGTGTGCAAGAGAGGGTCGACCATCTGACCCAGGTGATTCATCACGCCGCTGATGAATCCATTCCGAAAACATCTATATTTCCGCGAAGACCTCATGTTCCCTGGTGGAACGACGCATGTCGGTCCGCCATTCGGGCAAGGCGAAGAGCATTGCGGAGATTTAAGGCTAGTCCATCTCCGGAAAACCTAGAGCAAAAGCGCGCAGAACGATCAAAGAATCCAGATCCACCTCATGGAAAGAGTTTCTAAGCACAATTAAGAGAACAACATCTTCCACTAAAGTATGGGAGTCAATCCGAAAGATATCTGGAAGGTATTCTCGAGTCCCAATATCTGGACTCAATTATCAGGGTCGGGTTCTCACCAACAACAGAGAAATGGCAACAGCAATGGCTGAATATTTTGCTGACCTAACATCTACAGCAAACTGCGATCCTGATTTCGCGAGAGAAAGGGAAACAGCAGAGAGCACATCTTTTGACTTTCGTTCCACCAACTGGGAACCCTACAACTCTCCCTTCTCTATGTGGGAACTTGAGTCAGCTCTAGCGACAGTCCACAACACTGCTCCTGGCCCTGATTCAATTCATTATGAAATGCTGAGACAACTCAGTCTCGAGTCGAAAGAATACCTTCTGGATATCTTTAATCTTTCATGGTCCGAGTGAGTATTCCCTAATTCCTGGAAGGAAGCAACGCTTATCCCTTTCCTAAAACCAGTAAGGACAAAACGAACATTAGTAGTTATCGAAGCATTGCCTTGACGAGTTGTGTTGATAAAACTCTGGAGAGAATTATCAACCGACGTCTCGTCTGGTATCTTGAACGACATGACTTGCTGAGTCGATCTCAGTGTGGTTTCAGGAAGTTCCATTCCACCCTGGGCAACTTACTTCTCCCNATCTCAGTGTAGTTTCAGGAAGTTCCATTCCACCCTGGACAACTTACTTCTCCCGGAATCAGCAATTCAAGATGCTTTCGTCCGAAGACATCTCATCGGAATATTCTTTGACATCGAGAAGGCTTACGATACTACTTGGCGTCATGGCATTTTACAACAACTCTATGCCTGAGGATTTTGAGGACGTCTTCTTCTTATGCTCATGTCATTTTTGGATAAACGTTCCTTCCGCTATAGAATTGGAAAAGACACATTGGATCTCCTTCTTGAAGAGAACGGTGTTCCTCAGGGCTCAGTCTTGAGTGTCACCTTATTTGCAGTAGCCATAAACAGCATAACGTCTGCTGTAAAGAGCCCTGTTTTACACTATTTTTGTCGATGACTTTGCTATCTTTTGTTCATCACTGAGTGTTACAGGTGCGGAGCGACAAATCCAACTCGTCCTCAATAGATTATACCACTGGTCTCTGAATTTATTGAAGTGCCTGAGTAGCAGGGAATGGGGCGCTGATCGCTGCTCCTTGCACCAGTTTTATCGAGCATTCATAAGATCTCGGCTCGATTATGGCTGCGTTGTATATAGCTCTGCTCGTGCAAGCTATTTAAAGAAGTTGGATAGTGTCCACCATGCAGGAATTCGACTAGTTACGGGAGCATACCGCACTAGTCCCATTCCGAGTTTGTATGCCGAGAGTGGCGAACCATCTCTTTCCCTCCGGCGGCAAATCCTCATGCTACGACACTTTTGCCACTTGCAAACTTTACCCGACAATCTTGTGCACAACGCGGTGTTTCATCCTTCCTCTTCTTCCATCCGTTTCTACAACAACAGAATGAGAGCAACCAAACCTTTTGGATATCGCTGTAAACAAATTAAGGAAACCTTGAATATATGCACACCTAATGTCTTAAATCAAGGTTTTAGTAAGACTCCTCCTTGGGCTTTGCACAAGCAGAAGATTATTTTCGATCTTCTGCGTCATGACAAGAAGAACATTCCAGCTTCGATGTTGAGGGTATACTTTCACCTAATCTTCGACAAACACCGGGTCCATTTCCCTGTGTATACCGACGGGTCGAAGCAAGCTGATGGTGTCGGCTGCTCCGTGGTGTATTCCCGTGAGACCTATGGCTACCGTCTAGGCGACCTATGCAGCGTTTACACCGCTGAGTGCTACGCCATATTGAGAGCATTGCGATCAACAAAGAGTTCCCGCGGATCACATTTCCTGATTTGTTCTGAGTGCCCTTCAAGCAATCCAGAATATGTATCCGGCTGATAAGTTGATCCAGAACATCCAGAAAGTGCTTCTCTCACTGCAAGGTGATGGAAAGAACATAATGTTTTGCTGGATTCCCGGGCACGTGGGTATCAGAGGAAATGAGGAAACAGACGTTTCCGCAAAGTCGGCATGCCTCAAGACTCGCGTGATCAAAACGAGATCTCATAAATTCCATCAAGATGAGGATTCTGAGTGAATGGAACAATGAATGGTTAGCTGTTGAAAGGAATAAGCTCCGACTTATCAAATCTTCTGTTAAGTCATGGAGCAGTTCCTGTAGG
>NNCF01130853.1:51605-73321 GCA_002313205.1 Laupala kohalensis | reverse complement strand
CCCCCCCAAAAAAAAGAAGCTGTTTCTGTGAAAAATGAGACCATTCCACCCTATTAGCAGATCGAATCATAGTTTGCAGGCTGGTGCAGTTCAGATCATAATCATAAGAATTTGAAATGAAAAGCTAACTGGTGCAGTTGTACTCCTTGACATCGCCAGATCCACAAAGACTTTCGATCTACTTCGAACTCTCGTGCCGCTGCTTTATTGCCATTTACCTCATCATAATTCAGAACTCGCAGTTTTAAGTCAGCGTCGAAGCATCTACGATCGCCCAACTTTTGTTGTATCTAAGAAGAATTCCTGAGCGAATTCTGTGTCATGGTCGTCACGGTGACAGCAAAACTGTCATTCCTAGATGACACAGACTAGTTCGATTTCATTTTGAACGAGCATCAAATCCCGCCATCCTCGATCAATGATCGAAGGGATCGTCCATCACAATGTTGTTCAACATTTCTTATTAGTTCAACAGATTTTTCTGCACAAAAGTTACTTATATTGGTTTTGTATTATGCTACGTATACGGCTTGTATTTGATTAATTCTTTTTCACTCATGAAACTTTAATGAGCAGTTTTCGCATTCTAAACTGTAAATGTAGTTCTCCCATGGATTTTTGGGTAATTGATTCAAAGAAAATGAAAGAGTGACTATTATTCAGGTAAAAATGGTAACAGTGATACTTGTCATAACTTGATTTTTCTTGAAACCATGTATCTTGTGTTGTGGTTTCCCGGCTGTGACCCGTATTTGGTTGGCCAAGATGAGTCACGGGGCTGTCACGGCTTTGGGGAGAATGGAGGGACGGTTGGCGGAAAGCAGTTAGCTGATTCCAGTGATACTCAAGAGTCGTGTCAACTCATTTATTCATACTTACGAAGTTGCTGAGGCACGCAGAGTGGCTTCCATGGAGAAGTGGGCAGTGGCCGTGACGTGTTGTTCTCTATCTCCTTATGACTTGAGGCGGAGGGATAGCAATCGCTGGGGTCACATAACTTCTGGCTCTTGGATTGTCGGTGGACAGAGGAGGTCACTGGGGTGTCTGTAATTCCCATGCAGTGTCTGGTTCCTTCTGTGACAAGGCTCAATTGCCTCCCAAGTATATATGATTCTGACCCCTGTGTCATCATCTACTAACCCACTTCGTATGGCTCTGCAACCTGAATACCTTTGTTGACTGGTGTCTTTGCGATACTTGAAACCATGAAAATGCAGATTGATGCTTTTGACATGGTGGTATTAACATAGTTAACAAACTTAATTATTATACTTTAGTGGATATTTCTGTTTGCAGATAGCCTAAGCACCAAACAAGTTTTTACAACAACACTTGTTGATGGATCGCCTGTGGATCAGTTCTTTGAAGCAGACCTTGTAATTCGTGAGCACATTAGTTTTCTGGTCATGCAGTTGTGTTTAAAGGAACTCTTTGAATTTCGTTTCATGCAAACCGATCCAAACTGGAGCAATTTCTTTTACAATCCTGAGACTAAAAAGGTGTGTTATTGTTTATTATTCTGAATAATTATTTTATCTGTAAGCCATTAGAAGTAGTCAGTTTCTCAATTGAGTTGTAGATGAGGGATACTTCCCACTAAGTTTAAACATGTTACGTCGAATGAAAATGGGAGACGGGACCGGGGATCGAACCCGCTTTGCGCGCTCATGCGCCTACCGACTGCGCCATCCCGCTCGCTACCCGTGCCCGTCTACCATTCTCATTCAACTTGTGAAACCCAAAGACCTCTGAGGTGGTCTCGTAGAGACTAGATTCCTCATCTGAGGCGACTCCCTTAGGAAGTACTTTATTTGGGTAGTATTTTCCATTTCTGGTTCACAAACATAGAAATCTCTNACAAGTTGAATGAGAATGGTAGACGGGCACGGGTAGCGAGCGGGATGGCGCAGTCGGTAGGCGCATGAGCGCGCAAAGCTCAAGGTCCCGGGTTCGATCCCCGGTCCCGTCTCCCATTTTCATTCGACGTAACATGTTTAATCTGTTACCTGGCGGTGAGGTTCACCGCAATCTAAGAGATTTCTATATTCCCACTAAGTGTTTTCCACACAGGGTTTTAGAAAGAGCTTTGACAATTATTATATTGCAATGTCACTCAAGAACATTTTGAATTTGATAATAAAATGTTATTGTAGAGAGAATACGAATTTGAATACAGTATAACTTATTAATGATAATGTTTGATGCCTGTTTTTTGTAATAAATAATATAGACAAACAACCTGAGGTTTTTGCTGACACTTTAATTTTGAATAAAAATTTAGATAAATTTTCGCCTTGTGTTGTGACTTGGGAAAATTAAATTGTCTGCAAAATACTATGATCATTTGTCTATATTGTTTATGAATAGTATATCTTGTTTTCATGATAGGTGAAGAGGATGATTTGATGATTGGGAACTCCGATTTCTAAACACATTTCAAAAGTGAAACAATAATGAATTGTAATTTTTTATACTTCCTAATAGTTTTTGCATTCCTGTGAGAAATATGTGTTGGAACTCCTTTGGTCTTGAACAAGTACTCTGGTTAAAAACTGTTACCCTATTTCAGCTTGCTCTTCTGGATTTTGGTGCATCACGTGAGTACAGCAAGGAATTTATGGACAAGTACATCCAAGTAATAAGAGGAGCTGCTGACGACGATAGGGAGAAGGTGTTAGAATTGTCCAGAGAACTCGGTTTCCTCACTGGCTATGAGTCAAAAGTAAGTTCATTGTTTGATGAATTTTTATAGTTTGAATGGTTTGCCTGAATAGAAGAAGAAATGTGTACTTACCTCATTTGTAGTATGTTTGTAATATATTACAATTCTTGTATGGTTATCTAACAAATAGAATAAGACAGTTTATACCTACAGAGCATGACTGGCATCTTAATGTAAGATTCAAATANTAAGGTAAGATTCAAATAGTGCCATATATTAAAAATTTTAATTTTTGTAAGAATCTCTATTGTATTGCACTCAGATCTTTTTGAATGAGTTGAAATCTCTTTTGGCTGCATTATTACCTATCTTAGGGTTGTAAACTATTTGTACCATATTCAGAAAGACATACATTCTCTTGAAATCAACATACAATTCTGCTTTGACTCGTTTCATTGATGCTTTATATTCTAACCTCTGTGCTGTAGAATTTAGTTCAATCATTTATTTAGGTAATTGATTAAAGCCTCTATTCCGCCCTGTCATTCTGATTCTATTGCTTCTATGCAATGTTTTCTGTTTATTGATTCACATCTTGTTAATTTTTGTCCATTTGTACTCTGAGGATGGTCATTAGTGGTTGAAAATTATGTATGGATAGTTCTGGAATTTATTGCAATCAATTTCTTTTCTTCTAGTCAGTGTTTGGGTGACATCTCTTATATAGTATTTTATTTTATGGTTGAAAAATATTCCTGTTGAACATTTTGATATTATTCTACAATAACACCTTATAAGGGTTGTATACACTCTCAGACAAGTTTCAAGGATGTCTGGCCAGAATCTAGTGTCTTTAAGTCTGCTTGACTGACTGAGAGGATGGGAATGTGCTTACTGAAATAGCCCCTCTCAAACCCCTTTAATGCACAGATATGGATGGCGTTTATTTCTGCCTGAAATATAGTGCAGTTTTCCCCCAGACTGCCGAACACTTCTGTGCTAGGGGATTTACTAAACATCCCACATCCAGTTCTTGTTCCCACGCGAGACCCGTGAAGAACACCAGTTGGTTTGCGGTACTCACCTAGTGATAGTCCTTGCCGTTCCAGTCTGTTCGGGAACCAAGTTCGACCGAGAACGGTTTGTGTAAGAGGGATTTAGTTGGCATGAGATCAGGTCTCATGTCCAAAACTGATTCTTTAAGCACTTCATCCATAATGAGAGAGTGCCCCACCATTCGTGTGCTCCCTCTCCTGTTGCCGGTACTAGCTAATCGGAAGGCCGCCATCCTTGCCTTAGCTTTGAGGTGAATGTTAAGATGCGCCAAACCTAATATAGTTGCAGTAGGGGCTCCAGGAATACCCCAGAAATGCAGACACAGGTTGCAAACTTGATAGATTGCTCGCGGCAGTTGTCTGTTGTGCTTTAGGCCACCAGATTACTGCCCCATAGGCAATTTATGGTCGGATGACAGCTACATAGAGCCAATGGGTTATGTGCGGTTTGAGACCCCAAGTTAGCCCCACAGAGCGTCTGACTGTTAAAAATGACCACCGCGCTCTGTGGATAACATTTTTGAGATGATGATTCCAGGTTAGTTTACAATTCAGGGGGATTCCCAGGTATTTAACTTTCTCGGATGGGGTAACCCTTTCACCGTTGAGCCACAAGTGGTCGAAAGCGCCTTGGACTCTCTTTTTGGTAAAGGGGATTACGACAGTTTTTTGACGGGTTGACTCGAAGCCCTTCCCTTTCGTACCAGTTGTTGATTGTTTTCAGACCCTCATTCATCAGGTCTGATAGCGTTTGTGGGAATTTCCCAAAAACCACTAGAACTATGTCGTCAGCATATCCTTGACAGTAGAGACCTTTCTTAGATAAGCTCTGAAGAAGACTGTGAACCACGAGACTCCAGAGGATTGGTGAAAGAACTCCACCCTCGGGACAGCCCCACGTAGCAACGATTTCCCTTCTCTTGTCGAGATGACAAAATTGGATTCTTCTATTTCGCAGCGTCAAGTCTATCCACTTACAAATAGTGAATTCAACCCCTCGATTGCGAGCGGCCGTAACATTGAGTTATACGAGGTATTATCAAAAGCTCCCTCGATATCCAGAAAATGCTCCTAGAGCTATTTCTTTCCGGTCAAAGGAATCCTCTAACCTGCTGACCAGTCTTGAAGTGCAGATTCGCAGAATTCCCCCGGCATGCTGATTTCGATGGAGTGGAGTGTTCGACATACACTCCTTCGAATATGGTGATCCACAAGCCTCTCCATAGTTTTCAACAGAAACGATGAGAAGCTAATGGGTCTGTGCGATTTCGCGTTCGTGTACCTCGCACGTCCACGATTCGGTATAAACACAACTCAGCTTATCCTCTGGGCTCGTGGTATATAACTGTGGTATGCGTACCACCAATTGTATTTGCCGCCGTCGCGGCAACGATCGGGGCAACTCGGGCTGCCCCGGCCAACGTCGTGCCGGGCGCGCTCAAGCAGAGCGAGCGAGGGAGGAGCCCCTCCTTCCCCACCAAACGACCTGCGCAGAGAACTCTCTGCGCAAGCCACCGCCGCCATCCGGCCAGCAGGTCGCCGCCACCACCACCTCCAGGGCGATAGATATATAAGGGCGGCGGCAAGGCACCACAGACGAAGAGTGAAGCGGAGTGAGCAGAGATAGTTACGAGTTACCACGATCTAGAACCTTATCTATGACAACGACCGCGCTGCTATTGACTTTGGATCTCTCTCACTGGACACCGGAATACTGGACTGCTAGAACTCTTGGATAACAACACGGCTACGGTTTTGGTATTTTCTGTAGTCCGATTGGTCCGGACAAGATTGTTCACTTGTAACAATTACTGCAATAAAACCAGTTGTTGCGTTTTAACTTGTACTTGTTGATTCGTTCCCTGGCGGGACACAACAATAACCATAGGTGATGCTGGCCCTGAAGATGTCACAGAGCTTTAGATATAGGGAATCATATCCCTTTTGAAGGAGGGCTGGAAAAATTCCGTCCCCGCCAGGCGCTTTGTATGGAACAAATTTGTTTATTGCCCACTTGGTATTAGTTACGGTGACTATTCGTCTGGGTGTCTTCCAATCCTTCGCTGATGCCCTCGGCTAAGGGTTAGTTGCAGGTTCGACGTTTCCGCCGTCACTAACAATACACCCTGGGAAATGACTCTCGAAAAGGAGATCGAATGTTTCCAAGACTGTAGATGTGAATCCTCCCATAGGTTTTTCTAAGGTCCCGAAGGGTTGAATTCCGTGGTCGGTTAGGACTTTGTGAAGTCTGACTGCCTCTGCCTGACTGTTTATGTCCTGACAGAAGGCTTTCCAGGAGGTCCACTTTGCCCTTCGAATTGCGCCTGGTATCCTGCAGGCTCTGTTTGTGGTACCATTAAGACCGGTACCATTCACCCCATCGGCTCGGGTCGCTTGACACCTTAGGGTTGGCCAAAGGGAAAATTGGGTGACAGATATGGTAGTAGTTTAGTCAGAGAAAGATTTTTGGGCGACAGATTGACCCAACAAAGGAGAATAGTGTGAAGGAAAGGGAGTATTGATAGATAGAAAAGAATCCTGCCAGTTCTCCCCATCCTGATCCGAAGTAAGCAAGAGTTGGACCAGCTAGTTTCCAGGTGAAGGAAGAAGGGCTCCACAAGTGAAGGGGAAGGGTGGAGCAGATGCTGAAGGACGCACTGGCTCGGCACATGTATTTGTGCATGAAGGCAACCATACTTAACACCCATTTTGTTATGTAACATCAGATTTTGCAAAAAATAAAAATCAACTCCTTTCCTTCTATTTTGAAATTCAAATTTTGTTTCATATATATTGAGTTGTTTCTTTGAATTGGGTATTTATTTCGTAATGGCAACTGAAGAACCTTGAGTTGTTCTTTCACTTGGCTGTTGACATTGCAAACACTCCTCCAAGAGTAGGTACTTGGAAGCTGTGAGTTAAAAATGTTGTATTGTTATATGCAAATGTATATATGGATTCACATAAGTGACTTAGATATAATAAAAATAATAATTGAACAACTACTAAATCCTTGTTTTTTTGTAAATAAGGAGATATAATAAAATAAGATTTTTTTTTTAAATACTTGTTCTTGGTAGATATTTATGAGTAATGATTGACCAGCCCTATTAGTGTGATCCATATTTAAAATTTATTTAAAGACCTTTTTTTGTCCTGAGACTCAAGCAACAAAAAATGAAATGTAAGGTACATTGTAATTACTTCTGTAGCTGTTCTCTGTGTGGTTTGTAACACTGGAAGGAATTATCTGTCATTTTGTTTTCTTGTACCTCGGCTTTCTTGCTAAATAAAAAACTGTTGTTGAAGTCAGGTGTTGAATAAGATTAAGAGTTTCACTCGTAGACTTGCAGACATTTAAAATAGTAAATTAAATTTATAACTAATTGTACTAAGGAAAATCATAACAAAATAAATTTTACTAAATGAATTATTTTTCTTAACTCCACTGAAATTTTCCTTGCGATCATGCTTTGAGGATACCCTACTCCCACCCTCAGCAGCACAAAACCTGAACAAAAGATTGAACTCAACGTTTGGGAAATGATTAACTTCTGAGTATTTCTGTCTCAATCAGAGTTGGAATAGATGAGATGTATTTCTTTCTATGCTGGTAGTTTTGACTGTTTTTTTAAATATTGATAATTGAGCACAGTTTACTTCAGTTTCTCATTTCATTCTTATTTGTTTATTTTGTATTGCTTAGTTCCAGTTGTGTTCAAAAGTCAATAATATTTGAAAGTGTTATTTATTCATTGTTTTTTGGGAGTTCAAATTATGTCAGTTTTTAGAAATTTGCATAGTAATTTAGCTACAGGCTTCTATCTCTGCTCTTAATTACAATATTCACTTTCAAAATCCAAGTCTTAGACTTTCAGATTTTGTGTTTATTAAGTACATTATATTTGTTATAGATTATGGAGGAAGCACATGTTGATGCTGTTATGATCCTAGGAGAGGTGTTTCGATCTCAAACTCCGTTTGACTTTGGTGCTCAAAATACAACTCGCCGAATACAACAGCTGGTCCCTACTATGATCAAACACAGATTACGACCGCCTCCTGAAGAAATCTATTCTCTACATAGGAAATTGTCTGGAGTGTTCTTACTATGCGCCAAGCTCAAAGTGAAAATGTTGTGTAGACCTATGTTTGAAGAAGCTTATGAAACATATATGAGTACTTCATAAAATTTTATATTGGATGTTTTTAGGTTTCTACTAGGAAAATTACTTTATTAAAAGAAAAAAGTATTGGAATGTTGCAGGAGATGGTATTGCTTTTTGTATTACTATAAATATTTTTATACATATTTATCAGAGTTACGGTTTCACTTCTTATGAGTTAGTGCATTTTTTGTGTGATTCATGTACAAAAAATGATATAAACTTCAAGTTACATTCTTTTTCTTTTTGACATTGCATTGCAGGACATGACTATCTTAAATGTTTACATTAAAAATAGCTTAAAATGACTTATGAACTGTTGTACTTGGCATACAACTTGCAGCTTACATTTACAACTGCATCTCAAAAAATATGTGTATGAATTGAGGACTTCACAGATGTATATAATATCATGCATGTTGCTTTCTCATTCATTTTCAGATATATTTATGAATTGAGGCATGAAAATGGAAAAAGTTCTGAGTGCCAAAAACATGTTTTTACTCGTTTGATATTGCGACTACTGGAGCTTTAAAAGAATTCATCCAAATAGCTGAAATCATTGTAAATAATTAAAATATGGGGAAATAAATAGTAAAATATATCATAATGACAGCTATGATATCCAAATATTTCTGTAAATATCACGGGTAGTACCCAAAAGAGTGTATGTGCAACACCTGATTACCATCATTGTGACAGATTATTGAAAAAACTAAAAAATAATAATATATATATATTGATTTCCAAGACTGTTATTGCATAACACATGTTAGCCTCATAAGACTATCTACAGACACTATCTTTAGTCCATTAACAATAAATGGAAGGCACTTAGATCAATTACCGCAGCATTGGCATCGTGAAGGAGAATATTTTTCGCAATCACTTGGAACCTTTTCCATTTACGTGCCACAATCATTTTAGTACCTGAGAAGAATAAGGGTGTAAGTCCAACATATCTCTGTATCTTTTTTAGCTATATACATTTTATAGGGTAAACAAAAATCAAGTGAAATCATGAATTTGCTTTGAGAGAGTACGTACCTAATTAGTATTGTATTTTTTCACTGCTCATTATCAAAATGAGTGTTCAGAATTAGCTGTTTTGACAATGTGACAATTTGGACTTACCCCCTTACTCTTCTCAGGTACTGACATGTTTTCTTAAATTTTTATGACAATAATGAACCATAGCTTTGTTAAAATTATGACCATAATGACATTATTTGACTTTAGCTTACTATATTGACAAGACTGATATAATTTTACTATAAAACAATTGACCAATAATGTGTTTCTCATTTTATCCTGGTGGTTGATACTCTCCCCCCCCCCTCCCTAAAATTCTGTACAGGTAGGGAAAATACAGTTATGCACTAAGGAGAGCCAACATGACTCTCCCCGTGTGTGGGACTCGCCAAAAGACTCGACATACCCACCAAAAAACCCTCCTGAGTTACAATATATCAAAATATCCCGAAAACCGAAAACAAAAAAAAAAGTAAATTTAAAGAGAAAGACAAAGAAAAGTCAATTTAAAGCAAGGGAGAAAAAGAGATTTAAATCCAAACCCTCCCGAAACATCTCAAAACATATATCAAAACATACAAAAAATGAGGAAAATGAAAGACACCCTAGCCCTAATAGCGTCGGGATCGAAAGGAACAAGAGGTGACTAAGGAAGGTCAGGAAACATAAAGGAAGGAGTCTGGCACAAGTAAGTGGAAGTAATGCCAGACTCAGCCCGTGTTTGCCAAACACGTACTTACTAGATATAAGTCCCCTGGGGGTCCAACATACCTTCATTATCAATTTAAATCCCATGTGTGTATGGGGTGGTGAAGATTTGATTCAAAGTCATACCTAAGGCAGAACAACTGATCTTCTGGGGCTAATTGCATTTTGTCTTTCTCCACTTCCTGTTCTTCAGCAGTACATTCAAAACCTTTTACTGAAAAGTGTGAGAACAAGTACTTTGTGATGTTGTTATCATGTCAGAATTACTTCTGGAGTAGAGGATTTTAAACAGCATTCACTGCTCTGGGGGTACCGCATGGAAGCTCCTCTGTGCCGTAGTCGTTAACCATGACCACCACCTGCCTCCTAATGATCGGGATGACAAGGGTGACATGCGAATGAGATGAATGATGGTGTGTGAGTGTTGTGATGGTACGAATCGCAGGGGAAACGGGAGCACCCCAAGAAAACCTGCCGTGAACTTGCTTCCCAAATTCTACTTGGATCAGACAGGGTTTTGAACTAGCATCACCGCAGGTAGAAGGCAAGTAAGCTAATCACTATGCCACGGGTTGCTCATACTTTGTGATAAATTATTTAAGCTACAAATAACACCCCAGAACTGCAACAAACAAGGTGAGCATACATCCAAAGGGTTATTGAATTTGATTATCATTTTCATGAATGCAAGACACACTTAGATGTAACATTTACTGCTCTAATATGGTGTGCCTCTTGAAGTGTTTTTGAGAAATTGAAGTTTTGTTCATCAGTTTCTTATCACAAAGTTGTAATTGTCAACCAGCAGCTTAGTGAGAGTGGCTAAGGTGCCGACTGGAAGTCTAGTGATGCTTTATTGTCTTCATATCTGATGCAGCGTTCAAATTATCCTTGAAATTTTTAAAACAAAGGTTATTAACTGCTTGCGCATTGCTGGTCTTTTGGTAATTGCTACTCTTTTATGATAAGAATCAGACATATAAAACTTCACACCTCGTTTTTTCGAAAGCACTTGAGAGATACATAGTATTAGAACAGCATAAGTTACATGTAAGTGATGGTACGATATTATCTGCTTGCAAATGATGAAGAAAATCAGTGACCCATGTGGAGTATGTCCTCCTCAGTTGTTACCTCTACATGTTTTTCCTGCCTTTTTTTTTTTTTTTTTTTTTTGTAGTGCCACCCATTTTACTTTAGAGCCCTGAGTTATTTGCATTTAAATATGTTAAAATTGTCTGAAGTGTACTTGGAGAAAAAAATTGTAATTCAGTTTTTGGATAATTTGAATACAAAAATGAACTACAAAACTGAATGTTGAAAATGTATACGATAAATAATTTATTTAAAAAAGCAGTTATAAACTGTATGACCACATGGAGGACAATAAGCTAGTTATTGCTTGGGAGGCTAGCAAGAGTCCAGATTAGACTACTGTTTTTATTTTCTTGGGGCTTTAGGGCTCGCCAATGTCAAGGTCAGATAATGGGTAATGATAAACATTTTCTTCAACTTCCTTATTTTAATTTCATCTAAACTACCTACTACAGAAAATGTAGTTTCACTGCATTTGATAGATTAATTGACAGGTTCAATTTTTATTTTTAGTTTAATATTAGTGTAGATATAGCATTACATTTGGCCAATGTTGAGGAGATGTAATAGTGTCAACTAGATTTTACATAACTTCTGTGCCAATAGTAGGGTGTGTATAATCGAGTTTAAAACTAATGGAACTGTGGCATGTCTTCCTGCGAATTTCTCAGGGAAAGAAAGTTAGGAAATACTGTGTAATAAAATATTACTGATGTTTCAGCCATTGAATTGAGTGAACCAATGTGTCGAAGTAATCACTTGAAAATGGTAGTTCCTCTTATTGAAATAACTAGTACATTTCAAAAGCACAGTCCCTGTCTTTTTCTGTGATGAAAGTCATTCAAGCACTATCAGTGTTTCACATGTCAATGATTACAATCAATGTTTTTGAGTTTTAGATTGAACACTTTCTGTTTCCTTCCTGAAAATGTTTACATTCTTTTCTTGTACTTCTACCTCATAAGTCCTTGAACTGGTTAAGAAGAACTTTATGTATGTCCTTTTCCTATATTATTTCCATTACAGAGAAGGAATTTTCCAATTCCAAATGAATGTGCTGAGTTCTTGAAAAAAATATTTCATGACCTTCCTAATGTTCTAATGGCTTTTGATGTAATTATATTCAAAATTAGAACTTCAGTCATTAAATATGTGTGTTTTGACTTGGAGAATGAAGATTTTGAAACCATAGTGAAATTTTGCTTGTAAAAGATTCTTTTAAAAGAAACCTCTAGAAAATGAAAATTTGTTATATTCATAAATAACAATCACCCTCACCAATTTTTGTAAACTAAGGAATTGACTTAATTGCTATTTAATATTAGGAGATAATTCATGAGTTATGGAAGACACACTATTACAAAGTTCTTGAGTTTTGGTTAATTGAAACACATACATATTGCCAAGAAAATACTTCAGAAACATGAAGCAATCACTATAATAAAATGTAAATTGACTTCCACTTACATTATTCACTGATGTATTTCAAGAACTCTCTTCGTCAACTATTGATTTGTCTCTCTCTCTTCGTCAACTATTGGAGTTTGGGAGCAAGCGAGTTTTCATATACCTACCAAGAATAGATATTTATTCTTTGAACTTCTGTGGACATCAAATTCATGTATTTGCTTGCCACCAGTGGAACACCAAAGAATCCACTGTCAGGAGTTGATGATGGGAGCAAGGACAAATAAAAAAGGCAAGAAACCAAGGTGGAATTATATTGAATGGCTTCTGTTCTCTGAAGAAAATGAGTAGAAGAAGTAGCATCCCATTTTGAAGGGTCAAGGACAGTCATCAAGTGATAGGAGCAATGGAGCTTTTCACATAACTGTTTAAACATTAAAGGAAAAAAAATAAGCTTTTGCAAGGGCAAATAGATATAGGCATAGTTTATTATTCTTAGAATTTTGTGCAAGCTGTAGTTTTAGTACATACATTCATACCAAATAATAAGTGGAAGTTACTATTCTAATGTACTTAATTATATTTGATAAACAAATATTGAATTTGTCTGTAGTTTAGTTCACAAGTATACATTTAACATTTTAACAGTGGATAATAGTCAGTTACTCTGTAAAAAAAACTAGAGATATTTTAAATAATTGAACATAATTTCTTTCTCAAAATGAAATTTAAGTTTTGAACAGGGCTTGAAACGGAAATGTTTAGGAAATTGGCTTTCATCAGATATTGTCTCATGGCAATGGGAACTTGTGGCCGGACCCATATTCAGAATTATTATTATTATGATTTATTATTTTTTGTTTGTTTGCAGAATGTACAAGGGAAGTTTTGTAGTCAGTTGAAAAAATTTTATTGAGCTCTCTTTGGATATCTACAAATAGGCACCAGGAAAGCCTATTTTCAAATTTTGGTGATGATGTCCTGTCGTGTATATGTATGTTACGAATTTTGTCCCCCTATAACACACGGNTTCTGGTTTCTTAATATTCAAAATTTTGAAAACATGAATATAACATTTTCATTGTATTATTATTATTATTTTGGTAGACAAAGACCACCAAATTTAAATTGATGTTAACGTTACAAGAATTTTTTCTAATATTTTGAATTGGTTTCATATGTGTTACTGAGTATGTATGTATGTATGTATGTATGTCCAGTAAAAATATTGCACTTTGTAACTATATTTTGTATAGGTAAAATATTGTAAGCACAACTAATAAAAATTATTTAATTTAGGGAGTGAGGTTGCAGACCTGCACCTCTGTACCTGTGTGCTTGGCAAACAGATCATCCCTTGTACTTAAAACGGCCAGAAATTATCATCAGTTTGGGAAATGGAACGAGCCGTAATTACTCGAATACATTCACCCCCATTTTTTTTCTTTTCGTGGAGGAATTACATTTGGAGTTTTGGACGTAAAAAAATGCCCATTCAAAGTTTTGTGGTTGAAGACGAGTTAAGCGAATACCAGTCGTATACGGAACGTAACACAAAGAACATCGATCGATTCGTCACTCATTCACAGTGGAAACCGAACTGGTCCGTGTCGTCTAGGAATGATCGATTGTCGTCTCGTGCCGACCGTGACACACGATCGATGATGCTTCGACGCTAACCTCAAACTGCGAGTTCTAAATTATGCTCAGACAAATGGAAATCGAGCAGCGACACGAGAAGTTGAGCCGAAGTTCGTGTGGATCTGACGATGTCAAGGGGAGAAGTTGAACGGCACCAGTTAATTTTTCATTTTAAAATCCTTATGATTTTACTTACAGGAGTTAACCATTTCTCATGGAATTCCCTTTTCCCTTCAGAAATACTTTGATTTTACTCGACTTAATTTCCCCCCCTAAATTTTATCTCCCAAAATAAGGGGGGCTTTATTCGGGTAAATACGGTAGCAGAAATTTCCTCACTAAAACTCCGCTTTGTTCGACTCTGGTTTATTTCGAGCCTTTGTTTCAGAATTTTTCAATAAAAAAAACTCACGTACATTATATTTGTTACAGATTATGGAAGAAGCGCATGGCGATGCTGTTATGATCCTGGGAGAAATGTTCCGATCTCAAACTCCTTTCGATTTCGGGGCCCAGGACACAACCCATAAATTTCAGCTACTGGTCCCAACAATGATCAAACACAGATTATGCCCCCCACCTGAAGAGAACTATTCTCTACATCGGAAAGTTTATGGGGTGTTCTTACTCTGCACCAAACTAAAAGCGAATATGTTATGTAGATCCATGTTTGAAGAAGCATATGGAACATATATGAAGACTTCATAGTCTTTTATAGTAAATGTTTTTCATTGAAATTGACACTGGTGTGGAAGTTTTGGATCAGTGTTGTAAATTTAGTATTGCCATTTTGAATTATTTTAATCATTTGAATGAGATGTCTTTTAATAGAAATGAGTGTACATTTTGTTGCGTGTGAAGAAAAATGACAAATTTCCAAGTACATATATTTCATTATAATGTTTCCTATATGCGATGAGACTTGGTTCCATCGTGACATCCCCACACTGCCAATTTAGCGGGACGACATAGACTGGCAACTGTGAAAGGCAAGGGAGAATGTGTGAAAGCGTAGATGCGACTGTCTTCCACAAGGGCACTACCATGGGGGTATGTGTGTCCCCTCACCCCTGAATATTCAAAATACAAATAAAATTAAATTAAAAAAAGAAAAGACATTTCCATTCGTTTCCTGGCGTTAGTCATACATCTGATCAACAAATTCACCTAGTAGTCCAGTAAAAATCAACAATTTTACCGTCTAAAAGGTACGTAGTTTTGATTTTTGATGTTATTCATGCCAGGACCCGAACTTAAAACTGAACGTGGCCAAATTTTCGACCTGAACGTGTAGCCGCGCATCATTTCGCGGGAGGGAAACGTCGAAATTTTCGATGCCCATGATTTATTGAAGTAACACTAACGATGCGTTTCTCAAGAAATTAATTTACTTATCTTTCTTAAAGAAGAGTAAATTTCCAAAAATATAATAGTTCAATGGGCATTGTAGATAAAATAGCGAGTTGATACAACATTTGAAAAATGTATATTTTTGCAAAAATTGTGGAAGTTGCCAGTACGTCAAACATTGCTGAATGATTTTTGAACGACGGCTCCTACACCAAAATTTCTAAGACAAACCTAAAGTTTTTTTTTACATAACCAGCAAAATTGCTTGTTTGTAGTACGAATAGTCAACGAGATACAGCCAAATGAGTTAGTAGACGAGTTCTGAAAATTGATATTTGTAAGTATTTAAAAAAATTATTCTATATTACGTGTGAGAGAGAAATCTGTTTTTTTTTAACGAAAAAATGTTGCAGAACAAATTATATTTGTACCCTTATATTTACTGTACTCGAATCTCAGATTTGCCAACAAACATTTTGGCTGAGGAACCCCTTTTTAAGACAAAAATTACGAAATTTTCGACTTCGAAGCAGTTTTTTTAATAACAAAGTTTAGGCAAAAAATTCGAAAACTTTGATGGAATATATTTCCTTAAGATGATGTTCAATCAAAAGTTATGTAAGAGAAAGGGAGGAGTTACTAGGGTAAGCAAGAAAATCATCCCTCGTCGCGGAATCCCATTACAGTCGCGCCCCTCGTTCCGTCTCTTCTACATACTTCTCCCGAGCTTGTGAAATGGGGCTCTATGGTTTTTAGCGTGTTTTATTTTCGTTATTGTAATCAAAGTGTGTATCGATCTATTATAAAAGTATACATTTTAAGAATGTACGTTACGCCAACAAAAGTACTCACTGGCCATCATGTGAAAGTGCTCTGTTTGTCATATCTGCCGGACTTCGTACGGGGATTTTGATGGTGTGGCACTTGACACGATATGAGTTTACTCGGACAAACATTCGGACGCCACTCGTAGCGTGTCGACAAATGTTCCGATTAATTCGGAAGCAGCGCCCTCGGACCGCGTCAAGCCGGACGGAGTTCTACTTTTTCAGATACGAGTTGTGAATCAAAATGGCGACGAATGAGGAACAGCTGAATTGCAAACGAACTAAAAAGTTATCCGATAGGGAAAGTAAACGTATGTTATCCGATAGGGAAAGTAAACGTTTTGTAGAGTTTTATGAAAGAGAAGACGTGTTGTGGAATGTGAGAAATCGCGACTATAAAAATAAGGACGCACGGGAGTGTGCTGTACAGAGTATGGTAAAACACATGAACATACCTAATTTACACACATGAGTAAATTAGTTTTTTTTTCCCTCCACGTGGTCATACGCAGTTTGTACCTGTTTTTTGACAATAAATTTATTATTTATTTATTTACCTGAGTTCAATGCGACAGATTTTCTGAAGAAAAAAAATCAAAAGTGCCTATACTCCAAGTCATGTAACTTTGCCGAAAATTATGCATGTGGCTGCCTCACACAAATTGCTAACTTCTACGACTTCAAGTTATATCCATATAAATATTTTTAGTAGTCACAAGAGCGACTGTTTGCTATGAACAAATACAAGTTGATAACAGGTAATATTCGTTCCACACCCTTGATGCACAAGGAACACATTTAGCGCTATAAGAGCAAATGCACTTAAATGTATTGAATTGATGGCCAATATCGATATATTGAAGTTTTCAGAAAATCGAATTTCCTGCCAACAACGCGAGATACAAATATCATCATTGTTGTGGACGATGGCGAAGTAAAAGTGTTGACTGCACTGTGCACAAGCGCTATACCAAAATCAAGCCAATTAGACTGACAATAAATAAATAATATATTGTCAAGAGAGCTGTTACAAACTGCCTAAGACCACGTTGAGGACAATGTTATATTGACATTATATATGTATTATAACTCGCAGCTAACTTTTTATCTTATCTAGGAACTTTTGCTGAAATTTTTGAATCCGCCTCTGCCTTAGGGCCCTTGATCGGAATTGATGGGATGGTCCCTTGCTTGCTTCCGGAGAGAAAATTAGTTTATTGTCCTCCACGTGGTCATACGCAATCTGTACTGTTTTTTGACAATAAATTTATTATAATTATTTCGTTACGGTAACTACCTGACGTATTCGTAATTCTATAGAAGAACAAAATAATTTTCATTAAATTGCCCGATCATAATACTTGCTGCATGCAACGATGCTATATATTCCCGTCCTAGCAATATTTGTTTGAAACAGGAACAGGCGATTTTTTTTTCGCATCTGGAATTCAACGTCCCTATTTACTCTGTTGCACTGGAAAGAGTTTCTCTTCGTTATAATATAGTGCAGACAAAACTAGCGCGTTTACTTTTAAAAACCATGGTGATTTCTTAATTAATTCACATTATTTGGTAAAACTCGAAAAAAAATCTCGTTTCACTCTAATTCATGTACCTTAAAAATCAGACTTTCGAATAACCTCTTTTATTGTTGGTTTTTAATACATAAACAACATCCCATCAAAATTTCCAGTACCTACCTTTGATATTTTTATCTCTGATTTGACAAGCCGACGAATTCAGGACAACGAACCAACGCCGCGGGTTTTCACTCTTTTCACCCTTGTGTTATTTAAATATCGTACTTTGCTGAAAATGATTTCTAGACATTTAATTTAACATCCTTACATACGGAAACAGAGATACGTCAATTAGTTCGTGAAATACGGCATAAGTATAGTATACCATGTCGTTAGTGCTAACATCTAACTTCTGAACACATTCCTACCCTCTGTACCCATTAAACCTGGTCTACAACGGAGTATAATGAGACGAAACCTGGCCTACGGAATTTTATCCCCTGAATTTGATGGATTATGGCGAATTATCGTTTATATG
Organism: Laupala kohalensis; assembly: GCA_002313205.1. Taxonomy (NCBI): domain Eukaryota; kingdom Metazoa; phylum Arthropoda; class Insecta; order Orthoptera; family Trigonidiidae; genus Laupala; species Laupala kohalensis. Next base: position 55,320 of record NNCF01130853.1, on the reverse strand, counting down.
TATATAAACAAATGTTAAGTTAAATGTACTTTTGATTCGAGAGGTTATGAATTAAATCTATATAAACAATTAAAAAGAAGCTCTATGTAAATTTTCTTTACGTGAATAATGGAAATAACATTTGTTTATATATTTAAAAATGATTTTCGCCATAATTTACCAAACTATATTTATAAAAAATACACATGGTTGAATTAACGCATTGACACAAAAGCTATCTGGTAATTGCGATACAATATTATAACATGTTTGTGAGTTTCTGTTCTTTTGTAAACATATTTTGTGTTAATATTTTCGTTTAATATTATATTTCTTCAAAGTGTAGAATTGCCTTAGGTCATCCAATTTGTTAATGTCCATGGTTCCGCGCACCTCTTCAAACCTATTGTCCAAGGCGTGTTTCTACCACTTGCCATCCAGATCAGGGAATGCTCAGTAACTGCAATCTAGAAATTTTATCTTGGATATTTCTAAAACAATATGAAGACCGGCGAAATTTGAGGGAAGAATTTACTCAAGGGGTATAAAATGAAGGAGCATAAAATAAACAAGGTGCAAACAAACAAAATAACACAAACATTCAAAGAAATTACTTTAAAATAGTCAAACCGAGTGAAATCACAATTAATAAATGCAGTGCATCGAGAAAACGCGAGTGAAAGTGTAAGTGAGAAATAGTGACTGAACAGCAAGAGGCAACCAGCCTGGTATTGTCGTTGAAGATGTGACAGTCGCAAAGAAATGAACATGAAATAATGTATTGGCGCATTGCGGCTGATTCTCTGAATACTTGGCAAGTTGAACTTCCTGGAGAATGCCATAGGAGTACGTCATCGCCGATGTAGGAGAAAGTGATAGGATCACTTTCCTGCCAGCGACCTTTATGGTTCTATGCCAAGGACGTTCACTTGACTCGCAGGAATGAATGAAAATGAATTTACTTACAGAAGAATATTTTTTATTGTATAATTTACAGATTTAAAGTAAAAAAGATAATTCAAATTAAGTAAAATAATAAATAAAAAACCTTTTATTTACGCGATGTACTAAAACGAATAAGACAAGTTAAGTTCTTTATTAGACTAATGCAACGTCAAATGCTAATACCTCAATACATATTTCACATTAGTGGATCCTAATAAAAATAAACGTACTTACTATCTTTATCGCTGAAAATGATTTAATATTTTATGTTGAAATGTTTTTCTTTTTCAAAAAACTTGTTACGCGAATCATAAATAAAACATACTTCGGCAAGTACTTACTTACCAACCCGCCTCTGTCCAATGAAATTAATTGGTTTCCACTATTATAAACATTTCGCGCGACGTGCTTTTTGAAAACAAATAATTCAGGGGAAGCTTCCCGGAAATAATTTACCGCGGGTTATATCGCAATAAAATAGTTATAAAGAAAAAAACCTTTCTAAAAGTTTTTATTGGAAATAGACATCATAATATTGCATTGTCAGAGGGTTTGTATACGTGTGCCAAATTTCAGTTCAATCGGTTGAGGGGAACTGGTTTAAAATTCAGTTGTAAGATTTGGCTCAAACATACGAACTAAAGAGTGAAGTTAAATGAAAGCTTGTAAAAGAGGATATAAAGTTTTCTTCTAAAAACATGTACAGGGTACGTACGCCTAACGAGGCCCCGGGGCAGGAGTGTTTTTGGACGTTCCCGTTTTCAAAACATACGTGTTTGCATGTTGTCTATAAGTTGACGTACAACTATTTAAATTGAAATTTGTGATGTACTCGTATTTCATGTGAAACAACTATAATTTATTTCACTATAATATGATAAGAGTACATTTATTTCCGAATTTACGTCTTCACATTAAATTTGGAGGTCCCCTTACAAGATGAGACCCGGTGGCCGAAGGCGCCCCACGCCTCGACTTAGCCTTAGGTACGACATAGCGACCATACTTTGCTCTCCGTGCACATACATGGAATTATCTTATCGATTCCATCAACACTACGGGCCAAATAAAAAAATATTTACTCTTCCCTTGTTGTGGTATCACCCAATTCTCTTTCCTTTAATTTATTTACCGAGCTTTGCACGTGACTGCTATCTGACAGTTCCGCGCGGTGTCAACGGTTTTGTGGGGACGGACGTACATTTCAAGGCTGCGATGCTTATCAACAGTTCAGCCGGCGGCAAACGCTATGTGGGTCTTAGAGATTATACCCTGATTATGAGTTACTAGAACTGTGTAAACTGTGAAATTTATACACCAGCGCGTATTCAAACGTTGTAGTATGTGTGTCACTAGTTCTATCTAGTGTCTCGGTGAAATATTTGATCATGTGCAAACGTATTGATTCAAGGCTTAAATGGAACGTTTAACTAAAAAAAGACGTTCTTTGACTTTTATGCAAAGGAAGAAAAGAACTTGGTTGGAACAAGTGATACTGGACGACACCGCAACCACTGTAGATACTGTTTCCACAATTAGTTATAAGAAATGTGATTCATAAAATTCGAAAGTAGAAGTTTCAACTGCCTGCATGTACAACGTGATTCACTCTCAGTTTCAACTTCTTGGTAAGAATTTGAATTTCTGCCTCGAACCGTTACCCATCAAACGCATGAGGATCCGGCCCGGGAACATGGGAAGAGGATTTGCCCTCGGCATGGCTCTATGTGTGATATATCGCCCATGTGGCGTATCTTGATCAAACGAGAAACCGTTCGGTGGACAACTGGACGAACGGCCAAGTCCCAGCGCACCCCGTACACAACCCCGAACTACTCATCCAGGCAACGGATCGGAGGCTGGGGATGCTCACGAAGTGGTAGAGATCCGTATGCGATCTCCGGTGTCACTCAGCACCTTAAACCGAGAAGGCGGGGTAGGGGCGACCAAGCCCTCAGTCGGGTGCCCCATCACTCGACTGGCGCCCCTTAATTGGGTTGGCCTCTGCCGGGTAATGGTTCCCCACCCGTGGTCACGGGTAGGCAGCTTCGGTTTGCGATCGGTGAGCAGGATTGCTGCTCAGCTACTGTTAGCGCATATAGCAGTAGGGATGCGACAGCTAGACATGTCCCCGTCTACCAGTGCGTCTACTGGTAGGTCATCTGTAACCCAATCTGTACGGATAGGAGGGTCGCTGGGTCGACAGTCTTCGTCTGTAGCCCATTCAGTGCGGGTAGGGGACCCGGAACGCAAATAGCACCAACAGGTAGCTAAGGTATCTGGGCCGTGGGATAAACTATGAGGGTGCTCTTGGGCTCACGTATCGGTCCCGAGATGTTACTGTAGACCTCAAGCGTGAGAATTCACCTCTACTACTCTTCGTATCACTAACTACACATAACGCCTTTATGTGAGCCAGTTGTTGGTAATCCCAGCTAAGCGACCCACCTACTAACAATAACCCTACCACACACTTCCTACCTCCTATCATCCCATGTAGATAAGCTTCAATAGCACACTACATTTCCCATTCACAAATACTACAATAAAAATACAAGAAGATGCTCTTTACTAATTCGAATGTTTCGTGATCTTTTCTCCAGGGAAATGAAGAAATACCATCGGACACATAATTTTTCTCGATATCTACGTGTATTCGTTATGTCGTACTTGTCCCATCTATTGTCAGCCTTTTTTCCTTTTTCTCTTTTCTGATATAAATAAATTAATAATGCCTCCCAAACCTGCCAAGTCTGTTAGTGGATCTCAAGTTTCTTCTGAGATTGCCAAT
>NNCF01130853.1:16606-41174 GCA_002313205.1 Laupala kohalensis | reverse complement strand
GTGAATTGAACTCTTATGTCTGGGTTATTGTTTAAAGACTCTTGTGGTTCAAGAATATTAATGGACAAGGACATGAAAGATAAACATTAATGGTTAAAGAAATCATGCTCTCAATTGCCAAGCGTAATGGATTGTTGACTGGAACAATTGTCTAACCAGTATCATAATTGTTTGAAGAGAGTATTCTTTCAATATGCATGGTCATTGTGATTTTGGGGGAACATTGAAAGGGTACATGTTGGGGAAAGTGCTTGCGTGTGAAAAATTAGTACGTAAGAATAATGTATAATTAGGATGAATAAATGATTAAGATCAATTTTACACAGTGTTGTGTTTCCTTCTCGAAGGACGAGGTATATTTTACGATCTATTAGATGGGCCGAACCCTATATGCCCTAATTGTTTTATCGAACAGCGGAAGCTGACTTCAATGAGCCAGGTAAGTGCTAACGATCCATTAGATGGGTCGAATCCCTGCTCCTTTGGTTTCTTTTAAAAATAATGTTATAATATGTATGCCTCTTTTTTTCCTTATAAATTATTTCAATGATTTCTTTAAATGGTAAACACGGGTTTGTAGTATGAAATTTATGGTTATGATTTGATGCATTTTTATGTTCACAAAAATAAAAACACCGAGAGTAGTACCATTTTTTTTAAACATTCTTAATTTGTTACAACCTTGATTTTTGGGTAAAAAAATAGAAGTACTGTGGTTTGGATCTTGCGATTTTCTTGTTTAGAATTTAATCTGTCACATTAACAGTGGTATTAAAACAATCATACAAGAATACACATTTCTTTCAGCAGGATCAATAAAATCCTACTAAAAGAGTGGATTTTGAAATTTTATTGTGTTGATGTTAGATTTGTGTCTTCCAAAAGGTAACACATTTTTCTACCACTGTGGAAATTGTTGTACAAGGTTTGAAATAAATAAATAAATAGTAAGTAACTAAGAGGAAGATCTTCCGAACAGCGCTGCTGCTCTGGCATAAAAAAGAATTTGGAATGTTGTTACATATGCCTATGTGACCTTTTGTATCATTCTGCCATTGCATATTAAGAGTTAAAACTTAGTGATTCACTTTTCTTTATATTTTACCTTTGTAATAGTTTTCGGTGGAAACTCGAAAATCGAAATGTCACACAATTTCAACTATTGAATATTGGAACTTTGAAAATTGTACTCGCAATATTCAATAAAAAACTATTTATCCCGAAAATCGTTTAGGAATTTCGATCTGGGCTTATAAAAGTTAGTTATAGATCATTCATTTAAATTGTCTTAAGTTTAACTTCCACATTTTGCGGAGACACTGTTTGTCGAAGGATAATAATTAATTTAAATTGTACTTTCTAATTACCGAAAAGAATATTTTTTGTCGTTTCCCAAATTATACCCTACAAAGGTACACGATATTCTGACACTGCATTTTCATCAATTAAAAATTAGTGTTCTACTGCAAACAGGGTCAATAGAGAACAAACAAAATGTAACAATTCTTTCGAGATCTATTTGCCCAGACAAAAACGAGTGGAGATCGGTATCAAGTACTTCGTCCCATTGGCAACACTTGTTGTCTCATTCACAGGTGTCCATCACCTGTGATGTAGCTGGCCATGACTTTCGCTGGAGCCGAGAAATCGGTCGGAGCGCGCGGGCGAACGTGAGTGGGCAGGGGCCCAATGCGAGTGGCGTTGCGGGAGGTGGAGGGCGGTATAAAAGCTACTACCTGCCACGGGATGCTCACAGCTTCCCTTCAACCTCAGGCGAAGCAGCTTCATTTACAAGCAACCATGCAGCACTTCGCTCTTGTGAGTACATTTTGCGGTTTCTTCCATTTGATAAAAAAATACAAGAACTAGTGGGTCTATGCTAAGATTTCGTCGTTATACTAACATGAGAGCACCAGCAATTGAGCCTATTGTGTCGTCCATTAAAGTAGCAGACCTAGTACTGTTTTTTTAGGTGGGGAGCGCGAGAGTTGTAGATGTCAGCGAGATACAGGGGTGTGGAAAGTTTAGTAAAAATGGTGTAAAATGTTACAATTTTAAAACAATTAACTATTTTGGTATAATATATTTGTACTACCCAATGCAAATAAAAGACTACGTCATAATGTATTTTTTTTTACAAAACGCTAGAACTTTTTTTTCAAATATTTTTAACGGAGAGAGGAGCAGAAACACCCTAAATTTACCCTTGATGCAATGTCTATGACATATTTGACAATAAATGGCATAATATTACAATTTGTCATCCAGTGTTGCGTTTTTAAGGTAAATAAATCTATAAACCTAATTATGAACGTAATTTTAATTTCTTTGCTGCATCAGCAATTGCAAATTTAATTATTTGGACTTTATCAAATACTTACGTGAACTATCACCAGGAGACTCTATTTTCAAATTTTGGCGATGATGTTCAATGTACTATGTCTGTGTGAAGAATTTTGTTTATCCAATAACCCCGTGAAGAAAATGATGCATCGAAATCAAACTTGAGAATTGACTTTGAATGCGTTGGGAATAGAAACCTGTTTCTGGATTTCAACTTCATTAACACACCGTCCTCCATTTCCGCTTTCTTAAAATTTAAAATTTTGATAACATGAATGTAAACATTGCGCAAGACATTCTGCGTACAGATTGATATCACCATTTCTGTTCGTCGCGTCTCACAGTTTTCGAGATACGGCGAAAAAATTGATAATATTTGAAGCTTCTTGTTCAGATCAGTCGATGAGTGAAAACAGAAAAAAAATTCGGCGGCAGAAACAAATAAATTCTATGAATTTATTTGATTCTGCCGCCGAATTTTTTTGTTCTGTTACAGGTTTCCAGTTACCAACCAGATTCTTTTTACGCTTAGCGCGCTTCCCCTAACCGTTGGTTTTCCGTGGTTCCCAACGGTGCTCAATGAACGAAACAGTCACTTAAGTAATATAACAATAGCTGAGATTAAAAATTAAAATTAATATTAAAAAAAATAGCCGTGAGAGAAAAAAATATTCCTATTATAACTTATTAACACTCATTAACTTCTTTTTCCGCTACTAATATAATTTTCCTGCCAAATAATCGAAATATTTTAAAACCTCTAATTTTAGTTACTGTTTCAGTGCATTGAGAGTGAATACTAGGGAATAGTATGCACAGCCCATGGTACATTTTAGGACCTCTGTAAGGCGCACGGGTATTAAGCCCCGTCATATATATTGTATATATTATTTTTGTTAAAATAAAGCCCTTTTTGAATTGAATTGAATTGAATTGAGTCACTTGCAAAGAGTTCAAGGAGGAAGATAATATTTCAGGATAATTCTTTTATATATGTAGATGTGTAGACAACACACACTTGAAGTTTGGGGATGTATATTTTTAAACGGATTGAATTGTTTAATTTCTCGTTGTGTTTGATAATTTTAATATGTTTATGTTTCTTATGTTTAAACTACATTACGTTTTTATTGCAATGTATTTTTACTGCTGTTTCGTTGCGAAAGCTAAAATTGGAAAGTTGAGTGGAGTACACTCCAGATTTTTTACTATTATAGAAATTTATTTATTTATTTCCATAATTTTCAGGTCTTTTCTGAAAAATGTTTCTTCCGTCTCTACCGTCCACTCTATACGCTGGTAATTTTTGTTGCCGAGCTTACGGAGATAAAGGTCCCTTCGGTTTTACTCCTCGTGCTTGGACAGAAATAGAAGAAAAAAAAGACAATAGTAACATTTTGTATTTTATATAATTATTTTGCAGAGTCTCGACTAGATGGTGCTGAAAACAACTTTAAAGTGAGATGTTTTTTTTTTTAAGTTTCTTACCGACGAAGGTGAAGGAAAATGTATCTGTATGGTGAATGTCGATTAGAAATGATTGCGTTTCGTTTACTTAGCGGTTCCATGCTAATCGGAAGCTAAGCAATCTTGGTGGTTCTCAATCGGAGGTTATAATAGAGCGAGGATATACTTTCAAATATGAAACAGAAGTGCATAAACTCTCTTCTTCTACGAGAAAGAGATAACGCCAAACCGCTGTTTCTTCAGTGCACTTCAATTCTGAGCATTTCATCGGAATTTTAAGAGCCATTCTCGAGAAAAAATCGAAAAATGTATATCTACATGTATAATCGCATGAGAAATAATTTTTGTCTTGACACCAGATACGTCCCGTTCTAAATCCATGTGTCGTTATTTGTGAGATGCTCATTAAACTTTCCAAATATACTTACCTTCTTTCATACCGTACCTTGCAAACTCTGGTATTATAATAATAGATTTGAAACCCCATTCATCATTAATATGAACCTATTTCTATAAAATTTGAAGAAAATTATTAGCATTATACGTATTTCTTTAAATATTAAGATTTTCGTCAGCCGAGAAATATTTTGAATTTTTTATTGAACCCGTGAAATTGAAATCTTTGCGTCAAAGCACACACACGCAACTAGAGCAAGAAATGCCTGTTATATGTTTAAATGATCGTTTTATGATGATATGTATTAAACTATCACAAAACGTTAATTATATTTGAAAACATACAAAAAATATGACTGAAAAGTTTGACAATTCTGAACTTCATAGTTGCTATTAATTTGAGACACATAAGGCCAAATTGTATTAATACCGAAAAGAATCAGTCAGCTCTGAGAGAGGTAGAATGAACGCTGACACATACTCGTATGTTGAGTAAAAGTGAAAGTCCCCTTGATTTCATATTTACACAATGTTTATCATTTTATACAGACAAACAATGAATGACTCTCTTTGAAGAAGTAAACATGTCCTTCTGTTTGACTCGCAGAAAAAATTATCGATAGACTTTTTGTAAATAATAAACTTGTAAATAATAGTAACTAAAGAAACACATATATTCACGTGGAGCAAAACATTTTTGGAATCATTTAAACTTTCGACACTGTAATCATGTGTTCGTTGCTGAGATTCAGCTAAGGATGATCACCTCCCCTGAGTTTGGGCTTCACATCTTACACATCTGTATAGCGGGAAAGTATTCCATCATCACTTTAATTTGGATGGAACTTAACAACTTCCCCTGAAAAGAGGACATACATTCTTGGAGGTTGCTTCATTTTTCGGTCTTCAGATTAACTTATATTACCGTGATTTAATCGTTGAAGCAAGAAGTAATTTTATTCCCTTTCTTACGCGGAGACGATTCCAACTTCCAAGCTATGTGTGGTGGTGTGGGTTGGAGGTTGAGTTAAGTGAAGAATTATCTAGTTGCCTTTTCACCATGGGCGTAGCCATGGGGGCGGCAGGGCGAGCAGTTTCCCTCCTATAATATTAAAAATCAAAACGAAAAAAAGGCATGAATGTCATTCAAATTTCCGAGTGTAAATCACATGTACATTCCATGCGTATGTAATAGCGTTTCCCATTTGCTGCTCTGAATGTGCACTGGTGCACCCCGAGTGCAAAAGTGTTGTTACATTTGACAGGGAAGTTGCACCAGTGCGGGGGGGGGGGGTTCCATTTGTCTATCGAGGCGCACTCTTCGCGCAATGAGAGCTGTGTCAATTTTCTCAGTGGAGGGAGTGCACTGGGCGAGGTTGAGATGAGGTTGGTCTGTGGATAACGCATCCACGACAGATGCTATAAGTAATATCTTCCTCTGAAAGCTCCTCATATGAAGAGCAAGAGATGTACGTTTAATTAGTCCTTTTTCAGAAGAGGAATAATTGTAAAAACGATTCTTTTCGTTTTGTTAACCCGATTATATAATGAGGAACTAGTAATATTGCATTGTGTAGACACGAATATGAGAAGGTTGTTTATAAATTAGTAATTGTTTGTATTCAATTATGGTGGTTTCGTCAAATTTTGTGGCTAACAATGGCCATGTCTGTATCGTGCAGCAAGAGGTTCCATTTACTTGCTACACTCTGCCGGTTGAGTGCGGAACTCGCGCAATGACGTCTTTGTCCGGTGCTAGTGGACACTCAGAACAGTAAATGGAAAAAGTTGAAACATACAATTTATTAATTCGTGAGATATAATTAAAAATTAAGTATTTAAGGAGATACCACCTCTACTCCAACATTTTCTCAAATTACCGTCAGTAATTCCCTCCGATTATGGCGAACTTCACGAGTTCTAGAATTTTTTTGAGGGTTGTGACATGTATCACTATATTTATTGCAGAGATGAGATGTATCTAGCTATGCCCTTTGTCTTCCAATGTATCATGGGAATATGGGTATTGTCCAATCAATATTTTTGTGCATTTGATGGAGAATTATGTAAAACGATCTCTGCTTCTCAATGACTAATTAAGCATTCATGAATAACTACCTAGGGTTGGGATGCTTATGTGTTTTAAAACCATAGCGTATTCCGACGATTCCCGGAGAAGTCGTGGTAAGTTCAGAGGCCTCGAGAGTAGCCAGGCGACTTATCTAGGAAAAGTCTGATGGAGTAAGAATACATTACTTTAATTAACACAAAATTCGAACTGTTCGACTCTTTAACCCGGAATCACACTATGTTAATGGTCTTGTTCTGCCCTAAGGGATATAAGAAGTTCCAATTTTCTAATACAAAAGTTTCCATGGACGTTGAAATATATTTTTATTAAAATTTTATTGTTGTTATGATTTTTAGCGATATTTTTAATAAGTATCAGAATAGTACGTATTTGTTTCACTAACTGTTCTTTTATATTCTACTGAATATTCATTTTTAATATTATGTTGATATTATAACAAATAGTTACCTATTTTCTCTCTCAAGAGGCGCGTATGCTTTGGGGCTCTGAAGTGTTAAATCCTCCACTGTCTTAGAACTCTTGATCTTAGAATTGATAGGATAGTATTTTACATGCTTCCAGGGAGTAAATTAGTTGTAATTGCGTTTTTTTAAATAAATTTTATTTTTATTTCATGTTTCTCGGGATTTTCCCAATAATTTAATATAAGAGGTTGGTTGACTTGCCCAAACATGTTATACTGTTCATAGTTTTACAAACGTTATTTCTCCGACTGCGGGAATTTTCTGACTATATGGCATGTGCTTATATGACATCACGGTCTTCTGCATTATTTTCAGTACTGCAATTTCTAAGCCCGATTAATTTTTATCATTAATATTATTTTTATTATTTCTTTACGACTGTCGATGTCACTGTCCTTGGAATTTCCTGGGATCTGTACTATGTTATTATTTAAACTTTGTGTGACCATTTACGAAACACCAAATTATTAATATTATTATTATTATCATGGTGATTTGTCATGTCATTTTCTCTCAGGTTTGTACCTGGTATAATGAAGTAAAATCACGACAGGAGGGGAAACTCGGCCAGTTGCGCGACTCCACTTTCAGGGGCGGTGGTGTCGTTTTACCCGTAGTGACGTATAGGGGGAATTCCTCTAAATTCTTTTCTATTAGTTGTAGTATGTCTTCGACAGAGAGAGTTACTGTTACAGCAAGTTGTGATACCAGATCTGTCATCAATGCCATCAAAGAAATTCACCAAAATTGGCGAGGTTCGATAATTAGTTAGGTGAAGTACACCGTGGAAGTATTTTACAATGATAAACAGTGGAGATCGTGCGAATTGAGCGAGTTTGTGAGAGCGTTGTTGCCATTTCACTTCGTAAAACGAAAATGCTCAAATAACAATTGTTTGTGCTCAAATTTTCCGGGATGTTTCCCCATGTCATTGTATATGTTTTTCAATGTTATAGAATCTATTTCAGTGTTATTGCATAAGTTTTCCTATATCTTTGTGTATGTTCTACAATGTTACGGAATGTTTTCTAGTGTGATTGAATATGTCTAGATGATGTAAATATATCTAGGAATTTTTGCTGAAATTTTTGAATCCGCCTCTGCTTTAGAACCCTTGATCGGAATTGATGGGATGGTCCCTTGCTTGCTTCCGGAGAGTAAATTAGTAAATTGTCTGTTTTTTTACTATAAATTTATTTATTTATTATCATAGTTTTTAGGATGCATTTTTTTGTACTGAAATATCTGTTCTTATTGTTCCTTTACTTCGCCTACCCTCAAAATTGTAATTTGGGTGACCAGTTTGAATTTGGAAGGTAAATAATAAAACTAATGGAAGCGAACTATTTCCACAACGGAGAACGAAGATGCAGGAAAAACTGCTAGACTTGCTAACCCTACGACCAAATAGTTTTGATACCGGTCACACGTAGCGTGATTATCGATTTAGTTGACGGATCTCCCCATAGATGGTGCCTCCCTACATTCCCCTCCTATTGTAATATTACTTCATGTCTGTTATATTGGTCAGCTGAGGGAATGATATTCCAAGCAGATGTCCCTATCTATTGTTAATGTAAGAAATTTCTAACTATGTTGCATGTATTAAGAATAGTGGATTTCTACATGACAATTACGGTCGGTTTTTTAACTGATTATTATGATTATTTGCAAAATTTATGTTTCTTATTTGGACCATTTCTTCTCCTCAGATCTCAGTTCTTGCTGCTGCTTTTTTCTCGGTCTCCACCGCCACCTGGACACCCATTGTTTCCCCTTCTCAACCTGAGCCCCCTTCCCACCACCATACTTCCTCCTCATCACCCGCTGATGATGAAGACAACGTCTCCTCGTTGAGCAAACGCGGAGCCCCCGCGCTGTCCGTGGCGAGCGGGTACGCCGTGTCGCCGTACGGTGGCTCTGCCATCGCTGGAGGGTACGCTTCACCGCCGCTAGGTGCCGCAGCGATCGCCAGTGTGCTGCCTCCTGGATATGCGCTTGCCAGTCCTTTCACAGCGGCCGTGCCCGCTGTCGGTTCTCAGCTGTTTGGAGCGTTGCCAGCTCAACTGGCGCGTGTACCCCAATACGTGCCTTCATTCGCCTTAGGTAAGGTAGATGCGGTGGAGGAAATACACGTGTACATGACGAGATATTTAAATTTTCATCAGCTTTCCCTTTCATAGTTCCGACAAGAAAGATAATGAAGTTATATGTGACCATATTTGCGTGATAAGAAAGCATTCATATCATATGTAATACCCAAGAAAACTGGAGGTAAACCAGAGTTCATCTTGCCAATTCATTTATGTTTTGAAATACATGAAAGTGGAATTTTGCGTGAAGGTACCCACCGAATTTACTAGAGATTCCCCTAACGATAGGTTCCAGTGTCAATTTTTTCACGCGGGACAACCCTTGTTGTGTAGTAACACTCTCTCGAAAATAAAGCGAAAAAAATTCTTTCGTATGTCAGGGAAGGCTAATCTTCCGTGCACAGCCTTCATAAGTATGCTCGAGAAACCGCGCCAAAAAATCATCTATTCCAACCCTCTCCCCAGCCCCATCGGTTTTTTCTGTCTATAACCCATCAGGAAAGGTGAGACGGGGATTGTGCAAAGCGAGAATTCCCTAAGTGCATTTGCACGAGTACTAGGACCTTTTTATCCTTTTTCTAGATCCAAACCTTTAAAAATATCTGAAACTCACCCCCGTTACCCTTATCGAGGGTATGTGTGTGGCATCCAGATATTCACGCCACAAGTCGGACACAACTTCAACGCCTTCGGATATCGAGGAGCAAAATCTGCTATAACTATCAGAACTTCAGTACAAGGTACTGAATGACTTCAGGACACGCATAATCGAAGGGTCCTGGTGACCAGGACACGCTCACTAAGCCACTGATGACCGACCACTTGTAATTGAGTGTGACCGAGACAGTCTATATAGGAACGTTTTACACTACGACCACTGGTGACTAACAATGGCCGAGCTCCGCCACTGCTCGGTTACTCCAAGGTCGATGGTGTAGATTTCTTTATAAACAGCGTTATTAAACGATTTCTTGTATTCTTGGTCACAAATGACCAATATCAAGACCAAGACCTATGTATAGACAATTCTTTCAGTCACATGCAAGTGTCATGGAGCCTATTATTACATATGGACATATATACAATGTTATTTGACAGCTTAGGTGATCTTGCGTGAAACACTTTTCCGCTTCTCTCACATAGTCATGAAGCAATCTCCACGGCTGTTATTGCTATGAGAAAACGACAAGAAGCGCTGGTATCGCTCACCACAGCTTATCCACTGATTCCCTTCTCAGAGAGGTGGCCGATAAGAGTCTTTCTTGTCCAGTAAAAAGGGTCTATCTGTTAACGTTAAACGACCATGGGTGACCACATGAAATGAATGGCAATTAGGCGTTAATAGATGGCCACTCAGTGGCCATTTTTTACTAAAGTTTGCATGAACGGGCAGGCAAAATGCCCACGACAGCAATCCTTGCAATAGATGATCATGTACACTGAATAATCTAACTGATCCACTTCTGGTTGAGGATCATGGACTAAGAATTCCGTCGTTCCAGTGTATATAAAGCTTTAAAATTCAATTTGACTAATGCAAATATCTGTGTGTGTTTATACAGCTCCATCTCCATACCTGGCCAAACCAGGGTACGCAGTACCAGGATACGGAGTACCAGGGTACGCGACGGCGCCCTTTCCTTTGGCGACAGCAAGTGCTTCAGCTGGTACCATAGCTGCTGGTCCCATTGGTCCCATCGCTGGCCCCGTTGCTGCGTTCGGCGCTAACAAGCACGCTTTGTCACACACTCCCCTCAATAACGCTTACTTTGGATGAATTAAAAAAACGTAGGAGTAGTTGGCAAGGCAACATAGAGTGATTCAACGAAAGAGCGGCAGGTCGTAGAGGTGTCTCGACCACGAACCCGAACTGGTTCATAATATCAGTTTCGGTTTCACTCAGAATCAGAGAGCAGAGAAAAAATACGTTTCTCTTCAGTTCCCTTTTTGAAATGTACAATGTAAAATTACAAATTATTTGAAGAGAATTATTGTAATTATGTAATTTTTATTATCAGTGTTCAATTGATTTCAATGACGACAAATATTAATTTATAACAACATTATTTAATTTAAGAAAAGAAGTGTTAATACAAAAAATTTATATAATAACGAGTGAATTTTATTTCTTGTTAAGAGTGTATTTTACCTGACCAATTGTCTTAAAATTACATTTTTCAAATCAACCCGCTAACATTTTAAAGAAGGTAGTAATAATCGAAGTAATGGTTTGAAACACGGAGATAGCTTAGCATCTGTGCTTTTGAATTTAGCTCTAGAATATATCATTTGGCAATTGCATTTTGATCCTACGAGAACGATCATTAATAAAATTACCCAAATTATAGAATATGTAGATGATCTATGCATACTGATCAGAAGCAGAGGAGATGTCGAAGAGTAGCATATTAAACTGGTGGCAGCAACAAATGGAATGGATCTAGAAGTAAATATAAATAAAACAAAAGCTATGAACAGACACGAAGCAGTCGTAAATTTGAAACATATCCTATTGGTAGCATAAATATACAAGTAGTTTCTTCGTTCAAATGCTCGGGTACTGAGGTCACCAATAATAATGATGAAGCAGCCGAGATTGAAACAGTGTTTTTCGCAAACCAAGCCTACTTTCTTAAGAAGTACACTGCAGACTTTATTAATAAATACACTACTTGGTCGAAGGAGGAAAATAAAGATCAATAAAACACTTATAAGCCCAGTACTACCGTAAGGATGCGAAACGTGGATTTTGGGAGAAAACTCGGAAGAAAAGATATTGGTATTTGAAAGAAAAATCTTAAGAAGTAAATTCAAGCCCATACAAGAAGTAGAAATTTAGCGGGTAAGATACAATGACGAATTTAGGAACATGTTCAATGAATATAATATAGTTCATTTATAGTTGTGACGATTGAAAAGCAAACCCAGCTCCTCTTATTCCTAGTATCACTAACTCTTATTGTTACTCCTACTAACATCTCCGAGTGGGGTCCAAGCGAACTAAGTGGCCCACCTACTAACAATAGCCGTACCACCCACCTCCTTCCTCCTATCGCTTCAATAGCACGATATATTTCCCTTTTACAAATTTTACAAATAAAGTATGAAAAATAATAGACGGTGGGGCAGGCGTTCTAATCATACGATCAATACATTTTCAATCAGGATGGGGTCAGGAAATGCGGATGGTCACGGCAAGTCTCCACAGCTTGGAAGCTGTGAAACGAACGAGAGGATTGTCCTGTTGAAATATGATTCTACGGCGAGAACGTTCACAAATGGTAGCGCTGGAGACCTTAGGACTTGTAGTATTTATGTGTAGCAATAGCTGTTGTTTACGTTCTGATCATTTTATAGAAACTTATTTCGTTCAAATTTAAATTCCGATGTATTATTTCCCTAAAAAAACTTTTTTTAATGATTTTTATTTTATTTTTTAAACAACTTAAAAATTGATATCAGAACAACAATAAATATACACTAGCAATTTGGTGTGTCTTGGGACTTCCAATATAAAAAGAGAACTAGTTTGGAGATCAGTACTTAATTTGGAATTTAAATTATCGATGTGACAATTCTATTTGAGGTTGTTTTGAATGTAAATACTTAAGTTCCTCTGGCAATTCAGTTGCTAGAGCGCTTGCTTGTCAGTGAGTCACTCCGGGTTCAATTCCCGGCGGGGCTCGAGATAAAAATTGAAGCTTTTGTTTCATATAGCTGTGGCAATTGAAAAGCGAACCATCTTTCCTCTATTCACCTCCTGCTAGTATCAATAGCTCTATTACTAACTACTTCTACTAACACCTCCACTGAGTATTGCAATGCTTCCACTTACTTGTGCTAGGTTCCTTCCTTTCTCTTTCCTGACCTCTCTTGGTCACCTCTTGTTCTTTTCGATCCCGACGCTATTAAGGCTAGGGTATCTATCATTTTTTTCATCCCTTTCATTTTTGTCCCCCCCCTCATGTTATGCCCCCCCCCTCATTTTTGGCCCTCCCTTATTTGTTTGTCATCAATGTTTTGATATTTGGTTTTGAGATATGATTTGGTATGTTGTAAATCAGGAGGGTTTTTTAGTGGGTATGGTTAAGTCATTCGGCGAGTCATGTTGACTCTCCCTAGTGCGTAACTGCATTTTCCCTACCTGTACACGTTTTTAGGATTCCAATGACCTTTGATGTCGACATGAGCCGTAAAACCCCACAAAAAATAATAATAATAACACTTCCACATGGGCTAATTAAGATGTTAGTAAACCCAGCTAACCGGCCCACTCACAAACAATAAACCACCCACCTCCTTTAACTCCGCGTAGATAAGCTTCATTAGCACGCTACATTTCCCATTTACGAACACTACAATATAATGACCTAAGAAGTTTGTTTTCGTAACAGTTTTTCATTGACTCCATTTAACGACAGATACCTGGGGCAATGACTCTTTATTTCGAAACTATCCCCATGACTTTACCCCTGTGTGTATCCACTATTGATTTAAAGAACACGAACTTATTGTACGGACAATACCCTCGTCGCATTTTCTCGAAAGAGACGAGGTCAAGGTGTCACTATGGACGCTAGTGAATCCTAAGCAGTTGTGGGTGGAGCAGCGCCGATGGCTAAGCACGTAACTCACACGCGTCACACTTTCATACGTTCCCATCCTCCACTCTTGCATCATCAACAGTACACGGTCGCTACACACTTGTTTCCACTTTCGTCTCTCTATATCTTGAGGTAAATATATAAAAATATATTGTCAAAAAAGCAATTGCTTTTTTGACAATATATTTTTATATATTTACCTCAAGATATAGAGAGACGAAAGTGGAAACAAGTGTGTANACGTGGAGGACAATAAACTAATTTACTCTCCGGAAGCAAGCAAGGGATCATCCCATCAATTCCGATCAAGGGCCCTAAAAAGAGGTGAAGTTAACATTTCAGCACACTCCTAAGATGAGTCGTTCGGTACGTGTTATAATATAAACAAAATGCCGACTAATTTGAATGTAATAAAGTACAAAAAATTATTTCACATATACATATTACTATAAATAAAAGAAAATATTGTTAATTAATCGTAACTATTAAAATAACTCTAAATTCGAGATTTATTGTGTCAGTAGATGCGAGATCCTACAGAGATACTATAAGCCACCTGGCGAAGGTTTTTAATCTCCTTAATTTTCTTTACTGAGAGAATAAACCTAGCTATATGATATTTAATTAAAACAACCTTGAAGTTGTACGGGGTCTGATGGATAAAACTTATTCAAGGACTGTTTTTAAATTAATTCCCATGGAGTTTTTCACGCCTACCTATAAAACTGTCTTAATGTCTTTGCGCTGGACGAAAAATAACACTCAATAAAAGAATCTAAACTGAATTTTGAAGAAACTGCTGGGTGGTGCGCTTGGTCCCAAGTGGGCTGCTTTCAACGACTTTCTCCCCTCTACTAGACCTACCTTCATTCTCATTATCGACAGTATCTATAGAACAAACATGTCTCGAGTCTCTACGTTATGTTTATGTGAGAGGTACACACGACATTTCTGTAAGTTTTGAAACGTTTTAAGATGTTTGCAGCACTAATATTTCATTATCTCTAACAGCAATATTTCCCCGAGACTATTCTTTATTCATTTACTTTTACAAATATTGTTTAATGATAAAATCACTAGTCAATGTGCTCTGTACACTGCATCAACAAAAACTTGCCAATATAAAATATAACTCATAAAAATAAAATAGAAGGGTTTGGAAAGTTAACTCCGAATTGATAAAAATGGACTTAGCTACCTCATGCGCTGATTGTTCGATATTCCTGATAAATGCGCAACCATTTTTTTTTTTCGAAATTTAAAATTAAGGTGAAGTATGGGTGATCTAAATCCGTAAATAAAAATATTCATTAAAATATAACAGGGGGTTGTGTCTCGAATGACATCTCCTATGTGGTCTATTTGTTGTCACAAGTTGAGTGACAGTGGTAGGTAAATCGGGGAGCAAAGGGGGTGGAACAGCGTATCAGCGCGCTTACGGTCCCGGATACGATGCCCGGCACCGTCTCCTATTTTCATTGTTACGTAAATTATTAGAATAAAATACACCATCACTTTTCAAGTATTCCATTGTTCAAAATAAACGCATATTTGGGAAACGCCCAACACATGACTTAAGGCATAAAAGTAACGCCCAGTAAATTATGTCTAAAAATATTTGATTTCAATCAATGTCCGGGTGTAAAAGAATGGAAAATGTGTTATTGATTTGTGTAAATTCGAGGAAGTCCAATACGATGCCAAAGAATTGAATTGTCGGCAGTACTATATTATGAAATTTTGGTCATTTATGAAAATCTTTATGTTTTATACAATAAAGAATTGAAATCCTCGTAACATCTAAAGATAAGATAGGATCTTTTACTCTAATAATAATGTAATGAGGACTTGAATTTGACATATTTATATAAGATAAAATGTAATTTAGACTCGAATTTAAGGCAAATACTAATTTCCTGAAGAATTACTTTATTAACGGTAACCAATTTCATTTGTTAAGTATACTATTAGGATATCAAACCCCTTCGAAAACGAGTGTAAAAATTTAGTTATATTTATAGTTACTTTTTCCTTTCTTAATTTGAGCAAACAAGGAGTGATGTCAACAAAATCCCATGGTAGAGTCAAATCTTTTGACAATACTGTGATGAAATTTGTTATTATTACAACAGTCCTAGTAAACAATTACTGGCTATGGGTCCTCGGTAGTTTCGTGGCGTCCCAGACGCCCCGCGCCGGCACGTCCCATATTACGGTCACGTCCCACACGACAACGCGATTGGTGCGAACGAAGATGTCGAGGACCAGGTATATAAACCCCCCAACGACAACTCAGATCAGTCAGTCAGCTGTCATCTCAAGAAGTAACAGACGTTCAACAGTTGGATCATGAAGGTTTTGGTAAGTCTTGTTACTAGTAGGATCACACCAAGGAGTGTAGAGTCTCCTTGGATCTCACACTCGAATTTGAGTTTTACGTTTTTATTATTATGTATATTTTAAATCTAGAATTCTTCTTCAATTAAAATGTTTTTTAAAAATATTAAAATACATATTTATTTGTAAAAAAAATTGCCAAAAAAACAACTTGTATTTGCTCTGGATAATGTTAAATATTACATTGTATTATTCATTTGATTTCTATCTTATATTTTATCGACGCGTTTCGCTCGATAAGGGTTTTATCGAGGCTTGGGGTTTCTCCCCAGTCGGGTTTTTAAAGAGAGTTTTACATCCAGACGCTCTTTGGAGTTAAGCTCCTACCATGTTCTAAGCACAAATCCCAGGCATCGTCAAAAATATGTCCATGTTACTTACCACCCAATGCTTTCAAATAGTGCAAAATCTGTGTTATTTCCAATATTAACGTGGGATGTCGTATTAGCTTAATAATTCAAGACATTTTAACATTATAAATATTTAAAATTTGTTGTTTAAAACGGACAAATAAATTGTTATATATCTAGACCGCTGAAGAAGCACACGCGAGGAAAAATTACGCGAATTTCCAAATGTTGAAGATTAATAACTAAACAACGTGTTATTTAAAATTAATTTTGAAGGTTAATCATCAATATTTTTGGTGTTTATGATGTTTGATAAACAAATTTATTGTAAAAGACAATGACAAAAAAATTGCGTACAACCCCGTAGATTTTTTATTGGGGTTTAGGGCTCTCCAGACGCCGTAGAAGTCAATTAATTTACTCAGGAAGCAAGCAGGAATTTAATTCCCATTAATTCCTATCAAAGACATTGACTAATTTAACATTTTTGCGCCAGAAGTCACACCCTAACCTAACCCCCCTCTCCAAGAAATGGACAGAAATTGTTAGCTACTTGTAATAAAATCGACCAAAGAAACCAACAGAATTTTTGAAAAACTTTATTTTCAATTCTTATTACAGTACAGTTATTGAGCAAATACATACTGTTATTGTAGAACAGACAACGGAGAATCTACCAAATAATGAGGACAAATTTTTTTTCAGAAAGTAGGGCGTTGTTTTATCATGTACAAAGTGAAAATCTAAGACTCTCCGCGTCTTTTGGAAGATTATAGAGGTGATCAACTTTTTACAATAAACCCTCAGTGTGTGAAATTTGCGATATTTCATGTTTTTTTGTCTAGTGAGTCCGGATTGTAGACAAAAAATGAAAATGAGAAGTCTATTTTACAAGGCACTGTACGTTCAAATCCATTAATTAGTTATAGCAAAAAATTTACAAAACCACTGTTTTGATTTCTTGAAATAATTATTGCAAAGAGCAATTCTTTTTAGTTTATAAGGTTTTAGATATAGTCCCTGCAATAACAATGACAACGATATAACAATGCGCGTTGTAAATTAAGTAGTTGTTGAGATACTTTTAATTATTTATCCCGTCATTTTTTGTCAACAATTGTAGCATAAACGGTTGTCAGTCCTAAACTAAAGAAGAAATTATTTGCAAGACCCAAAGTTTACCCCTTTCAATTAAAAAAAGGATTGGTTGATAATAACTTCCCAATTTTTTTAGTCTAAAAAGTATTTCTTCGGTTGTGAACAATTAAAACTGGATTCTGAGCTATAAGTTGTGCAAAGATCTTCGAAATAATTTTCACCTTGGTTTAACATATTTCATCCATTTTTAGTGTAATGTGTATCTAAGAGTAAAATAAAATAATAAGAAATCACTTATGCATATAAATAAACTATGCACAGTATATGTGTCAAAGAAACATAGCTTTCATGTATACAAAATACAATCGTGTATTTTCATATTGTGTGTAAGTAACCTAGATAAATGCACCTTAATCACCTCATGACTCCATCTGGAGATGATTTCAGTGTGCGTTACTGTTAATACTCCATCTTGAAATTACTTTCATTGTGAAAATTCGTCCATGGCGAAATGATTACATAATCTCAGTGACCAAATGATATTTTCCATTAAAGCGCTTAATCTTAAGGGATTAACTTCAAATGTTTGATTTAAACCTAATGTATAGTAAACTGAGAAAGATAAAGACAAACACAATACTAAAATGCATACACTCCTTCATGTATCATAATTTTTATAAAACTCCTGTCCGCGAATGGTTTGATGTTAATGATGAGCATGCAAATCTGTAAATCGAGTTGGAATAGTTATTTTTATATCTCAAATGATGGAAATTTAAATTTCCTCCCATTCTTCACTTCCGAAAAATTTTCCGAAGTAAACATCTTTGTATCAGAAATTCAATAGATTTTGCAAATGAACATTAAAAAGCAATTTTCAAAGTCCTTTGAAATATGTAATATTAATTTTCAAACTTTCCAACTCAAAGAGTTTTGAGAAAAATTAGGTTATATTTTATCTTGTCAAAATACATTATTCTCGGGATCCGTCGTTATTATACCACGTGCTTCAAACAATCACGAAGAAATAAAAAAAGTCATGTTATATTTATAAGTATTGCGGGAAACTTAACTTAAACATCGTGCAATGTAAGGTATCGAAACCTTGTGAAAATAAAAGTAAAGTGCATCGGCCGGGAATCGAACCCGGGCCGCCCGCGTGGCAGGCGAGCATTCTACCACTGAACCACCGATGCATATATGCACTGTGTAAATCGTTACATTCGATGAATTCTACATTGAAGGTATGAAAAAAGAACTAATATTATGTTTGTATTCTTAATGTCCGTTTAAATATTCCTATCATGACATTTCTTTTGTATACATTTTTATTAATAATAATGATTAATGAATAGTTTTCATTTCTGTTAACTCAGGACTCATGTCATTCGTACGTCGTCTCAAGAATCTGTTCATATAATATCACAGAATGTGCTTTTATTGCGTTGCTTCGTGCGAATGAAAGGAATATAATCGTACGCTTGAGGTTATGTTGTCTCATTACCTTATGGTAATAACCATTCAGAATAGCGAACCTACAGAGACTATTCTGGAGTGTTGTTATTAACATTGAAACCTGGATAATTAGACTTCGTAATTAGAAATTCTCGATTATTTGAATATTTTATTCGGTCCCTTCACTTCCTATAGGTTATTCTTTTATCTCTTTCGTCTCACAAAGTTCCGTTAATTCGTTCCTTTCGAGAAGTCCAGTGAGTTCCGAAGCACAGATGTTTCACTGTTATTTGAGAGTTCTCTCATTTTCCCATGTTATTGAGATGTTGCGAAATGGAGTAGGACACGATATCTCTGTAGTTTTAGCTGAGTGATTCAAGGGCACTGGATGCCTCTCCTGACACACCTCCCCGAGGCGGGTGATGATATCAAGTTAGAACTGACCACGTGGGTACTCGGATATGTGCCTGGTGCGCTGCACTAATTTCCGTTGAACGACTCCGATAGACCAGCGATAATTTTCGTTTCTAGAAGCTGAAGGCTAGTTACACTGGTAGAAGCTGTGTTTAAAATGGTGCTTACCTAAAAATAGTAAATGCAAATGTATATTACTTGTTTGTCCGGGACAATCCGCGTATCGGAAGACAAAACTACCAACGTTTCGCCCGTCCCACTGTGGCCTTCTTCAGAACAATGTCAGAGTTCGTACTCTGCTATGTAACGACTTAAATTCGTACTGCTATGTATGACTCTGACATTGTACTGAAGAAGATGTCGCCAGGACGGGTGAAACGTGGGTAGTTTTGTCTTCTGAGATGTGATTTGTCCCAAACCAACTAGTATGTATTGACTTCGACTGCTGAAACCTAAATTTACAAGTCTAATATAGTTCCCCAAATGTTTTCGGTGTTCGTACAGTTATGTGAAGGTGAAAATTCTCTGAAATGGGGGTAGAGGGTAGAGATGCCAATGTTCTCTGCGTGTTAAAGCAAACTTTAATAAAGTTCCCAGTGTGACCATGAATGATTGTGTGGTGGATTGAAAGGCAAAGGAGATCTCGACGAATGTACGCTTAGGAAACCCACCATGGCTCCACTTTGTCCACCATTGCAAATACTTTTTCCATCATTTAAGGTTTGAACCAACCAGAGGTGGACGGCGACTGCTCTAACCATCACATCATGGATCGTACGTACTAGTTCGGAGTGCTGGCTGCCAAAATCTCTACCCTTAAATTCCACCCTTAAATTAAAACGTCTTTGCATTTTTATAATGTTTCCATATTTAACATTAATAACACGGACAAAGAATAGCACAGCGACCTACTTGAGGTGGGAATGGACACCCGCTCCGTTAGGAACGGTGGCAAAGAGGTGTGGATCTATTTTTTTTTTTTTTTTGTGGGGCTTTACGACTCATCATTAGGGCCCTAAAATTCTGTACAGGTATGGAAAATGCAGTTACGCACTAAGGAGAGCCAACATGACTCTCCCCGCGTGTGGGACTCGTCGAATGATTCAACCCTACCCACTAAAAACCCTTCTGAATTACAACTCAAAACTCAAATATTAACATATCTCAAAACATTACAAAAATAAAATATAAAGGAAAGAGGAAAATAAAAGATATCCTAACGTCGGGATCGAAAAGAACAAGAGGTGACCAAGGAAGGTCAGGAAAGAGAAAGGATGGAGCCTAGCACAAGTAAGTGGAAGTAATGCCAGACGCAGCTCGGGGTCCCGTGTTTGCTAAACACGTACTTACTTGATGTAAGTCCCCTGGAGGGGGGGATCTATTGTGGAGGCGCAAAATAAGAAGATGGAAACCGATATATTGATTCAGAAGTATGGGTAATAAATACTTGATATGGGATTGGTTTGCTGTGTAGTTTTATTTTACCTCATGTATGGGTTTGTACATCGAAAAAGCATGTAGTAAATGTAAGTATTAATTTTAAAAAATTACATGGGTTTGCAACAGATACGGTCTTGAAAGTGTCAAATCACTTTTGTAGGTATTGATAAAATTTCTGAAAAAATATCTCAAACAAATTTTTTCTTCGTTTTATACGTAAAATTCCACACAGAATTAAAATCCCATTTCTAATGAAAAACGGGTATTTGTTTCTTCTCTTGACCGATGGATTTCTGTAAACGATTGGCCATTTATTTGTACAGGCATTCACCTTCACCATTCTGGCCGTGATTGCAAGCAGCTTCGCTGCTGACGAGGCCGTGGACGCCGAGCCAATCCCTGCGGCCCATTCAGGCGTTGTTGCCAACTCTGTCGCTGCTGCGCCAGAGTCTAAGGCTGTACCTGAAGGAAACGGTGGCAGAAGTAGCTTCTTGGCTGTTGCACCTGTTTCTGCAGCTTACACGGGTGCCTATCCGTATGCAGGATATCCGATCTCTTACACGGCTTCTTATCCGGTTGCGTACACAGCTGGATATAGGACGTTCCCTGCGGCGTACAGTGGTGAGTATTCGATGTGTGTAAGTATCATCTAAACAAACTGGAAAATGCAAAATCTTCAAGGAGACTCAAAAGTCAACGTACAAACTTTATTTTTTTGAGGGACGGGTAGAAAACACCAAAACAAAGAATTACCAGAAACACTAACCTGAACAGCTGCAGGATAAACGAATATGGAGAAATGACAAGTAAATAATATATAGTAAAACTCATTATGTAACAATTCTTTATTCTAGGACAGGGCGAGAACACAACAAGCTCAAGGATCTTACCAACCTCTTTTATGCACTGAAAACTTTTCTACCCTTTTAAAATGAAATAGCGGAGAAACCCAAAACCAATTTATAGATATTTTAATTACAAAAATTTACATACGAAAACTAGATTACAACTCAATCATTTCGTAAGATGTAAGAAAAATAGGGAAAATTCGAAAGCTATCAATTCACTGTAATTCTTTGAAAATCTATACTTAAAATAAATCCTTTTTAAATAAGTTAATACAACATTAAACCAAAATCCTGTGAAAATGCCAAATTTTTGTTACTAATAGTTTGTCTACCTGCATTATTTTCTGAGTTACTACTGAACGAATTTCATTCCAGTTTTTACTAATGGTCAGAAAGTGTCAAGGGATTGGTTTACGGGTGTAATCTTTGAATATTTTAGGTAAATTAAGCCGATCTATGACCATTGGCGCATCCAGATACTCGCGGTACTTTGTCAAGTAAGGTAGTACCCGAGGGTTATTCGGTCTCTTCTTCTCCAAATTTCGAACCGAACCAAATAGATGGCAGTTTACTTGGACGGAAAGACTGATGCTCTAAAATAGAAATCTAAAATAACACTATGTTATGAGGTCAACTCACCACAAGGAAGTTTTTAATGAAAAGAACTACACATAGAAAGTAAGGTATATTACCTTATTTTGTTTCTGTTTTGTATTCCTTTGACTTTTGAAACGGAAAATTTCATTCGCTTAGTTCTTTGATGAACAGTAGGCCTGAGTTTACTGAAATCCCTCGGTGGATATTTAAACTACCAAGTACGTTGGGCATACTTTTCTTCTTAGAATTCCTCACGTATGACATTTTTCCTTAGCCATTACGTATTAAATTACTTTCAACCAACTCCTATCATTCGCATTACATGTACAAAGTTTACAACACGTCGGTAAAAGCATCATTACATTACTCATATTCCCTTTCAATTTTGTTGTTGAGTTTTCTATTGCATTTTCATTCATTTTCCTCTCTTCTGTGACTTCAGCACGAAATCACCCCCTTGGGCACGTCCAATGATCTTAGCATACATGGTTGAGTGCATCATCTCTGTAACCCCATCTTGGCCCAGGTTTTACTCCGGTTGCCGTCTTTCCATAGGCGGGAATGCCTTTGAATACTTTAGTAATTATTAATTTAAATTCTTCTCCTTCTCTTAAGCCTTTTTCCCATTTAATGTGGGGTCGGCGAAATGAGGATGGATATATGATGCTTCCTTTTCTTTGGATTTGGCTGGGGAATACTCAGGGTGCCGGATGCCCTTCCTGCCGCACCTCCCCTGAAGCGGTGATTATGATTCATTCCAATTCTTCACTGAACATAATATCTACGATTTTGGAATAATAAATTATTACAGTACGTATTTTTATTAAATAATTTCTATAAAACGTGTTCATATGCAGTTTGCAACTTCTTTTTTTGACAATAAAGTTTATTTATATAGACATTTATTTTAGAGCACACTGGGTGCGCCACGATCTATAATGTTGAACGGCGATGAAATCGAAAAAAATACAGTCGGAGAGGTATCTCTGTGTCTGCGACATCGTTCGTCCTAAAAAACCGTTGGATTTGGGTAAGGGAATTGGGAAGGAGAGATGTTGGGTTGCCAATCGGTGTCCACAGAAAAATTTGGATAATAATTGCAATTTTTTGTCTTTCTTTTTGAATAAATCAGTTTGCAGTAGCATGAATATAAGATTGTTAAATTTCTCTCATGTAATTAAAATATTATCTTGTTTTGAACGCGATTGACTTTTTGACAAGGTATACATGATAATCATTTAAGATTTTGTTGCATCAATTGAATAAATATATGCGTGATTAAATAATTATTTACAATTGTGTTCTAATTAAATATCATTTTAGTTTTGTTACATTAAATTGGTGCATCTCATATTTTAAAATTGAAGTATATTATTCGATTAAGGAATTAAACATTAAAAAAAATTGATTTGGTGATCTGCGGAATTTTAAACGATGAATTTAATGGTCCGTGAGTTCCAAAATCTTGGTGATCGCTGGCTAAGATTTTACCAGGTTGTTCCTGATCTCACACTACGCATTCGTGATGTATAAATGATGTACAAATGGTTATTTTATAATATGTTAAAAATAATTATATTTTAGACACGCTTTTCTGTCAGCACTAATTTACAATAAAGAGGGAAACAGTAACATAACAAAAATTCTCACGGGAAGTCAGAATTTTTTTTTATTGTAGTATGGGAAATGTATTGTGCTATTGAAACTTATCTACATGGGGAGACAGGAGGTTGGTGGTGAGTGATAGGGGCTATTATTAGTTAGATGTGACGGTTCACTGGGTTTACCAACACCTTGGCTCACATGGATATGTTAGTAAGAGTAGTTAATAATAGAAAGAATTAGTGATACTAGGAGTAGTAGGAGGTGGATAGAATGTTTGCTTTTCAATTGTCACAGCAATATGAACTGTGAATTTGAAGTGAAAATCTTCAATTTTTTCTGGCCCCACCGGGAATTAAACACGGAGTGACTCAGCGGCAAGCCAGTGAATAATTGAATTACATATATTTCAATGCAACATAATAGTTCTATTCTCACGCAGCGAAAGAACAGTAATGAGTTGTAACTAATAGAGCGAGAGTGCGATAACCAAAATACAAAAATGATAAACTCCTGGTTAAGTATACAAGAAAAAAAATCAAAAGTAAAGGTAGGGTAAACACATGCAAACCCCAAAATGCAGGTACGTGTGAAACCGGTACTTGCACACAGCACAGCGTGATGTCTGGGTTCACTTATCTCCTGTACGGGGATTAGGTTAGACCTGTGTAGAAATGGTGTACAATTGAGGAAGGCGAACGGGTGGTGTAGTGCGATCAGTGCAGGGGTCCCGGGTTCGATTGTCGGTTCAACATTTTTACCTGACCGAAATTTATAACTCGGTAATATCAGAATACTGGCAATGGCTCTGCGACTTTAATATGATATTCATGTTCCTTCCTTATTACTATTATTTCGCTGTGTCTGTTATAATGATGTAATCCTTGAATGAAGATGTTACAGGCATA
>NNCF01130853.1:0-16593 GCA_002313205.1 Laupala kohalensis | reverse complement strand
CATGACATAAACGTGTGAAAAGGTTGAATACTAGTGTGCTCATGAACACATAAGTTTTAGCAATTTTTGCTTGTTGGCTTTTCAAGTCGATTAATTTTTTTTTCTTTTTCTCTTTTCGCAGCTTATAGTGCGTACCCCACTGCTTACCATTCCGCTGCTCCGTTGATTGCTGGCCGTTCTGGTGCGTTCACGTTTCTGGGCTGAACAGGCACCAACACCTTCAAGATTCATTTTCCCGACAATCAATCCTATCTTCTTGGCTATACTTTGTTAATGGAATTTGACTAATTTTTATTACGAACTGATGAAATAAAGAAAGAAAATATTTGAAGAGCTTATTGTTTTACATTTTTCTTTTTTCCGTATAGTATAATTTATTCGTAATGGCTACAAATCAACAAAAGAAATAATGATTTTTGTTTTTAGGAACACAGAAATATAGGATTTTGAA
Organism: Laupala kohalensis; assembly: GCA_002313205.1. NCBI lineage: Eukaryota > Metazoa > Arthropoda > Insecta > Orthoptera > Trigonidiidae > Laupala > Laupala kohalensis. The sequence goes on along the minus strand of NNCF01130853.1, from coordinate 16,142 downwards.
ACATTTTGTTGGTATCATCAAAATTCTTCGTACACGGGTATTTGCCATTAAGAGATTCAGATGACAAATTTTAGGTCTTTCCGCTTTGATTGTTGAAGATGACTAATGACTATGTCCGTAAAAATCTCTTGAAACTTCCACGGTCCTCCTTAAAAAATAGGGACACCGATTGATCTTATTTGTCTAAAACGTATACGTTGCATTCTTGATATTGCTTTTTATGAAAATTAACAGAGGAAAAAATAATAATAATCATTATTAGGAATCACAATACACTGTATTATGAGCAGAGCGCGTTCCAATAGTATATTGTTCAATGGCACTATCTCACACTTGACAGAAAAACAGTGCCACACCCTCGTTGGAGTTTTCGGTTAAACTTTTATTATATAGTTTTGCGTATGCAACCAAGGTATTGTTTGAGAAATGCTTACTATCGTGATCGCACGTACTTACTATCTTTATAGTTGAAAATGATTTAATGTTTCAAAATCAATTGCTTCAAGGTTAAAATCTATGAAAATCGTAAAATGTTGAAAATTTACTGTTTTTTTGTCTATTTCTGGTACTTTTGGAAGACGGTCGAAAATTTGGGTTCATCATCTGGACTCAATCATATACAACATATCAAACAATCATAACTACCCTATTCGACGCAAGGAAAAACGTACATGTTGACTCTACTACATAGATGTGCACTAAACTTACACGTGCAGGAGAGGATATAAAGATTGTCAGACAAAAATACTCCGGAAAACACATTTTGTAAGACGTTTAATGTATGTCATTTTCGTATGAGGACATGTTCTCTAAACGTTTGTAGAAATTTCTCGAGTTATAAGCAGAGGAAAAACAGAAAAAATATTTTTGTGTGGAATTTTTGTCCATTTCATTGCGCTCTTGAGTCTTTTCCATTCGTCTGGCGACAAAACGACACAACATAATTGTTGGAAATTTAATGTACATTATTTCTGTACAGGAATGTTGTTCTAAAAATGAGTTGTTTTCATGGTATAGGCGAAAAACTGATATAATTTTGATAGTGAAAAAACTAATTTTTTACTTTGATTTCCTTTTTTTCGTCACCTAATTACTGGAGTGGTCGTAAAATGTTCATTTGATGTCGGTAAGGTAGTGTTTGGTATCATTTTAGCGTATATTAAAATTATGCTAAAACAACGCAATTTTTATAAATAAAAAATATTTTTAGGGGCAAAGTCAACTCGATAACTCAGTCCTGAAATAGTTGTCCACTGATCCCAGTGACTGGAGATTCGAGTTTGTCGCATTTGCACAGTGGCACTTTAACTTTAGAGACATTTGAACTTATCTACCTGCGCGGCGGAGGGTCATGCAGTGGTGATGTAGGTGGNCGTGTGGCCCTCCTACACTTAATATTATGAAATATACGAGTTCTACACTTAATATACGAGTTCTACACTTAATATACGAGTTATACACTTAATATACGAGTTATACACTTAATATAAAATATACGAGTTCACTAGACAGCTACGCCATATTTATATTTTCTTCACCGTAGTAAAAGTTAACCTATGAACATATAAATATAGATGGTATTATACAAATATAGTACATACAAATATAGATAAAAATATAGACGGTAAGAATATTTTTTTAATACTTTGATTTTTTAAACAGAAACCCTCAATATTCCTTGATTTAAAAAAAATTGTAAACATAACAATAATTGTTCTAACTATTATAGTATTTCTGGCTTCGGAAATTTCAAATACCCTTTTTTGCATTATAAAATGGTGCCAAGAGGAACCAAACAAGAAGACATCCGTCCACTACCACTTGAATTCATAATGCCAATGTAAAATTAATTACCAACAGTTTGATGTAAATTGAACATTGTGGAATAAATAAACTTTATTGAGAAAGAAACAAAGTATTAGTTGTTTTTCTATTATTTCTTTATTCTGATAAATTAAACAGTCATACTCAAATTCATACTATAATAATAATAAATTTATTGTCAAAAAACAGTACAAACTGTGTATGACCACGAGGAGGGAAAAAAAACTAATTTACTCTCCGGAAATATCTTTTTCCAATAATTTGAAATTATAATAAAGGGAAAGTGTAAAAATTGAACTGAAATGCACGTGAAAATTGTTTTAAATATTCAGAACTTACCAAACGTATCTGGAACACAAGTGTGCGTGAATTTCAAACTAAATTGTGTTGTGCGCGTTCTAATACCACAACATTCTTCCCGACTGAACGAACAAATTAGTGACTTTTCACATTTCGACTATACTTGTTTAGGCTTCGTATGTTTATCTGTCTAGTGTTCTTTTAAAGAGAAATCTACTTCATTTTTCATAATCCAGTAATATTTTGATTATTAAGTAATATTTTTATTAGTTTACTTGGATGCTACTCTGATGAGGAACGTTAGTTGGCAAACCTGGTAATTTAAGATATGGTCCAATTGCTAGACACAGACCATGTGTTGGCTTTGAGACATGGACAAAGCGCGGTACTCATTCGATATCATGAACCGTTCTCTGTTAGCATCGAACGCTGGACGTATTTTTCGTCGTTCTTTGTGTCTTCCAGTGTCTCCTGAATTGGACACAACTGATGTTCGATGGAGATTGATGTTTTTATATTGTAGGCTTCACTGAGATAGGAGAATTGTCTCATCTTATCTCCCGGTGCACATGCGTTATGGTTGGTTGAACATGGTAAGGCAGTAGTTCAGAAAAAAAAATTAACTGTGGTTTTGTGACTGCTGTGAGAATTGTATTAGTGTTTCATAGTTTCCATTTATATTGTGAATAATTTTTGGACCACGTGGTCGGAGATGTACTTTAATTAGACTTGCATAATACTGATACTTTTAGTGCAGTACCTTATTTCTGAAAATGGCTCTTGATATATTAGTTCTTTTCGGAACGATACTCAAAATTTGTGATACTTTAAAATTGAATAATAATAATTTTATGGATTCTCAATAATACTTGTAGTAATAAGGCATCAAAATTTTGTTAGAACATTGACATCACCAAAATGTAATATTTGGTCCCTTATATCTTTTGCAGGTTTCAGATTTGTTGCAGAGAGGAATGCGACCTCTCAGAAACTTGTGCCTGTATGTGAATGTTGGCTGCTGAAATGTGGATGAACATGAATATTTGTAAGTATGACAGAGAAATTGTAACTTGGAACTATGATGGCTACTTGTATTATAGATTGTATATGTGATTTATGCTTGTGCAATGTTCAACAAGGTTTGAGAGTTGATTCATTGCACATAAACAGAAATAGTGATGAGTATTTTCTTAGATGTCAGAGATTAGCTTTCTAGTTCTGTTGGGGACTTTTATTTTTAATGTAGTATTTATTTCTTGATTGGTTTTAATATTGGAGAAACACAAGTTTAAGCAAAGAGATTAAGGTACTTTAATTTCATTCCTACCTATTTGAATTGTGAGTTAGCATTAGATTTAAAATATCTGTATATGATATAGTTTCAATTAAAATGATGGGCTCGGTAAAAATGGGTGTTAAATTAGAAGCAAATGGAGATATTAAGGAATGTCTTTGAGTGGTACCTTCAAAGTTTTCTAATTCAAAATTATTTTAATTCTTTGTTATCGCTTTTATCAGCGATTTGTTGTCTGAGAATCTTGCTCATTCTCTTCCATGAACCGAGGACACAATACCCCTATTTCTAACAAAAAATTTAGCAACTTTATGGAGGTCTTGATACACTTACCTTAACTTTTTAAGGGAGTTATCTTGTAATATTCTTCAATAAATGCACTTGATCCAGCACACATTTTGTTGTTGCAATTCCCGGAGTTACATATGCTTGTATTTCACTGACATGTATTACGTTTAAACACACAACTAGTATATCTAAGAGAAAGAATATCTAGTATATCTACAAGAACCATTTCCAGTACAATAATCTCCAGTAACATTGGAACTATTTACTAGAATTAACTATGTAGAACTGTTCTACATTGAATAATATTGTCTATTTAATTTTCTAGTTGTCCTTTCAGTGGCTGGCTCCTTTGTAATAGTATTTATTGATGATATTACGAGGAATATCTCTTTGTTCAATGGATTAATTGTTTAAAATGATTAATTGGATGGAAGTAGGTTACTATGTGATGGAAGTTAGTTACTTAACTTCCCTGGAAGCTGTCTAGAGACAATATTTTTAATGAGTACAGTTTAAATGGTTTTGAGATCTGATACATATCAAGTACAGTCAAACTTAGATAATGCAAACCTAAAGGAACGTGTGAAAAAATTTTATTACCCAAAATATTTAAATTACACCTGTTCACTTGTGCATTATGTAAATAAGATATATTACATTTTTAAATTTGTTTGATTCAGGAAATACTGTATTGTGAAATTAGGGTGGCAAGTGACCGGGAAAAGTTAATTTTCTCTTTCTAGAAAATTCAGGAAATTTACTCAATGCCCAGGGAAAAATTTGAAAGATATAACGAGGTTATGGAATAAAAAGAATTCACCACAAATTGTATAAGATATGTATTTTTCTTCAGTTGGATTTAAGGTGGCTTGCTCCCCTGAGAGTTCTTTCATTGAAAGGCAGAAGCACTGCCTCACAGATAGCAAAAGTAACTGGTTGTTTCTCCCAATTGCCTCGATGGGATGTGATTAGAGGTGTGCCAGGCGGTTCCAGTTGTGGAACCGTTGTTACAAACTGCGTCGGTTCTGCTACAACTGTAAAGCTGTTACATTATTCCTTTGCGATGAAATTGTCTCACTTGGTTCTTCTGAAATCTCTTAATAAGTGTATCATTATTTATAGTTTAACAATCTCCAAATTGTAACGAGTCTGAGTTTTTCTCAATGTACTTTTATAAACCATTACTTGACACCATAATTTATTTTGATAATTGTGTACAATTTCTAGAGTAAATTTCAGATTTTATTTTAATGCCAAAGAAAACCTGATTCGCTGTTCTTCTAAATACATGTATTTTATAATTATTTCAACTGTTTATGGAACTGTTAGCGCCATTACAACGATGTGACAGCAAAACAGTTCCGCATGGAATAGTGGAAGGCGACTCCTCTCCTGTCCCTTGTTTCCTCCGTTTAGCTGATACTATATTTCTTTGACTGCAACTGTTACGATTGCATTACAACCTAATGTCCTGGAAGAATGTCACGTGTCTTATACTGAGCGTAGCGAAAGAATTATAATGAGATGGTAGTAATAAGAATACAGATTCTTTCTCAAATTGTCTGTGCATCATTTCAATAGTGGCAGAGATAAAGACTTCTCTCATCAGCAAGTCTAATACTGAGCTTTGTTTTACTAATATTTCTGATAAGTATGCTTATTTTTAAATGACATCATTAACTATCGAGTGATTTCTGAATTGTTGATAATTTTCGTTTTTGAAAGTACTTCATTTTTATAAGATTTCACCTGCTGTGTTGTTTGTTTCTAAATTGTTAAAGCAAGTTTTGAATGAATATTAATATTGTGTGATAAAAGTTGAAGAAAATTAATCCATTGGTCACAGAAAAGTCAGGGTGTTTTGAGATACCCTGCTGATATATTCTAACTTACATCAATAGCAAAACTAATTTGTTACTATACAATAACTGTAAAATTTAAGAGGTATGTGTAAGCTGGTTTCAAAAACCCATTGAAAAATTTGAAACAAGTTCACAAGAGATTCACCTTATTTGTGAACAGGAATGATGGAGTACTATGTACAATAGAGTAACCATTTTTAAAAAGTAAAATAAATCTGGTCTGGCTTAAATTTGCTGATCAGTGTGGTAATCTCAAGTGCAGCTGCTCATGATAGTTGCAATTCTCCCAAGGTCAGTCCTGGAGTTGGAAGATGGGAGCAGAAATGGAAAGAGTGACCCCTGCTCTTAAAAAATAAAATATGTAAGAAACGTGTGACACGAATGGGCAATGTTGTTGTTGCTGATAGCTGGTTTTGCAGCCCAAACAAGAACAATTTTATTTTCATGAGTAAATGTTTGAGGTATCCACAATAACATTTCGATTATTATAGATTTTTTGACAGTGGTAAATTATAGGGATCAATGAAAAGTTTGTATGAAAGAGGAATTAGAATTTAAATAGTTTGTGTTTTAGTTTTTGAGTTTAAATTTTTGAATAAAAAATGTATTTCACTTCTTGTTCAGTTTTGGTTTCATGTGTATATTCTTGTTGTTCAGCTATTAGGATTTTTTTAGGACTGTTAGAATCTACTTGACGTGGAGTTTATTTTATTACTGCATGTTTGTTATTTAATTTCTGTCCTTTCAGATTCGAATCTGAAATGTGTGCTTAGCGGTCGCAGATTTTAAGTGGTTTGAAGAAGTTTGCAATCTTCCCATCTGCCTGCCATGAATTACATCAACTTTTCTACAGTTCGTAAGAATTTGTTAAAGTAACTTAATTTTTGTCAAAGTAGATGATATTAGAATGTTTTTTGTGCTGGTACAAAAATTTGGTGAGTGGGGATGATTATGTTCTATGTTCTTTTTGTTGTGACGCATAACTTGAACAAATTGTTCTGAATTTTTTGTGCTGCTCCTATGTAGTTAAATTTAAGGTAACTGCCATGTATCATAATTTTCTAAGGTTTTAATAGTTAGTTTTCATAAATAATTACGGTAGGAGTGTTATTGTGTGAACTGGCCTCGGTATTAACATTATTTACTTTCATCTGAATTAACATTGTCAAAGAAACCAATGTGCTCTGCATTGTTGGGAGCTGACATAAAACTGGTGTGAGGACGTTGCTACTTCTAGACTAAAAGCTAGCCCACCCTTGCACAAACAAAATTATCAGATAGTCTAAACATATTAGGTCCATAGCCACCTGTAGTTGTAGAAGAGAGGGATGATCTTTGATAATAGGGTGATATAGGTTCCCACAAGAATGTTCCTGAGCTGACCTCGCCTCAAGTTTTACATGCTGAATCAAAAACATTCACTTCATAACATAAGAAGATTGGTGTGCAAAGATGTATTTACACACTGCAGACTCATTTGTCTGGCATTTCTGCTGGCTGTTCTCTTGCAGGTCATTACATTTGACTGTGGAACGTTTTGCCCAGCACTCTCAACCAATGACTGAATGGAAAACTGACCCAATAGCACGGGTGCTGCTCTGTGGTATCTGGAATGGGTCAGCTGAGACAGAACATGAATAGGTTACGGGTCAGCAGAAAACTTGTTTGAAAGTTAGGAATATATGTACAGTCTGCACCATCCTTTTCCAAGGCAGAATCTCAAAAGGGACTTACTTGTGGAACAGTCCCTGTACAAGAAGTTTTGTTGAAATGCAGTCTTGTTTCGGTAGTGGGAGATGTGGTGACTGCAGTACCCTTTCACAACCATGGGTTTTGGTCAGCTCCGGACAGTACTGGTCAGCTTGGTGATTTTTGGAATTTGTGACATTCTAACTTGAAGTGGTGGTTGATGGTGGTATAAATATGTACTCCTGGGGAATATCTTTTGTTTCTTTCTTATAAACCAGAGTTAGAGTAGTCCAGGTAAAATAAGTAAATTTAGTGTGAGATTTAGTCACCTAGCTCAACACTACATATCAATGGATGTACACTCTTGCTGATGTGCTGTTTCTAGTACACACAGCTGTGCACAGAAAGTTGATGTATGTTCCCATAGAACGATTGAGTTGAAGTATTTGTTTTTAAGAAGGTAGTGAATGTAATTCTGCGAGGAGAGTATCTTTAAGTGTAAGGATTTACAGTTCTTGGCAGTTCAACTTTAGTAGTAACAAGTTAATTATGGAATAGCTCTCTATTTGGAAGTGTTGGATCCCTCACAAATGAGACTATTCGCTGTAAAAAGACAAAAATTCAAAATTATGCAGTTCACAATTGCACATTCATCCCATGAGTCACAAAAAACACTATATTAACAGTGTCATGCACTTGCAAGAAAATTAATGTTAACAGAGATTGGTTATACATTAAAGTACAAAAACATCCTAAAATACTTCCAATGTAAACGCGAGGAACATTAAACAATTAAATAATTATCCTTATGGATTGATGGAGAAAGGTTGTTAGGGAAATAGAGTACCATCAAACTAAGCCAGTTACACTGGAAATGAATAGCAAATAACTTACAGGATGTCCCCTCAAATTTGTAGGAGAATTTTCAGGTTTGTCCAGACTTTAAGCGATAATTTTCCAGGTCATTGGAATGAAGATTGAGTTAATCTTTGATTCTTTTGAAAAAATTTTACTTAATTATAGAAAAGGTACTTCACCATAAGTATTTTCTACACGTACAAAAATATAAATAAATAAAATAAAACAAATACTCTCTTCACAATACATTGTACGAAAATTACAATATAAGTTATCTAGTAGGTAACCTAAAATTGACACTACGTATTGTGTAACTAATAACAATTACAGATGTTCAACATTAGCATGCAAATTTAAATACTAAAAGAAGTTGGATGAAAAATTGTCAGAAAGCAACAGAGAGAACAAAAATCGGTTTTAATGTTTGCTTAAAAGAATTACAATAGGTAAGGTAAAATAAATTGTTTCAGAATGCTTTTTGCCCTGGATGCAAGAAGCATCTGACATATGATTTAAAAATAAATAATGTGGGTAAATTATGATAGACTCCATTATGCTGTTCCTTTATTTTCATCTGTCAATCTTTTATGTAGATTGTGTTTGGAAAAAAAGCAACTTAACGAAAGTGTACACAAAAGCTTGTCAGATGTCTGGCCCGGGTTTTTCTCCGCTTTTCCGTCGGGTAGAGGCGGATTTCTTATACAGGTTCTCTAGGCTTTGTCTAGGGGTGTGTTTATTGTAACAATAAATCGTGAATTTAGTTTTTTTTTCAACTCTTGTGATTTTTAAACACTATACTCAGAATAATCAATAGTTCGATAATTACTTGTACATGTAAATTTACAAACATTTGCGTTAAATTACAAACATATTGACATTCTATATGTATTATAACTCGCAGCTAACTTTTTATCTTATCTAGGAACTTTTGCTGAAATTTTTGAATCCGCCTCTGCCTTAGGGCCCTTGATCGGAATTGATGGGATGGTTCTTTGCTTGCTTCCGGAGAGTAAATTAGTTTATTGTCCTCCGCGTGGTCACACGCAGTTTGTCCTTTTTTTTTGACAATAAATTTATAGATAAACAGATTAATTATTCGTCTTTTCTTACTTCCGGCATACAATGGTTGACTCTAACGCCCTGCTCTCTTTTCAGGAGGCCGCTCTTCTGTGGCAGCCTCTAAATTCTTTCTTAACAATTCTATCTTGAGTCTTTGCTCCTCATGTCTCCTTTCCCAAATATCTCTCAAGTTAAAGCTGAAATGTGGTCCTCCCTATGCGAAAGTCACCTTCATTTTGCATGTTCTCCCTCCTTGTTATGAGTGGTTAAACTCAATCATAAAGGAAAATGAGTCAAGATCCAGTAATTATGATGAGAAAGTGAGGTTCACAAGACATGTTCATTTTTGCAAAAAGTTTATTTATCAAACAAACTTGGTTATTCGTTTACAGTTTTGTGAACATATACTTAAATGTACTAAACTGAATTACTTATTTTTAAGTTCAAGATTGATATTATAACATTATTTAATTAAAGGGGGGGGGGCAAAGCAGTTGCTCATTAAGCACTTACCTGACTCCATTAGTCAGCTTCCCCAGAACTGCTTACTTTGACAAAAACTACCAGGGCATATTGGGTTCGACCCATTTTATTGGTCGTAAAATATACCTCATCCTTAATTATTTATTCACAAAAATACATATTTTACTTATTCCGTTACCAAAAGAAATACTACCCATTTAACATATTTCATAACCATTCTATTTTAATGATTGCCCCAAAAATCAACACCCAATTCCTCAAGCTGCTTTCATAATAGTTGGACGGCAATGACGTTGCGTCTCTAGTAGTAAAAGCATTTACTCTGGGGTGCATTGTCACCGGGAGATCGTACCACAAATTTCCAGTCACTGATACTTTTGCCCACTGTGCTCCACAGGCGGTGGAGAGAGGACTCGTGAGCTACAGGTGCTCGTAAGTTCTTGTCTCCCGTGGGCGACCAATTTAATGAGTCAAAAAGTTCATCTATCATGTTAATGAACTCTGCAAGGGGAAGAGCTTCAGGCCTATCGCATGATCTATTGTATAATCTCTTAAAGCTGAATAAACATCGTCGGTAAACAACTGCGCAGCATACTTAACTTTCTTTTTTTGTTTAGAGTTGGGATTAATATTAATTTCACTGAATTTTCTAGGATAAATATTTTTTATCAAACTAGTCTTCTCAAATTCTAAGAACTCTTTGAAAACGTCAAATTTTGCTACTTTGACAGTACCATCCCTCCATGTGAACTGAACATATTTAAGAAAATTGTATCGCAACACCTTGAGAAGATGAGGTGCATCAGCGAAAACAATATCGTTATCTCCCAACCTAATACATGGATCATCTCTCCAGGGAGAGACCTTAGGGCCAAGACCTGAAGGGCTGGTGTATTGCTCTGCGCAAGGTCTGAGACCAATGCCACTGGTTTCAGTCCTATTTCCTGAGATGCAGAAACAATGTCCTTGATGGCCTTTTCTAGTCTCCCTTTGCTAATGGAGTGGCTCAAATGAAAAGCAACAGGTTGCTTCCAATTAGAGTTCAAACCACGCGCCATGAAGACCCTGGTTAGCAAAGCAAGGAAGCGACCCCCTGCTACATCTTCAAAGCCCAAAATCTGATCATTCATGGGTTCGTAATCCACATGTTTTTCAATAGAAATCTCGTAAAACATGAGAATACAGAATTTGTCCTTTTCAGATACGGAGGAAGTTTGTCCAGCCGTGCTGTGCAATATTACATTAGAAACACCAGGATTCAGAGGAATAGGCTGCCGAATATGGGAAAGAGTTCGGTAACTGGGCTGTTGCAGCGTAGGAGTAAGAGTTCTGTACAAATAAGAACTCCTCTTCTGAACTGTCAGGGCGACCAGAATATCTTACCCGTCTTTGGCTTGCCCGTATTATTCAAGATAGATTTAACTATCTCCCCACTCCATTCGGCTAGCTGCTCCAGTGCAGAGAAATCATCCTCTACCACTGGATGCATGCTAAGACGCCGTCTGGTCATCCGAACGTACCGATCCTTAAACTTCTTTGCTATCTCGTACATCCTCGAGCTTCTCGGGGAAGTGAATTTGCACGAGGCAACCCCATAAGCTTCTTTAAACTAAAACTCATCCCCCGGAGACTTGAGGATGAATGAGGCAAGGAAGTCAAATTACTTGTGCTGGGATAAGTCAGCACAGGATCCACCACACCTGAAGATGGAGTTGCGTAGGGCATGGAGGTTGAAGTCGATGTGTCCCCTGAGGTGGAAGGTCCGCAGTTCAGCACTCCTTTCAGTGGCTCCACTCCCAGGTCATCTTCAACCTCCATGCACTCTACTTTAGTAGCGATGGGATGATCTGGACAATGTTAACAATAACAGTTCAACATTAACCTAATGTAGATAATCGAAATAATACGTTTTTACCACTTGATTTATTTATTTTCACATTTTCATTTTACAAAAGACACTGCGAAGTTCAAAATACTCTTTCACAAAGAAATTAAAAAAAAATAATGTAAAAGAAGTTACATATTTAGTTTTTTTAATTAAAAAATAAATATTAAAAAACCAATATGGTTAAAAAGAAAAAAGATGTTCTAATATTAACTCTTCCATACTTCTCATATAAATGGAACTATAATTGCGAGATAAAAATAATTTCGATCAGTCTTAGAACTTACCATGAGTTAATTGGTATTCACTAAATTCCACCAAACTCCCCATTGAGGGGTTCAAAGGGGTTTTATAAGATACCATTGTTTTAGGGTCGAAAATGGTACTGTCCCTTACAGAGGATCGATTACTCTGATGCTGTGAGGCCTCTGAAAATTAATAGAGACAGCTGAAACAATGAATGAACAAAGTATGAATAATAAATACAGAGGATGCATTTCGTATAAGTTCATCAATTATTGTGTGCTGGACTTCAGTGCCACACAATTTGAATGTAATTGTGTAAGATATGATAACAGAGAGGATATCATTGATTGTTTACCTCAAATGGGCTTATGGTGCCATTAATTATCATTATAAAGATAATGAATTGAATGAATTTCCTTAACCCCCCCTCCTACACCCTTTTATGTTCTTGACAAAGAAGGCACCCCTGGGTCATGTGCGACCCATAGTGCTAAACACGACTTCGTTTACTGATGGTTAATTTGGGGGTTTGAAATGAATAAGAATGATCCTTTCTAGTATAAATATATAATTTTCAACTTGAAACATTAAAACATCACATTTTTATTTTTTGGGTAGGAAAATGATGTAGTCTTAGTCAACACGAGAAGCAATATAAAATCTCAGTCTTACAATCAAATATAATTATTACCAAGCAAAATCAACCTTTTATTTATAAATGTAGTAAACTTGAATAAAATTTGAAGGAATGACACCAGTAGAATAGTAACTTGAAAATTTTGAACCCAAAGAATTTTAATTTGAATTACAAACAAGAATCCAAATGTTACTAAAAATATAATTAAATCTCATAAAATGTGGGTACAATTGTGGACCCATAAAATCAGTGAGTCATCACAAAAATCAGTCTTCTCTTATTTATAATTGTAATAAATTTGAATAGTAACCCATAACCACTAACCCCACAACCCATAAAATCACAGTGGGGAAACATGACTACAGTAAAATGACAAGCATGAAATGACTTGAAACTTGAATAATTAACATTTGAACCAATAAAAACATGAAAATAGGAAAAAGTAACCCCTCATTATCCATCAATCCATTTGCGATTCCCGATTCCTTCTGTCAAACAAGCAGGGCAAATGGCCATCTGTGCTCCCCACAAATATTTTTTTTACATTGCTGGCAGAGAGAAGTAGCTTTTCTGTCCTTTTTCCATGAGCAGAAATCACATCTAACACGTTTCGAAGTTGAATTCTTCTCAATTGGTGATGGTTCCGCTTCTCCTACGTGAAGGAATTGATTTATTGCCAATCGCAGGCCATTTGGAATGAGTCGGTACGTCCTTGTCTGCATGTGGGGTGTGACTAGTGAATGTGCCAGTGTTTTCAAAAACGTTGAACGATATTTGTTGGGGTTGGGTATCTTAGTCAAATTCAATTTATGAATTGTAAACCCGTTCAGAGCAGCTGCATCCAATATTCCGCAGAAATATCTCATGGGCCAGCGGTTTGTCATTCTGGAAACTTTTTGCATGACAGTTTGTCAAAAACGTCCACTCCCCCTTTCGTCAGATTGTAGGATTCTACAATTTCTGGCTTCTGGTTGGTCTCATCAACATCACCGGTGGAATGCATGGTAGATAATAAAATCACACATTTATTTTTCTTGGGAACATAAGACTGGTTTTTGTTTCATCATACAAAAATCGTGATGACCCTACAGCTTCACCTTTTGGATCGACCATCAATGCAGGGATTTCTTTCTTGTTTTTTCTGAGGGTGCCCACCAATGTTAGTTTGTTTTTCATCAATTCTTCAGCCAATTCCCAAGACGTAAACTAATTGCCACAAGTGACGTTTCTATTAGTTCCCTTTAGTGGCTCATTGAGATTGAGAACGTATTTAGTAGGCAATAACTGATCATTTCTAGCCCTCGTCTCTTCACCGATGTACGGAATCCCCCCGCAAAAGTAGAAACTTCTGGTGTCACACAATGAGATGATTTTCAGGCTTTTGAGGTATATCCATTCGAAAGGGACATCGTACCCTGAATCCCAGAAGGGTCTCATCAACTGTGACGTACTCAGAGGGAGTGTAGTGAAGCTTAGTTTTCATTGAACATAGTCCAAATTTCCCGGAACGGAGGGGGAACTTATCATTTTCTCGTCTAGTGGGTCGAGTAGTTTTTGAGTCGAAGCGAAGGGAACACAAGAAATACGAATCTATTATGCGACATCGTGCAGCGGAATATGGGAGGGCCAAGAGTGGAGGAAAATAACTCTTCTGTTGGCAGTCCCGAATCTTTCAGAATTCCGGCCATGAGCAACAAGCCAAGAAGAGCTTTGATCTCCAGTGGATCAGTCTCACCGAGGTATGACCGTTTGGTCGTGAACTTCACTGATTTTTTCATGAACTTCACTTCGGTGGTATATTTCACGATATGATCTACCATTTGGTCAGTGATAAAGAGGGAAAACACTTTTTGTTCTTGAACAAGCCCTCTGGCCCTCCCTTTAGGCCCTGGCAGATGCGTTATGATATTTTTTCTTGGAGTTCTTAAATACATACTGGCAACAGGTTTATCAGACCATAACGTTTCTCCATTTTTTCCAAACAAAAATTAATTTCTGCACTGCATTCGCCATAAGCTTCATCATATTCAGTAGGAAATTTGCAGGCACACTTGCAGGGCCATGAAAAAAGGCTGCGTCGTCCACCACATCATTTGGTATGATTTCGTCTTCTGCCTCACTGCAGGAATCGTCTGCTTCATCGTCTTCTTCCTCACGAAGCTGGCGCTCTTAACTCCATCCTTATGTCATCTTCAGTAATTAAACGGTCAGCCATGTTCACTGCAAAATAAGAACAAAAAAAGTGGGGAATCTGCCCTCTTTACTGGAGAAAAAAAGGGGAAAAGTTCGGTACACATAAGACACCCCTGGGTCATGGATGACCCATGATTGGTCTTATCACAAAAGAATAGCAATTCAGGCTAGAGACGGGGTTGGCAAACTTACCTGCTCCCTTCGGTGGCTTCTGGCTGGGAGGGTATTCAGGCCCTTCCCGCTCCTAGGACCCGGATGGACGAGCGCATGCGCGAAAATATTGGCTCTGGGACGCTCATGATCCGGTGGGTGCCGGAGAAAGGTTAAAAACTGTCCGTTGTGAGGCTTCATGTATGAAGTCCCATTCCAATTCAAGAGTTTTATTTCAATATTAGCCCCACAAGGTTTAAAAATTGCAAGCAGAGTTCATAGATAATTGTTTATTATTTCATTAAAAAAATCATGACATTAAAAATCAGTCACCTGCTCACTCATACTACCTTACACTGACCTAAGGTAGTTTCTTCTATTAAACTTTTTAACCTTCCCATCACTCGTCCGGAAGAATACTGTCCAACATTTAATATTCAAAATCCCTTAAGGACTAATTCGTGAAATATTAATAAAATATCTAATTTCATTAATATGACAACATAATTACAGTCGAAGTAATTTACTTGATTGCAAACACATTACACCCCATTTTAAAATTGTGACAGGTACATAGGGCAATCAACAGATAAAAACTTACTTCAGCTCCGGTGGTGGCACGCGGCAATGGGGTGAGCAGGTATGGCTGAACTGCATACCCACTGTCTCCCAAAAGCCACATCCCAGGATATTCTCCTCCAGCAAATCTGTCGCGCAGATTGCTATTGGAGAATATCGTCGAATCGTGGCTGGAACCAGGCCACCGGCAAACAATGTCCATGATGCGCAGCTCAGCATTACAGACAACGTGCACATTCCAAGAAATGTAATCTTTTCTGTTCCTGAAGAGTTCTGCGTTGTTGCCTCCTACAATAAGAAAATGCATGACACATACTCAGTGACAGAAAGCTGGAGGTTGGTAATGTTTAATACCAAATTCCATTGAGAATAATTTATCAAAACACAAAACATTTGGAATTCCACATGGTGACTGGATCTTAATGTGGGTGCAATCTACGGCACCAACGACTCTAGGAAAATTGACAATTACCAAGAGCCTCTCATCCGTAGATTGTGGCATTTGTATAAAGTCTTCGAGTTTCCTTGCGAGGGAACAACACACCTAGATTTCCTAGGGGTTATAATACACACATCAATACAGTACCTTCAAATATGTAGATTAATCTTACCTCCCAACCCACTCTTCCAGCCACAGACTCACACCACAAAAATCAGCAACTGGCAGAATCATACCACCAGATGCAAAGTACCTCGAAGCTATAAGTATATAGGGATCGTTACACTGTCTAGGGGTACCCTAATTCCCCCCGAAATAATACGCTTGTGCGTTGTGCATTTACTTTATTTAAGTAC
>NNCF01130852.1:219143-272991 GCA_002313205.1 Laupala kohalensis | reverse complement strand
CGAATCCTGGTCACGGCAATAGTGTTCCTTTTTCTATTGTGCAAATTTTAAGTTAATACTTCAACCAATACTCAACAGTCAATAGAACTCCACAACCCAAGGATAATCTCGACTGTTGATAAAAACAAAACTTCACTCTTTCTTCTCAAATTAAACTCCATCTCATTGACTGAAACGTCAGGCGCCGAAATGAGAGATTATCAAATTCCTGCCGAGGTGTAATATCCCCTTACAAAATCCTAACGCATTCATGTTTCATTTTGTATTTCTTTCAAATACAGCTCGTGAAGTCAAGACGTTGGAATCGGGGTAATAAGACACACACACACACAAGTGTTTAACTTAAAGTATTAATCGAAAAATGTCGAAATAAATAAATCAAAGTTGAACATTTTGAAACAATTTTGCAACAAAATGTATTTTTTAAACTTTGGAAAAATATTTGTCTCTTCTTACCCCTTCAGGGAGAGAACGATCTCAGTGAGGATATAAAGAAATATAAAATCTAGGGATACAATAAGAAACAATTCAGAGACAATTTCTTGTCACTTTATTATATTTTCAGCTGTTCCCGAAATGTTGTAAGTTTCTATAATTTTTAAGTTTTGACTATTCCTAATTTTTCATATTTCATTTCAAAGAATGTAAATATATCGCTTTCCTGTTGTTGTTGTTCTACAACAGGAAATTACTTATTGATCAGATAATCCAAAAATAATACGGAAGTGAAAGTTTGACAAGATTAATGTTATTTAAAAAAATGTCAAACACTGAATTTAAAACTTAACAAAACACCTACTATAATAATACAGCTTTCGTGATATTTTTTAGCAATTTATAAATAATTTATATCGTAGCTAATTTACTGATATATATAAAAATTTTGACACTTCTCGTACTCATTTATAACTTTATAGATATTAACGCAATGAAATTTCACCTTTTCAGCTTTAGTGGGCATTGAAATATCTTTCGTACAACTTCGCTTCAAATATCACTTTACATCCATCCGTCCGTTGAAGCACGTTTCTCTTCGCAACCGAAGGACACAAAAGTAGAAACGAGTACAAAGGGTTGAAGTAGTAATAATAATAAAAAATAAAGTAGACTCTCAAGATTTCCAATGTCAATAATAATAATAATAATACAAATAAGTAACTCTTCAAAAATCGTGATTACCGTTATTTTAAAAAGTCTGTAAAATGTCACGAAATTTAAGAGTAAGTTTCAGAGGGAATGTTGTTTTTGTTTTTTTAAAGTGAAATATTTTCAAAAAGTGTCTCGCACTTTCTTTAAAAGCTTCTCAAGTTTGAATCTATGTATAATTCGTAATATGTAGACATATTATTTTATTTTGATATGGCTTCTTTTTAATTCTTTGAATTGTGACATCGTCTTTGCAACCTTCTCTGGAGTTCCTCAGGAGCGCGAGTCGAAAGTGGTGCAAAGAAGTCTTTGGTAAAATAGCGACATGATTCTCTTTGTAGCTTGAAATATTTCAATGAATCAAGAACCATATAAAATTTCAAAGATATTCACCAAAACCCTTAAAAGAAGTAAAGAAATTTTCGATTATGTCGTAGCGGGAAATGATTAATGGTTCATACAATTAGCTTTCATTTCTGTCTATTTATACTAAAAAAAAATACAATTTATAATATTTGATGAATTATTTTAGAAACCTAAACGACTTGGAATTGTACATATGTGCATACATGTACGTATCATATATATTAACGTACATATATCTAATGGTTTTTTGTTTACGTATATAAAATAATACATCAATAATATTCAGGTAAAATACCAGTCATTTTTATTAATATTTTTGAAATTTCGGCCCCTTAAATGGGTGACCCTTCTCAAGACTACAATATAAAAACACACCAAGATATAAAATGTGTAACAGAAAGATTCAACCCTATAATAAAGGGAGGGCACGTGAACTTACAAGTAAGACTAAGATCATTTGAAGGGAGGAAACGTCGCAGAAGTGGATAAACTTCACTGCTACGTTTGTGAGTTAAATTTAGTTTGGATATTATACCAATCAACGATACCTGTTCTTTATATACATAAATAATACCGGAATGAAAATAAAAACCGAATAACTAGAAACATTACATTTCAAGAAAATATCAGTAATATTATTTGTTTTTCGAATAAAAATTTTTTATCCGTTTTCTAAATAATAGAACTCATATCATCATTTATAAAAATAAAAAAATCATGGCATTTGATTAGTGAGAATCCTAAGCGTTAAGGAGCATAACGGCCGTGATCGTCTAGTGGTGAGGACATTGCGTTGTGGCCGCAATAACCCAGGTTCGAATCCTGGTCACGGCAATAGTGTCACCCTTTTGATTTGGACCTTTGAATTACGTTGCATTATACCACGTGTTCAAAACCGTTTTCAAGATCCTTTGCTGTAACTTTTGTTGGAATATGTTGCTGCTTATTGTAAGAAGTAAAATATTGTGTTTCTTTTATGAAAATGTAAGTTAAATAATTAGTAACATAAAAAAAGCACATAATGAAATTTTATATCCTTACTAGTAAAAAACCTTAATTAAGAAGTACTACATAACATTTTGAATGTTCTGTTAAATCCGAAAAAGAAATATATAGAATCTCGGGCTCTACAAAGCGTATTACTTAATGCATAAGAAAGAAGAGAGGCGAAATAAAAAAGGGTGACACTATTGCCGTGACCAGGATTCGAACCTGGGTTATTGCGGCCACAACGCAATGTCCTCACCACTAGACGATCACGGCTACTGTTCTTCGGGTTGACAAGCTTTTTGTTTTGAAAACTCAAGGAATCTGAGCGGAATCGTGTTACATATATTGTGAATGTTCTGCCATATGCAAGTTGTGATTTGGATCAGAATTCTACAAATGCTGTGGATCATTTTTGTTACATTACACGATGAAAATTGTCCCCAAAATTTTTATTGATGAGAATTACACGGATTTGATGTGATCCCCTGTATTTTTTTCTTTTTAGTAATAGATTAATTATTATACTTTTTTGCAAATATTTAGCAATTTCACATCCTCCGTCGTTGACTGTATAAAAAACAACTAGCTATCACAGGGAACTGTAAGTTTTTTTTAATAAATACGTTTTGTGAGATGTTTCCCTGTGCAACTAACACATTAGGTTTTTTAGCACACAATTCTCTCTGTGTTTGAAGAATCCTTTGATTGACATCATCTACTCAGAGGACGAGCAGGAGAGAGTGCTTTCAGGCAAAAAAATAAATTATTTATTAATATTATTATTAATATTATTATACTAGTTTAATCTGTGCGAATTATGCGTCTTTTGTCTCACATAATTAAAAGAGGAAAATTATTAAGAAAGTAAATGTATTAATGTAAACGTAGGTTTCCCCGACCGGAGTCCGTATGAACTTGTTCGTCCGGGACAAATTGCGTCTCAGTAGATACAACTACCAGCGTGTAATGAATACGACAACGACTGTGGGGTCTCTTCACACTGTGACGTTGCTCTGAAGAAGGCATTGCACAGCACGATGACCGAAACGCTGCTACTTTTATCTACTAAGAAGCGGTTTGTCCCAGACAAACAAGATCATAAACATATCATGTTTTCATGCAGTGCAAAGAAAGAATAATATTATTAAATGTGATAACAAGGGCTAGGGTTTTGCATATTTTCCCTCCTATCCTTCCTATGGCTTTGAGGAATCCATTTGTAGCATTCTTCGCCAGGTGGGACCATTTGACTTTAATTTAATAGAAATGCAAATAAATGTATATTGATGTTCGAACTCTGTAATTTTTACGTTTAATTACAGTAATGTGTGAAAAAGTGTTAGGTGAATTTACATATGTTTATCGTTGAACTAGGCTTATACGTAGAAGAGATCAGGGGTATTATTGAACAAACGTAATTAACATTTGCACTTTCTTAGTATGAGTAGGTACATAGGTAATTTGGCTTTTCAAGTGCACATTTCAAATTTTTAGTGTATTTAATAGGGTTTTTAACGCATAATTTGAATATTTTAACGCATATTTTCCGATTTTACGGAATCCCGATGACAAAAAAAAAAAAAAAAAAGATTACAAACAGATGAAAAATTGGACATGAATATCGTAACAAATAAATAAGATCGTCAGCAGAAACAGTGTCTCACGCTAAAGTGTAACAAATGCGACAGCGTTTCTGTCTGTCTGTTTGTTTGTTTGTTTGTTACTTAATCACGGCTAAACCACTTAACCGATCGAGGTGAAATTTGACGAAAGGAGATAGTAAAGATGTCGAGAATGAACATAACCTGACTTTTATTTGAAAAAATGCGTGAAAAAGAAGATAGAAAATGATTTTGACCGAACATGTCGGTGAAACCGGGGAAAAGAGAGAGTTATGTTAGTTTACGAGTACGAAGCAGAGGAATAGTGTTCGCCTCAAACAGTCCACGACAGCACTTGTCTATCTACAAAGGTTTGCCTACTTTATCGAGAAAACGTTATTAAAAATTGGTGTGTAAAAATATTTCGATTTAAGAGAATAATGTTAGAAGGAAGAAATCAATTATTATCGAGTTGCATAGTTTTGGTTTTGTGCATTTAACGGAGATTAAGAACATATTTAAATTGTACAATTTGGACGAATAATGGTTTAGATTTGAAAAGCGAATACACGAAACAGTGCAGTGCACGCGCTGCGGTCGGAAGCGAAAACGCGACGATTGGGTTAGGTTAGGTTTAAGGAATTTTTAAAAAATCAGTTAGTACTTAACAAGACGTTACTTTCCAGTCATTATGTAGCTTCGTGTGTGACTAAAATACATAGAATTGAATTCCTCACAAGGGGACACGTGTGACTTCCCCACAGAATGGAATATTATTTCTCGTTCGCTGCAGAAGCGGCTTCTGAAACACGGGCGTCGAAATCCTTGGAGAAGATGTTTGTAACGGGAGTGGCGTTGAAATCCCTTTGTTTGTCCCTTGAAGGTCCTCAGGATGCTTCGCTTCGCAACCAATTTCAACTCGTTCACGAGTGAAAGAACCTCGTCGTCGTCTTCATTTGCTCCGAAACGCTTTTTATCTTTCGACATTCGGCAGCAACGAGTCTTCTACAACTACTGCTACCACCACCACAACCACAACCACCACCACCACCACCACAACCACCACCACAACCACAACCACAACCACCACCACAACCACCACCACCACAACCACCACAACCACCACAACCACAACCACAACTACAACCACCACCACAACCACAACTACAACCACCACCACAACCACAACCACCACCACCACCACAACCACAACCACAACCACAACCACCCGACAGACAGACAGACGTTTCTCCTGTAGCTCCACATTTCAATAAATTCTTTTTTTGTGTGTGATCGTTTCGTGAATTTCTAAAAAGCTTTTTTAAACAAAGTAAAAATTAGAAAAAAACTTATTTCCGAGTGATCATTGTATCTATTAACAATTGTGACCATCGATATTGAATTTGAGGAAGAGTACATTCAGAAGTACTTTAAACAAATCATGGTTTTTGTAGTTTGTCCGAATGTTCCGACTTTCCTTCGTAATTGTCCCGAATTTTTCTCCTGAAAACTTTTCCAGGACCATAACGAACTAAACAGAAAACATAATTACGCATCAAAATCCGTCGTTCGAATCGTGATCTACGGTCCTGAGTTCATACAAAAATCACAT
Organism: Laupala kohalensis; assembly: GCA_002313205.1. Taxonomy (NCBI): domain Eukaryota; kingdom Metazoa; phylum Arthropoda; class Insecta; order Orthoptera; family Trigonidiidae; genus Laupala; species Laupala kohalensis. The sequence goes on along the minus strand of NNCF01130852.1, from coordinate 267,276 downwards.
AGAAGAAAATACTTTCAGTCTTTCAATTTTCCGGGCAACTTTTCCGATTTTTCTTTCCCTAAAAACCTTATTCTGACTTTTACGAACATTAAAATAAAAGCCAAATCGGTCCGACAGCCGTTCTCAAGTGACGCGCATGAGACGAGCGAACGTAAAGCATTTACTTTTTATTTATGTAGATTACGTTGCACACTTTTTGTATTTTTTTTTCACTCCCCTCCCCACCACTAACTCACTTACTTCACCTCCCCCCCCTTTTCCAAAGTGACAAGACAAATTCCCAGGATGTGTTTATACGACATTATTAATGCAAATTTTGCTGCGTTCAATTATACTGCCTTTAGTAGTAAATTTAGACAAGAAATTATCCTAATTGTGAAATATATTATACACGTCTTATTCGTCTGAATCGCTCCCCGGGGATATTACAAAACTAGAAAATTCAAAAATGAACTCAAAGAAAAGGAGTATTTTAAAATAAAGCACAACAACTGTTAAAAGTAGAACGACCGTCTCTGTTGAAACAAAATAGATTTGTAAGTGGTAAATTATATAGTAATTTGAACGATTTTGGGAGGTAATGTTTCCTCGAAAGTAATTCAAAACAATAATTAGATTTAAAAAGTTATTTCCTGATTCTTAGCATTATATGAGTTATAATTTACCAATGGAATCATTATAAAAAAGATCTCTCGATAATAATTGAATAAAATATTTATATACGAGAACGAGAATTCATATAAAAAAAAGACTTAATTACTTTCAATATTGAATACAAATAAACATGATTCCCTAAAAATAATATCTTTTCAATTACAACGAAATCTGAAACGTTAGATTCTGACGGATGAATCTACTGCAAAGAAAACAAACAAATTTGGGATGGGAAAAAATTAGTGGACAATCATAAATAAATTTGAAGATCAAAGAAATTTTCGTGAGTGTTTATTAAATGTTCCAACCATGAATCAAATAAAATAATTTGTTGATATTTCCACAGAAAAAGCTTTCTCATCTTCCTACACGAAGTATTTTCTGGATCAATTATTTCCATTTGGGGCCTCAATGCGAATCGCGTATTTCTCCGTTCACGGGTAAAACGGGTAAAAATTGCAAAAAAGACAGTCAAAAATTCCTAGATAAGATAAATAGTTAGCTGCGAGTTATAATACTAATAGAATGTCAATATGTTTGTAATTTAACGCAAAAAAATTACATGTACAAATTATTATCGACCTATAGATTATTCAGAGTATAGTGTTTAAGAATTGAAATAACTCTAAATTCACGATTTATTATTACAATAAACACGCCCCTGGGCAAAGCCTAGACAACCTGTATAAGAAATGCGCCTCTACCCGAAGGAAAACCGGAGCAAAACCCTGGCCAGGATGGGGCCATAGAATTAATGTACACAACCGTGCCAAATTTGAGTACACATAAAACTAAATTAATATGAATCACAAGACACAACACAATCATGCAAGAAAATACTTTTTGAAATTGTTAAAAGTTATTTTGAAAGTACTACAGCTAGGGCAATAAATATACTTCCGGGACCTTGGTCACTTCTCGTCGTTTTGCGATTTCCTCTACGGTGCCTCGAACGAGATCGAGAAGAGAGACAACGAATTCGTTCTATGCCAATGAACTTGCACATACATCAACATCACACGCACGACGACGACGACGACGATCCGTATGGGGTTCATTTCATTCACGGGGCCGTTTTATTTCGTTTTAAAGTGACACTCAAATACCTTCGGGTCCATTCATCACTCATTGTTTGAATAAATCTAATACGCATCAACGTTGGATCCCTTGTAAATATGATGCAGTTAAATGTGTTGAAGTAGTAAATCATAGATCACAGAGTCTGACTAACAAGTCGCGTGCAATACATACATTTCGACGAAATGCTATTCTACTTCTCATTGGACGCGCGGGTCGTAATTTAAAAACCCAATTATCTCCCTTTCTGGAAGATAAATATTTCGTAGGTCAGGAGGGTCAGCGAGGGAGGCGCCAGAGGAGAGAGAGACAGAACCAATACCTGGTCTCTACATCGGCGGCCTTCACATCGCTCCGTAGTGGCCTTCTTCCCCTTCTCCTCCCTTCCTCCTCCCTTCCCCTTCTCCTCCCTTCCCCGCTCACAGACAGACAACAAAAGACTACGTTCGGCATAACACAAAAGCTCATACAGCTCATCCGGGTCACTTCCATTATCGAAAGAGAATATCTTCAATTACAATGTTGCAATCCACAACTTCTGATAACTTTTCAAAGTGAAGAGGATTTCACTATTCTTTGGACTAATATTTACAATTCGTGATGATAAAAAAACAAAAACATTACGAGTATCATGAAGTGATTGCCCGCGAAGCGTGATGCTTACTTAGCACACTTTTGTCCTTGTTAAGCGACTCGCTACGGAATGATTTTTCTTCAATACGTAGCGTTTTGTAAATATTTCTATAATTTTGTATTTTCAATTCGAACACGCGCCAAGTTTTATTCTGGACAGAACACTTGTTTTATTATTTTTCAGTTTATCCGGATTTATCAGTTCACAAATCGATTCATCGAAGGATGTGATTCGACGGTTTGTGCCCCTGTAAGAGGGGGAAATGAAGCGACCAAGTGACTTTCATTTCCTCATTTGGTACAATTCCTCTGTTGTACGCTTTCAACCTCCTTACGTCTCCTACTTTACACCTGGACAAATAATCAACAAGGTGCAATAAGAGAAGGTTTCCTTTCTTTAACTCGAGTGATTTCTTAACTAATCATATGCACAGCGACCAATTTTCTTTAAACTAAGGGATCAAACTTAAGAATTATAAACCAAATAAGTATTTCTTTCACACCTAATTGTAAAAATAATTATTTATAGCGTTATAAAAAATTATCGTGTCAAGGAAGACACCCGTAAACATCACAATTTGTAATTTTACGTTTTTGAATTTCGATAAATGATTCGTGAGATTAGGACCTTTTCTCTTTTATTGCTCTCTCTCTCTCTCTCATATTTCGTTCAGGCGAGAAAGTAGACTTATTTCTACTTCTCAATCTAAACGAGATAATGTTTTCGAAATTAAATCAAACAATAAGAATTAAAAATTAAAACAGATTCCCACCAGAAACTTGGTTGTATAAAATTCCTCGCTTATTCGGTAAAGGAGAGTAATATTTTTTAAATACAATGCATCCGTCGAGAAATTAAGAGACGAAACGATGAATATTCCCGTAAGTGTAGTGTAATGAACTGAGGGGAGTAAATGATAAGATTGATTGATTTAATGTTAGATTTAATGCGTGAGGTGACAGCAGTGGTTTTGTTCTAGAACCCATATCGACCTGCCATTGGAGACGAATGAAGGGATGAAGCCATGGTGCGAAACACACTTCTCAAAAGCAGTTCGCCACTGGAACCCGACACAAGAGCTGAAGGGCTAACGTCGCGAAGGACACTCGAGTTGACTAATAAGACAGCGTTTACATAATTCAAACCAATAATTATTCACTATTTTACTTTTGGCGTTCTATGTTCTATGAGGTATTTCCGTTTCATTTCACTTTTTATCCGCTTGTATTCTTTTTGTTTTTTGTTTTTTCTCTATTTTATATTTTATTTGGTGTTGGATGATCGCTTTCCTTTGAGGCTAAATGTACTCACTTTAGTTCCTCATAGTGACACCACGTTGCGCTTCCTTCCGGGATATTTCGAGAACGGTTAATGGAAATTCATTCAAAATTCACGAGAATTTTTAAATACACTGTAGAATCCTAGGTGTAGAAGCCACTGTAGAATTTTTCTTTCTTTTAAAAGCCGTCGTAATCTTGGAAATAAGTGCGAGATGCGAGGCTTTGTTCCCTTCTGCACGGTGGGCGGCACAGTGGCTTTCACACCTCCCTTTCGCAGTCCCCGGTTTGTTCCAGTCAGTTGATTTAAACGGATGAATACCATCTTGTTTCTTTTCATAAAACGATTAACATAAAACTGTTGAATACGGAAGAGTGAAATCGCATTTTTCTTCTGAGAACCTTCGTTTCCTACCGTTACTCTCGTATCACATCTGACGAAGCTCAACGTCCATTACTCTGCGTAAATTTGATTGTCTCGGTACAATTCTCTTATATACGTCCATCATGTAATCGAAATATATAAATAAATTATGAATAAACGGCCCTTTTTTAGCGGTTAATATATTTTTATTTTGGAAAAATTTTAAAAAAATGTTTGAAACGTCCAAGAAAGGTCGAAAGTCATAATGTACATTTTTTATATCGTTTGTCTCGCTTTTTTGCATTGTTATTATTATTATTATTTTTATGGTGCTGTGTTCCATCAATATTTGACATACATTGCACTGCATTTGCAAGAATCATTAAGACGGTTCGTTCATAAGTATCTTAAGACTTCGTAGGGTACTTATTATTATTTCCATATTATAGACTCTTTATTGATTATATGATTAAAATCTTACGACTTTTCCACAAAAAATAAAAATATTATTCGTCCATAAAAAGTTTTTAATTCTTTATTTAATTTTAGACTCTCTATTGAAATTATTTTTATGAGTACAGGAGCGGCGAGCAGAATGAAGCCCTGCCCTGACCATCCGTCCATCCGTCCATCCATCGATCCCTCGCAGCAGCAGCAAAAGCAGTGGAGTGTGAAACCGAAGCTTCGCTCCTCAGGTTTCCCCGTCTCCTCCTTCTCCACTATTTTGGGTGGGCCAAATATCTCAAGCAGCAGCAGCAGCAGCAGCAGCAGCAGCAGGAACGAAGGAACGAAGGAGCGGGGGGGTGCGGTGCTGCTGCTGCGGGTGGTAGCGAGAGGAGGCAAAAGCTACAGAACAAGTCACGAACGAAGCGAGGGTCCTTCGCGGGGAGCGACGTGTCTTTAGAAAGAGTCCTCCCTCTCACTTCTACACAATCACTCTAATCATTCACGTCACTTAGGGCAACAAAAAAAACCACTGCGAAAAATAAAATACACCATTCTCATTATTATTTATTTTCATGAACGTTTTTTCTTCACAACTTGTAGTTGGATTGAGGTGAAGTGCGGGGTATGTACACCGAGCATCCTCTCACCTCAAGCAATGCCACCATTTACAAATCTTCCGACTATTCTATAGGTGTAGAGGATGGCTGCTTTTTTGTAAAGTTAGAAAATTTTTGTTTTTGGGAGATGAAGCCGATTGATGCTCATATTCAGACTGTGGTGGACAGGACTATAGGAACTATATATACACACACACTCCATATTCCATAAATGAAGAATTTCTGTTTTCTAATCTACATATATTTTTGGATTTTTATCATTGTAAGTAGTTTGTAGGTTCTGGTTGTTCGTTACTGCAATATCTATGATGTGTGTGATTATTATTATTATTATTATTATTATTATTATTATTATCTCTCAATTCTCAGCTCAAGGCTGGGTAAGAAGGGGCAGGGGACAGGTGCCAAGCACTCCCTTCTTTGATTGGATTTAATATTTACAAGAACTTCCGGGCTCACAAGAATTTACAAGAACCGACACCAGTTGTTGAGATAATGATTGGAATTATATCAACTCTGTGAGTCCTCCACATCCTTATTATTACTATTTCTTTTTCATATTCTAATAAAATGTACAGAGTAAATACGGCAGAGGTACTACTGTTATGATTAAGATAAACATTTTCAATGTGACACGTGTTCAAGAAAACAGACTTCTGTATCCTCGGTACCAAGAAACCCCATGTGTCCAATTCGTCCAAATGTTTCTTCAGGGCGTTCGGCACTATCCCAGTTGCAGATATCACAAGCGGAACAATTTTAATTTTAATTATTATAATATACGTTTATTATTATTATTTATCGCCTGGAGAATTCTTCCTGGAGAAGACGTGTGTTCCACCACTAGAGGGAGACTGAGAGGAAACGGTGAATAGTCGTGAAAGGCGAAAGGGTGGCGCAGTGGCTTCCACCCCTGCAATTAAAGCAGGAGTCCGGGGTTCGAAACCCGGTTCGTCGACATTTTCACCTGACCGAAAGTTATCGCATTAATTCTTAATACCTGGGTTCAGGGAAGCAGGGCAGGGGGAAGAGAACATTTACATCAATTCACTCTGTTGTCTGGGCAAAGACACAAACTAGACGATATTCCACGTCGTTTCTTAGACCAACAACACATTCTGAAATGGGAGTTAAATCTAAATATAATTGTGAACATAAAGTCTTATAGTTATTTTATTTTACCGTATGATATTAGTGACATAAGTCTAATAGAGAAATTTGAATTTGAATAAGGACGTAGGAAGTGTCGCTACGTTGCAGTACGTCATAGCTAAGTCATTCATTTCATAATGAGACAATTATACATTTTTTGTTCTTTAGAATTTTGATTATGCTAGGAAGAGAACGAATGCTCAGTTTCTTAACGCTATGTGCACAAATAATTTGTTATCCGTAGCTTGGGATTATTTGAGTACTTTCCTTGGCCCCGTCTCCAGCCGACATTTTCCCTCTCCTCGATGGGATCTAAAAAGTAAATTACTTTATTACGTAAGAAAAAATGGTAGCGCAGTTTTCCTCATAAATCATCTTGTGAACATCGTTTCTGCAAATAAAATAACTGTTGTGTTTTTATCAATGTAGTACTCTTCATGATGAACAAAAGCAGCGATTATCTTTTCATCCGATATGTTATTTCTGGATAAATGTTCATAACACTTTCATTGCATTATATAACACAAATATTCAGGACACTTTAATTTCAAGAAGAGGGCTGCTGTTCTTTTTAGATGAAAAATTATGTAAAACTAGGGGAGAAATTGTTGTTTTTTCAGCGTCACTTTACTTCTTGCCTTTGTAAAAAAGAAAACTTATACATGACAATTTTTCGGATCATTAAGCAAGTATCCTTGTCATTCCGTGAAATGCACAGATTCGCATGTATTGACAGAAAAGTTTCGTGGGAACCTCTTTTGTCCGTCGGATTCCCTTCTTTGCAAAACTCCTTTCATTCCCAGCGTGCCCAGCGATGGTCAGCAAGTGCCCAGCGATGGCCGAATTCTACAAACACTCCGACATAGCAATAAATCTCTCTCTCGTCGACTCTAACCTCAATCCTTCAGTGCGAAGGCTTCTTACAGCACTCGCTTCGCTTGAAAAGAAATTCCCATAAGCACAAGCGTTGAAGGATTGAGGTTAGGTTTCCGGGGAAGTGTGAAGTCTTCCTTCGCCGTTCAGAGGTCGAAGTATCCTCTCAACTTTGCAAGAAGTGCGCGGAAAATTGACGCAAAAGTCCCATAGAAAGTTTCGAAGAGCAGACGTTTCTCGTTTCTCAGTTGAGGGTCTCAGTTCAAATACGCGTCTTAAATTGTCTATTTTCGCCTGTAAGTGATGAGTATCGACCCATTAAAGCAGACGCAATTTAATAACCAGTTACAGCATATCTTAGAGGAAACACATCGATAAGATTCCACTAACTACACTATAATACAGTAAAGAAAACATACATAACAATTCAAAACCTGTTAAAATTATCTCGACGTTTAGATACACACGCGTACACCATCATCGGAGAAATACAACATCACAGAGTGAAAGCTTAAGTCACACTTTTTCGATGTGTTTCCACTAAAATATACTTTTTTTAATTTCTGACGATAAATTGAATGCACTTTAATCACTTTCATTCCTTTTTTTTGTTCGCATTTTACATTTTGTGCATTATTAAAAAAAAAAATTTTTTTTTTTAGAAATTGCCAAGAGCAAGAAAGTTCGCTAGTTTAATTTATTTAGTTCACTTTTATCTTCGATATATCTTTTTGCTGTTTACACGTCTTTTTACGCTATGTATTGATATCCGGATCTCCAGATTTTAATCTACCGATCAGCTTTACTATTAAACTACGAATATTTTTATCGCAATTTGGTTCTACAGCTTAAGCGACACGTTTTCCCACAGGGTTTGCAGTCTACTTACGATTTCAGAGGACACACCCGTGTGCTGCGTAATGAGCGATCAGTCACGACCTGTGTGTGTTTTAAATGTTTTGTAAGTATTTTTTGTCATTTAATACTGAATACATAATATTTATTACATTGTATCACAATACATAATATTGAATAGTATTTTATATGTAATATTTATTACTATTTTTCAAAATTTCATCGTGTTTGTTCTTTTACATGAAATGGCAGAAAAGCAGGATCATGACCTCAGCCACACTCACAAATAAAATTCAATTCATTAAATTGTAAATATTTTCTTTACACTTCCTAGTTTCCTCGGTATCATGTGTAATAATAGAGTTATTGTCAAAAAAAGCAAAAGTTACAAAGTGGAGGGCAATAAACTAATTTTTCTCCGGAAGCAAGCAAGGGACGTATCTCATCAATTCCGATCGAGGACTCTAAGGCAGAGACTGATTTAACGTTTCAACATTTAACTCCTAACGATAAAAAAAATAGTTCGACACGTGTTACAGTATTAACAAATACCAACAAATGTTGTATTTAATAAAACACAGAAAAAGTTATTTCACAAGTACGTAATATCCGGATTTACAATTATTGGGATCACTGTCATTACCTGTTAGTCCGGGGAGACAAGTGTATAAGAAGAGCCGAAATTTACCCGTGTCGCATTGCAACCCAGCAAATCTGGACCATTGTATCCCTATGACTCGTCCGCCCCTAACCTCCGCCTGTGGTCAGTCGGGGGAGCGTGCGCGGGCATCGCGTTTGGGACTTCCTTGGACAATGCATTCCCTTCAGCATTCCGGAGGGTTTTCCCTTTTGGGTGGTACCCGACCCTACGCACTGCTCCGGAATTTAAGGAAATTACTCGGCTTGGGACATTCCACACGAGAGTGATCACTCAGGATTCGATTAACGACATTCACATTCATTCGAGAAGAGACCAGGTCCTCATCTGCATTTACATGGTATATAACACACTGTCACAGATTTTGTTATTCCTCTAGATTGCTCTCATAAAAACAAAAACAGGAACGGATGACTGACAATATTGTTCTTGTCTAACACTTCAGTTGTATTGCTGATACCTCGAAAATAAAAGTTTGGTTTAAAGAATTATTATTATTATTATTAATTATATAGAAATAAATAACTTAATTGTGAAAAAGAAGTTGTAAACTGCTTATGACCACGAGGCGACTATATACTAATTTGAACTCCGGAAACAAGCAGGGGACCATCCCATCAATTCCGATCAAGGGCTTATGGGCAGTCGCGGATTTAATATTTACAAAAGAAATTATTGAATAAATACCTACTGTTATATTATTATTCAAAATAAATTGTATATATTACTGCAGTAAAAATTCCAGATTAGTAATAACTAAAGTATTAATGTCATTCCCGCCTACGAAGTAATCCGCCACTAACTAGTGGAAGAGCGGAGAAAAATCCGGGCCAAGATATATACAGAGTGATTCAGAATCCCTATTACACAGTTACAGATGTTGTAGAGGGGACTCAGAACAGCAATATTTGTGGGTTATAAAGCCATGCCCAGAAATGCGCCGTTTGGAAGATAAACGACTTTGAAAGATGGAAGGCAATACGCATTGACAGATGACGGTGTCTCGTGTCACGTGATGTCTTGTGTGACGTCATGTGTCATCAGAGAACAATCCAATGAATTGTTACGCACAAAATACATCAGTTGCCACTGAGCGATCGAGAAAGACGGTGGTATAACAAAATGGCGGATTACACGTTTTCCGAGTTCACCGACATGTTGCTCATCGTCGGTGGAAGTGGACGAAATGGTCGGTTAGCACAACGCCTGTATCATGAACGATTTCCTGGTCCTGCGCGTCCATCACATGTCATTTTTGCAAGAATGGAACAACGGCTTCGGGAAACCGGCACCTTGAAGACTAATAGAGCCGATTGTGTTCGTGGCCGGACGCGCCGCATTGCGGACGTGGAAGAGGAAGTCCTCCAACTGGTCGACCAGAAATCGTAGTACCCCCAACATCGCAGGTGCCGTGGATGTAACCCAGAGCAGCGTCTGGCGAATTCTCAATGAACAGTAACTTCACCTATACCACCTCCAGAGGGTGCAGGCATTGGGTCCAGCTGATTTTGCGCCACGTGCCAATTACTGCGCGTGGTCCCTACATTGTTGTGACGACGTTCCAGACTTTCCTCTGTTCATTCTTTTCACAGATGAAGCGCATTTCACAAACGAAGGTCTGCTCAACTGTCGTAACAGCCACATTTGGGATGAGGAAAACCCTCACACCCACACATCCCCATAGATTTCAACATTCTTTTGGTATTAATGTGTGGGTTGGTATTATCCGTGGTCGGCTGATCGGCCCGTGTATTCTACCGCCCCGTCTAACGGGTCACAGCTACTTGACCTCCCTGCGAAACGTACTGGTGCAGCGTTTGGAGGATGTGCCGTTGCAGTGTGACGGAGCGCCAGCCCACTTTCTTTACGCGACGTCCGTCAGCGCCTTCGCCAAACTTTCGGGGGCAGTTTGATAGGTCGCGGTGGACCGATTCGTCAACGCGATCGCCCGACGTAGCACCTCCGGACTTTATTTCTGGGACTCTACATGAAGAGTATTGTTTACGAAACCCCCGTGGAGTCACTGAACGACCATCTCCTTCGCCCGCGTGCAACGGTTGCGGCGGAGGCAGGTGCACTCGCGGTCTCCACTTCGAGCACATGTTGTAGTTGACGCAGTTGACGAGTTGGCTGATGCGCGTGCAGCGTATCCTTTGACGTTATTTCAAAGTCGATTACTTTCCAAAAGGCGCATTTCCGGACATGGGTTTATAACCAAATTTTGCTGTTCTGATTCCCCTCTACAACACTACATGAATCAAAAGATGATGGTAAAAATACATCATTTAAAACATGATGAGAAGTCAAGATTGCGAGTGATAACTAAAGAATAGCGTGTGATGGATTGTTTAAGAATTTTATCAGTTAGTGTACTTCGATTATTTTCCCCATAAGAATCTGTGTGTGTGGAGGGGGAGGGGGGATGGTTATTTCACAAAACGAGAAAAAAGCGAATGAAGTACTAAAAAATAGTCATAATTAGAATTCTTGGAGCATTTTGGTTGGAGCGTGCTGTGGGACAAGAAAAGCAAATTGATAGAATTCCTTGAGATTCTTCGCAGCAAGTGTGGAATGGGGAACAGCCCTGGAGTCCCCCCACCCCCACCCCCACCCCACCCCCAGTCTCTCCACAGATTATTGTGGGGAAAAAATAATTTGTTAAATTAGTGAAACACTGAAAGCACCTGCAATGAGAAATAAATACTACCATTTACACTTTTCTCATAGTATGTAATTGAGTTGTGACCGAAGGCAGTTGATTCCTCAACGTCTTCGAAAGAATATTTCTTTTTTTTCTTCCTTTGCTCAGATTTGTAAAAAAATGAATAATTACACGGAAAGAAATGCAAACATACCAAGATGGAATTCTGACACACTTTGTCGAGAAAGTCATTACCTCATAATTTATGTACAGCATGAATGTTGAGGCGTCATGATCTGAATCTCGCCACAATAAGTAATAAAACGCGAAATTAAATAATAAAAATAAATAATGAAATAAATATTATTGTAAATGATGTTTTATATTGCCACATAAACGTATTACCAGGAAATGAACTATTTTTGAAAAAATGTGTTTTCCCGGATTAAAAAAAAAAAGAATTTGTGTTGTAGCAAAAATAATATTTCAATTTTTTTTCCTCCTTCCGAACTCAAATATTATAAAAGTCATAATTCCCCCCCCCCCATAGAAAACTTCCACTAATGAAATGCGTTAACTCACTTTTCATTTGCGCTTTGTTTAAACCATCCATGTGGCCTTCGCTTGTGGCAGCGATTAAGATATCAAGTATTAAGATTGTAGTATTGAAGATTACAAGTGATAAGTTAATGCACAAATGAATGCTTTCTTTAATAGTACATTCCTTAAATAAAAATTATAACTAGATTTTTTAAAGTATATTTAGTGAATCACTAAAACTGTACAAAATAGTTTTTATCATGATACGTTCCATTTCATGACTTTAAACGAAATTTCATTTTGCTATTGCGAGAACAGGAGGGAAAACCGAGATACAATTACAAGAGGGAATTTTCCGGAGAAAGTAACTTTTGGCGATTGGAAGTAAACTTTGGGAAAATAAGCGGTTTGGTTGTTAATTGAGGGGTCGCGCATCCGGGTACTGTTATTTACACACATTAAACCTAATTATTTCCGTGTTTGAGTGATTTTTTTAGTGCCACCGGAAGTAGCTTAGTGGTTGTCATTAAATTTTATTTTAATTACAGTGAACACAGCATAGCAATATAAAATAATATAGAACTTATTTTATATTATTGAAATTGTTTCAGAAAGACCTGAAGACATTTGCAAACCCTGACACTTTGTTTGTATTTGTGGAACTGATATATTTCATCGGTGGCAGCTGTGGTTCCGTCATAAACTACCCCAGCGCTGTTCAAGGCGGGCGGCACGTTAGAGTACTACATTGTACATTTTTCATCAAATGTTGGGGGCACAACTTCGTGTCATAAATCCACGCTGTCATAATTAGTATTTGACGAGACATGTCCTCCGGTGAGAGAAAACGGAAGAATTGTTTTCGGAATTACTCCGTCATACATTACAGAACGAAAACGATTTATTGTAATATTAAATATTAAAAATACTTTTGAAAAATAAAGAAATATACTATTTCATTTTTCCAGCTTAAAATAATAAAAATTTGTTGATGAGAATCAAAATATCGCGTTATAAATAAATAAATACGACCGATTAGTTTTATTCTGTGTGGTGCCTCTGTGACCCGATCGATGGAAGGTGTACAGAAAATGGCCCCCAGGGGCTAAGATGAGTCGAACTCTGCACCATTTCTTGGAAACAAGATATAAATTGTATCTTTTCTTCGTGTCAGAAGTGATTTTCGTTATTATTCGCGAGGTTTATTTATTTATTTTTAATTTTGCTCTCCTCCAGGGATTAAATCAACTGGAAACGTGAAAGGCGTGTGTGAGTATGCGTCGTCGTTTTGGACGCGTTGACAGCCGCTCGTCATTCGCTAATTGAGGTTATTCACAGCAGCAGCAGAAGCAGCGGCTGCGAATTCCTTCCTTCCTTGCTTCCTTCCTTCCTTCCTTCCTTCCACACGGCACCTGTACTCTCGCATTCCATCTCTTACGCTTTCCACAGAGCATCGCTCGACCCCCGCTGGCGGCGCTGGCGTCGGTGCGAAAACGGCGGTGCGGACTCCTTCCCTCCCTCGGACCGCAGACGCCTACGAGGGTGGGGGGAAGGGATGCTGCGGCTGCATTCCTGTGGCGCCTTCTTCCCACCCCCCCACCCCCCTGCACGACTCGAGAGCAGCAAGAGAGAGGCAGAGAGCACCTGACGGCAAAGGGACTACGCTCACATTCCACGGAAGACAGGAATTATTGCACACGACGCTTCCAGATGAAAGATGATGAATTCGTGGCAGAAACGGAATTGGAAAAGATTAAGGATAATGCGGAAGAAACGAAGGTTGAAAGACGCTGCTCACAAAATAAGGGCTAAAAAAAGATGCTAAGACATAGCGTCAATATCACATGTTGAAATGACGCAATTATGTTACTGGATCTAAAGAAGGAGAAAAAAAAGAAACGAATATCAGCGAACGATGTTCCCAACCCAACAACACAAAATACACAAAAATTAAAATAGTGTAATTATCCCGGAAAATACAGTTTCGAAATAAAACTATATGCCAAGAACGATGTTGCGGTGGTCGGGTCTTGACTTTCTAACGCTGTGAAGGAGAGGCGCAGCTTCGACTCCTCACTCGATCGAACCGAGAGAAGTCTTCGTCACTTATCATCCCGGGTTCAATTCCCGGTGGGGCCAGAAAAAATTTCTAGCTTTTCACATTAATGACCCAGTTTCTATAGCTGTGATTACAAAAAAGACCTACCGACTAACAATAGTTCCTACACTCACCTCAAACCACCTATCGCTTCATGTAGATAAGCTTCGATAGCACGCTACATTTCCCATTTACAAATACTACAAATGTGAATCAGACTCACACAATCCAACTTTTCACTTTACTGAATTTAACCAAATCCAGTGGTTAAATTAAGAACTGATCTTTTGGCCTCAAACTCCTCTCATCAACAAAAGGGATGATATACAAAATATGATCGAAGTCCTCAAGGTATAAAATCACACGATGCCTGAAGAATGTATGCTTACAATGAACAATTGTATCATTATGTCCAAAACTTTCCAAATATTTCTAAATATATTTAGCTAATTCTAAGAACAATATATTGAGTTTTTCACAGATTTTTAAACAATTTTCTTCTTTAATCTGAATAAATCAATCATCTGTTACCAAAGTATGCAACAAATTCCTTGTTATACCTAAACCATTAAACTGCTGTAGGGTAGAACACGCCCGCTAGATTTCGGAGATGTCTCCACACTCTGACAAATTAAACCCAGCTTTCGACTCATTTCTGCTCCCTTCAACAGTTTCCAAGTCAGAATGTGAATAAATTCAGAGAAGTAGCCTCGAGACTGACTCCAGAAAGAGAAGAAAACATTGTACTATTTCCTGTCGCAAAGCGTTCGAAAGGGAACAGAAAATACCCAAAACATCAAACGCTGTACTTCTTTTAACAAATTTTGATATTTGTCTCGGTATGAATTTGAAGAGATTTAATTGGAATGTTTAACCTGTAATTAACCTGTAATAAGGGCAAAGTCAATCGCATTGTATAAATCCGGGATGTCAAAAGACAGTCGCGACAAGAAGAACTCCATTCACTCAAACAATAGAAATCTTTCTGCTTTTTCCCACATTGATGTCCACAATATACAAAGAACTTTTCCAAGATGGTTGCTATTGATACATGAAGGGTGTATTGTGCTTGTTATTCTACACGCTGAAGATACAAATACACTCGTAAGAGGAAGGAAAAAATAAAAGTTTTTATTTTCATTAAAATGCACAGAAATCTGTCAACTTTTCTCTCTCTAGCTAAGTACTTATTTGCTCGTTAACTATATTTCTTCCTTTTACAGAATAATTTTTTGTTACGAAATTAACCAATTTACGATGTCATTCGAGGAGTGTAAAGTAGCCATCAACGTCACGCGGCTGGAGAAAAATTTCGTTCCCAAGGAAGAATCTGTGCATAACACGTTTCGGTGAGAGATTGTGACTTGGAGCAGAAAACAACAAAAATGTCACTCTTCATTCCACGCATATTACAAACGTAACCAAGTTTCAGTAAAATACGATGACTCAGCCCACGATGTCACCACAGCCCACGATATTCACTGAAATGTTTTTCCCTTTCAGAACATAAAGATATAATTCAAGGTTTTAGCTGTTGCTCTTTTCTAGACAATAGTGCACATAGTATGTAGACGATACGTAACATTTATTTTTAATCTTTCTTTAGATTGCTCCCAACTTATCGTATTGAGAACGCATCATGCAGGTATTTTGGGTATTTAAAAAATACTATTTAGAAATCCGAAAAACAATGGTGACACATCCATACAATTATGACCTCCTCCCTTAACGTACACCGGTATCAATGTGATCCCTAGAATTCCCGTTCACCATTTTCTGAGGAGTGAGATGATCCCTGGAATGTTTGTCAATGAATAAACGCCATGTTTTCTATGCAAGTGTCGCGCTCCTAATAGCAGAGGAGTGCGGCCGGCACTCCTTCCATTGAGGCGAGACAAGGTCGCTGTGGTGCCCACACGGCTCCAAACTAAACATTCATCCCCCGCCCCCGAGGTTCTTTGGGGTCTGGATTGATCTTTTCGCGCCTGCCGCCGCGCGCGCATACCGGTGCGTATGTGTGTGGGGGCAGAGAAGGAGGCGCCGCGGTGGCAGCAGCCGTCGGGGAGCAACGGCAGGGGAGCAGAGCCGGTTCCCACGGCCGCCGCCGCCACTGCCACCGCCTCCTGCCCCCACCGCCGACCCCTCGCTCCACTGCTCGGCGCCTCTGTGCCCCTCTTGTCACGGCCACCAGCCCGCCCACGTCCATTGAGACCCAGACACGCTCTCAGCTGATGTTCAAGAGGAGCACAACCTCCTAAGCACGCTCTCAGTGGCGGAATGATTTTTATAGAAGTGCTCACTTCGCAGATCTTAAGCTCTATCTTAAACTACTGTTGATCTAAAGCATCGAAGCTCCACCCGTGGCTCAGGTGGTAGTGTTGTCGCTCATCACCCAGTCATCCCGGGTTCGATTCCAGAAAACTTCTAGTTCGATTCCCGATAGACCCAGTTCCTATAGCTGTGACTGCAGAAAAGCAACCCTTCCTTCCAACTTCTACCACTCCTAATAACTCTAACTGTTACTGACGACTCCCACTAACCCCTCCAAATTCGTCAAATTGTTGGTAAATCCAGCTAACCGGCCCACCTACTAACAATAGCCTCTGTCGCCCAACTCCTATAGCTCAATGTAGATAAACTTCAATAGCACTAAGCTACATTTCCCATTTTACAAATACTGCAATGGAAGATCTGAAGCTCTTTCTAAAGCACCGCACAAAACCTCCATCCTGACTGGGGTTTTCCTGGGTTTTACTCAATCCCTGAAAGTATTACACGGGGATAGTCCCTAGTTTTGCTTCCCAGCGTTAAATGTAAATACGATCCTCACGATTCTCATCTTGTATTTTAAAATGTAAATGTTTTCAATGGTTAGACGGAAGAGCAGACATGGTCTGAGTCTCGCAAAAATAAAGACAGTTTTATTATTATTATTATTATTATTATTATTATTATTATTATTAAGCACGAGAAGAGAATTTGATTTACGAGTCATCGATGTGTTTACGCGCGCATAATTCTAAATGATACTTTTTCGTATTGACGAGAAATTCATCGTGATTCAATGTCTGTAGATTCACTTTCTTTCTTCAATGATTCATCAAACGTTACCTATAACTAGGGGATTTGATTATGGGAGTGGAGAACTATGTGCTCACAAGCGTCTGAGGATATGGAACATTTTGGTGCAAAAAAAAAATGCACATTTCAGACGAAACACAATACTGTAAGAATCCATTTCCACTGCGCAAAACAATCTAATATCTATGCATTATACATTTCTTTAATAAAATAAAATTTTCATTTCGAACTCATTTCTATGGGGGGGTACCTTGAACCCGGAAGCACCCCCCCCCCAAAAAAAGGTCAAGAAAAAAGAAGTCTTGAATGATGAAGGGAAAATATATATTGTCCAAAACGGTTATAAAAGTTAAGAGTTACATTCTTTTAACATTCACTGTGTCATAATGACACTGTATATAGTGACATTCCGAAAAAGACAATTTTCTAGAAATGACAGTTTGAGAGGAGGAAAAATGTCCCAACAAAATTAATTCCCAACACTTCACAGTACACATGCAGTGACAATAGTCACCGTGGTGTATAATAATAATAATAATAATAATAATAATAATAATAATAAATTTATTGTCAAAAAACAGTACAAACTAAGTATGACCATGTGGAGGACAATAAACTAATTTACTCTCCGGAAGCAAGCAAGGGACCATCCCATCAATTCCGATCAAGGG
This sequence comes from Laupala kohalensis, assembly GCA_002313205.1. Classification (NCBI taxonomy): domain Eukaryota; kingdom Metazoa; phylum Arthropoda; class Insecta; order Orthoptera; family Trigonidiidae; genus Laupala; species Laupala kohalensis. The sequence continues at coordinate 249,637 of NNCF01130852.1, read as the reverse complement.
CCCTAAGGCAGAGGCGGATTGAAAATTATTTTTTTTGCATATTCGTAAGACATCGCAAAGCTAGATTGGAAATTGGAATATAATTCATTGGATTAGAGAGTCAACGCAAGAAATTCATTCCAAATTTAAATCAACGATAAGAATTTTTTTAAATAGGGAAGAGAGAGAGAGAGAGAGAGAGAAGAAAAAAAAGGGGGGGTAAGGATTCTCGTTTTGTTCCGCAGTAAGGTTAAAAGGAGAAATAGCTAAAAGAGCAAGAATTGTAAAACTGAGTTACATGAATCACTTGAGGTCGTCGTCGTGGTAGATTTTTTCTAGAATGACACTCTTCTCCTCTCTTCGATTTCTTTCATTGAAGAAGAAACAGTTCTCTCTTCATTGCTTCATGTTTCTTCGCCCACTTTCTACCAACATCGAGTCCATCAAGAAACAGAGATTTGATAAAAATAACAAAAGAAGTTTAGAAACGTGTACATTATCTTGTTTACAGCTAAAGCGTCGTGAAGATTACAATTACACTGAAAATTTGAAAGAACCAAATCTCTCATTTTGCATCATATCGAGTCTTCGATGACAATAGTTTAATCGATTCACTTTTTAATCGATTATTTTGAAGGTCGCTTAATCATATTAATTTGCGAATATTTGTAAAATGATCTTTAGGTTATTATTTTGATTTAGAAATTGAAATTTGATGAAACTGAAGTTTGGATAAATTACAAAATAATCTGATAAATATCTCAACATTTAAGGATATTCCAGGACGCAGTTGAACGGAATACACTCCAGATTGGAAGGTTCGAGGAGGTTAGAGGTTCTCCATACCTGTTCTCTTTTGAATCTAACTCTATCGTCATCGCTGTAATTAGCTATTTAGTTGCATCCTTGTTTTTGTTTGTAAAAGTACGACATTTGACAAATGAGAAAAAGATTCATACAGCAGTAGAGACATTCTAAAAACCTTTTAAATATCATCATTAAATTACTATTCATATGTTTCAATTTTATTTCTAGCATTTAATCAATTTTTTTTCCTTTTGTTTAACAGATTATTAGAATCAAAGTTACCTTCTCTCCTCCTGAATAAGGTTTAATGTATTTTGAGAATCAACAATACTTTTCTGTTCAAAACACAATTCCACATAAACATAGTGTCTCTCTCTATCAGGATGATGTGTATTCTTTCGCACTGAATATGTGCCGCTACGCGACGAAATAGCTTTCTGATATATTTAATTCTGACGGAGACACTATGTTTGTCTCTTTGATTGATGAAAACTCTATCCAGTGTCGGATCTAGGGGGTGGGGTGGGGGAGGTTAAGCGGGTTATATCCCCCCCCCCTCCATTGGACTTGAAGTCTTAAAAAGATAACATCGAAGTTGATTAATGGCATTCTTTGTAAAAGTGTAATTGTTATTAATAATATAATTGTAATTGTCATTAATAGTATAATTGTTGTTACTAATAATAATATAATTGTTATTGTTATTAATAATAACAGATTGTTATCTATTTACTTGATGCATTTGATTCAACCGTAATATTTACAAAATTTATGTCGTAAAACCAGAATTTTTAAACAAAAATTCTCCCCGGTTAGTTCCCCCCCTACCCCCTTCCCCCCTCCCCCACTTCATACAATTCCACTTTTCTCGTTTACTCCCAAAATCCACATTTTAAATTCTTAACGAATGAACGTTTATTGGTATTTTAACTAGTTTTAAAGAAAGTTTATGTTAATGAAAAGAACAACAAGAATTCATGCAAACCTAATGATATGTGAGTGGAATCCACAATGAGACGAGTGAATAGCGTCCTTCTCATCATCACTATGTGAAATGAATCACGTGTCATGTCAGAGGCTCTAGTTCGACCGCTTCTTGATGTCGCGTCAGTCTAACGATCGTTGAATCCGATTCCTCGGATCCGCAACTGACGTCTGTGTGGCAACAAAAATCGCTTTTACCAAAAATGTTTTGCTCGGAGTAATCATCCTTTTATTAATACACCTCATAAACCCCGCTTTACACGGTCCATTATACGTACTGTTTCGTGCGATACACACAGGAGTGGATGGAGATTGTATGAAAATATTCAAGCATCTTCTATTTTTCAGTGCAACTCATACAAATTGAAAAACGCTCTCCTAGCGACATCCCCGCTTACTGGTTGCGGCGTCCCGGTTCTCTCGAGTTAAAATACCGTGCGTAGTAGCGTCATGTCTCGGTTAGGTCAGTTTCTTCGGAAATCGAGCATAATATTAAATAAACCATTCGTTAATCAATGAAGTGTGATTACTTGTTCGGTGGATTGCACTTCCCTTGGCGTTGAGAGACAACTCAGTAGGACCCGTCAATTCCTTGTCCAATACCGTGTGAAACACTTTTGGTACACGTCTATTTTCCGTACACGCAGATGACGTCATCCCCTTCACATCCATTTCTTGTACAGAAATTGGACGCAAATTGTCTATGATGCAGACCGTGTAAAGCTGGCTTTACATAATTTACGAGCCATCCTTGCCGTAGGATTACCAAAGAACGGAGAACATTCTTAACTGTTACTTCGTTTCGCAGATTACCGCTTCACTTATTGATTTTCGCATAATTCTTCACTTTGCTTTTACCGATCGCAGACGATTAAAGTGATCATTTCGCAAAATGCCACCGATTCAACTCGGTGATTCACCTGGAACTCGATCCATAATCAAACTGCCAGAGGACAATTTTGAGGATGCTTTACCACTCATTAGTGAAAACACTACTTCACTAGTATTATATGAAGATCAATATATTCAATCAGCGGAACATAGATCTTCAGGTTTTATGAAGAGAACCCTCTTACTTGAGTAGCAAGTTAGGAGTAACAGGGAAGAGGGCGTCCAACGTTGGAGCATCAGCGCGATCCTCATGCGACTGCAACGGAAAGGCAGAATTCCCAAAATCAACAATTGTGTTTGGGGGAGCAAAATGCTACTGATGTTTTAAAAAAAGTCAACAAAACAATTCATCTTAATGAGAATAAAAATCGAAATAATACAAGTGTTTAAAAATTAATATTGATAAACATGTTATTTCCTCCAACGAAAACTTTCGTTAACTTCTCTGTATACCGTGGACGTAAGCATTGTGATGGTTACAAAAACGTTCCTCATTTGATCTCCAACTATTTTCCTAATAATAATAATAATAATAATAATAATCCTCAGCTCTCACTTCAAGAAATTTTATACAATTTATTAAAAATAAATTCATCAGCGGCTGACGTTTGTGTGTGGTCTCGAGGAGGAATATGTTAGATTAGGTTACCCTCTCCACATTTAAAGGAAAAAGGGTCATTTGTGAAATCCTTAAGTGACACTTTCGCGGTCACGTTACTCAAATGATTTCGTTAACTTTTTCTCTCAACGGTTGAGGTTTAAGTATTAATTTATTACGAAAAAATCTTCAGCGAAAGGCTCTTGTGATAAAAAACCTAACACCAACACTTTTCTTTATTTCGTGAATATAAAAAGAGAGAGTTTACTTTTGTAAGACGAAATATTGTTGAAGCCATCTCACAAAAAAATAATTAATTGTTAATGTGAATCCGCGTGAGGAGAGTCCAGTCTCATATAAATAAAAATGGAGGGTAGTTTTTCCGAGTCTTGGGCTTTTTTTAAAATTTAGATATATTTTATTCGAACACAAAACTTCTGACCTTTTTCTGGAATACAATTATCGAATATTAGCAAAACCATGCTTTTAATATTAGTTTTTACAGTTAGTGTAAAATATTTAACTAAGTTGAAATATTTTATTAATTAAAAAGGGGTAATGTTGTGGAATAAAATAATTATTTAAAAATCATTATAAAGATACGAATGTGTGAAATACCGCTTTAGAAGACCTCTTGTGTGAACGGCGCCTCGAAGTGAAGGCGACTCTGATTTTAGAGAATAAAAACCGTCGCACGCCTTTTTTCTGCGTTCAGAAAGAGAGAGAGGAATCTCTTCTTTAACCGTCGCCTTCCGCTCTTCGTATTCTTCCTCCCACACTTCGCACAATTGCCACTTCCTCCACTCACGGAAACTACTCTCCTCCTCATGGAAGGAAGGAAGGAAGGAAGAAAGAAAGAGAGAGAGAGAGAGAGATTACACAGAGACCTCTCTGCGTCTAAGGCGCAACTACGACAGAGTTCAAATGTTTCACTTTACTCCCAGATTTGTTTTAGGAGAACTTTGTGGGAAACCATTTTGTACACATCTTGGTAAAATATTCTGGGAATAGAATGCCCAAGAAAAGAATTTTTTGTGCAGCAATATTTTTAGTTTCTCAAACATTTCAGATGTGACTTTCTTAATAGTTTAATACAATGGCTATTGAATAATCGTATTTGTTTACCGATCACGGACAAAACTATCCCACAGAAAGTTATATATAGCGGTAACGTAAAAACCTTTCATCCCCTTCTTGGGAGGATAACAAATGCTTAGAAAATAACTAATGCACTTTTTTCGTTAGTGATAAAATACGTAACGACGTGCATTTGAATCGAGCGACACAAACATCGTCCAGTGGTTAGGACATTGCGTTGGGGCCGCAAACACCCAGGTTCGAATCCTGGTCACGGCAAAATGTTTCCCTTTTTATTTCTTCTTTTTAAAAATATACAATTGATTGTTACTAATAATTTTGTATTATTGTAAAATGTCCCTAAATACATAGTGCACTTCGATATTTTGCTTTTCTCACTCCGAACACAAATTACATAAATTTTCATCTCAAAAAGCAGTTAAGTAAAAACAAAAACCAATTCAATAAATTTCCTTATGACCACCGGACAAGATGAAACTTTCAGAAGCGTAAAAAGACTCTTTGATATTTTGTCAAAAACTTTTGAGAACTGTTTCGCTTAGTTCCCCGCCGACACAAATAATCACAGGATGAAACTCGAAGAACACTCGAAAGTTGTATGATTCCATGTGACTACGAGTTGTGAAGGAGGAGGAGGAGGAGGAGTGACAGCGACATCAGGAATTTAAAAAAAAACATTTCTACTCTTCGTAAAAGAGCAGAACAGTAGCCGTGATCGTCTAGTGGTGAGGACATTGCGTTGTGGCCGCAATAACCCAGGTTCGAATCCTGGTCACGGCATTGGGCTCTTCTTTTGATTTCGAATTTCCATAGATTATGTGACATCTTACTCTCTCATTATATTAATATACCGAACTATGCGTTATAGAGGCAATTAAGAAGTAAATCACAATATTAATTAAGTAATTTTGGTATTCAGTCACTCTGTTTTGAAAAATCTTGGCACACGAATAAAGCATTACAAAATACACGTATCATAATTCTGATTTGCTTGTAAATTTGTCCTAAAACAGTCATTAGCATCGAATCAATACGGATGTCCTTCTGTCGTTCGCGGTATAACGTATTCGTTCTCCCGGGGAACGCTCTGCTAGTGTGTTGTAAAATAAAATAAAAATAAAAAATTCATTTTGATTCGTTTGCAGTTTTATTGCTATTGCTTTTACATTCAGAAACGAGGAATACTCCTCTTCCATGCAACACGAAGTGTTGATACGGAGAAGTTCTACCAAATACAATGAAACGGACAGTTTCATTCCTTACTGCTTCGTTAGCATTACCAAGACGCTAACTCATTCAACCCGAAGAACAGTAGCCGTGATCGTCTAGTGGTGAGGACATTGCGTTGTGGCCGCAATAACCCAGGTTCGAATCCTGGTCACGGCACGTGCCTTCTATTTTGATTTTGAGCATTGAATTACGTAGAATCATTGGACGTGTTGCCTTAGACTCCGTGTACAAAACAGTTTTAAAGATCCTTTTATATTTCACGAGAGTTGATAAATTTATTGTGTCTTAATGATTTACGTTTTTTGAGTGAAATGCGCAAAGCTTTAACTAGTTTAATAATAAACAGTTTCACGATTTTTCCATTCTGCAATAGATGTCAAGAGGATTCATCATCTCATAGAAACCCTAAATGTGTTAGAAGTACAGGGAAGCATCTCACAAGAGAGATTTTTAAAAGTAATAGTTCCCCAGTTGAATTTCATCCAGCCAACAACAGACAATGTGAAGTTGCTTAAACTTCAAAAAAATATTAATATAAATATAAGTGGATCTCATCAAATCCGTGTAATTCTCATCAATGAAACCTTTGGGGACAATTTTCATCGTGTATTGCAACACAAATGATCCTCAGCGTTTGTAGAATTCTGATCCAAATAAATAACGAACAAAATTATCTCATTACGCCAACGTTTCGACTATTAATTTTAGTCATCCTCAGGGCTCAATGAAGAAGAAATATAAATTCGTTTACCCAGTCACATGTTTACTTATCTCCTTGGTTACCTCACACATTTTACACAAAATGGCGGACATAACATTCAGCATCATCATTATCAGACAAAAGAATGTGATTAAATTCTAACACCAGAAACCACTCATACTACCAACTANTGGCGCACATAACATACATCACCACCAGACTAAAGTACGTGATTAAATTCTAATACCAGAAACTACTCATACTACCAACTATTCAACATTAAACATTTTTTACCAAGAAAACATTTCATTAAAAACTAGGAATACAGTTAGAAATATATAATATACACAATCAACCTAACATAATTTACAAGAATTGTACAAAAAACAAAAACCCTTTTTCATACATTATACATTCATTTACACACATAAATCATTTGTCATTATATTAAAATAAATTAAACTCAACATTTCCACATCTGCTTTTTTGTTGCATGTATTAAAGTTTGAAACTGAATCATTTCTTTCATTCTATTTTTTAGATATTCATCTCTTTATCTACTATCTCTACCTCATTAAATTTAAATTTATACCCCATGTCGTTGGCGTCTTGTGCCAACGCACAAGTGGGCACGATTTTTCTTACAATCCAACTTGTGTTGGTTAATTCTTTTAAATAAAAACTGCCCACTTTCCCCAATGTACTTTTTCTCAGATCCCCCACGTGGCACAGAATACACCACTCCCCTGATCTTTCTTTCTGAATGGGCTGTTTAATTTTTGAAAATAACTCATTCCCTAATGTCCTTTTATTTTTAAAACCAATAGTGAATTTCTCATTTTTTAAAAATATTACTTAATGGCTCTGAAAGACCTCTGACATATCTACATGACTGATAACCCAGTAATTATTATGACTGATAACATTTGAAGTAAAAATAATACTACTTCTTCGACAACAGGAGCAGCAGCCGTGACCGTCTAGTGGTTAGGACATCGCGTTGTGGCCGCAAACACCCAGGTCCGAATCCTGGTCACGGCAATGGGTTCTTTTCTTTTAGTATGTTGTAAACATCTCGAAACGTAAAAATGAATTTCCCTACCGGTGTAAGACACCATACTTTTCTTCCATAGAATCATGGGCAATGTATAAACAATGTTCCTGTAGAAAAGCTACGATCTATTAATGCCAGGCGAGTGGAGCGATGTGAGTCGCGAATATTTTGGTTTACATGTTAGAACATTAGTGATTTATTAGCTCAATCCTATGAATACATTTCCAACACTTTATCCCGTGAAAAAGAAATTGACAGTTCAATGGGAAAATCTTGAAGGATTATATTGAAGAAGGAAAAAAAAAGTTATTAAAACCCCATTTACATCAATTTCCATACACAACGCGTATTAGATCGACTGAGAACGGACACCAAAGAGACATCCAGGAGAAACTTGGACTCAGTTATATATAGCCGATAAGAAAGAAAAATGTAAAAACTGTATCGTGACCCTTAGCGTACATTGCGAGAGTCGGTATTGGATAAAAGGGCTCTACTCTCCGCTTTCATTGGACGTCGGCCATATGTGATAATGTACTTGACGAGGCCTAATACTTACAGGCCAATTCTGTGATATACATTGATGTTCAACACACGAATCACAAACCAAACGCATTCCATTCGCTAAGAATAAGGTGTCACATAATCTATGGAAATTCGAAATCAAAAGAAGAACCCAATGCCGTGACCAGGATTCGAACCTGGGTTATTGCGGCCACAACGCAATGTCCTCACCACTAGACGATCACGGCTGTTGCTCTTGGTGTTGAAAAAGAAGAATTATTTCTTTACTTTGAACTGGAGGAACCAGAGCGGTTCTTTCTTGGAGCAGTGACTGGCAAAGAGATGGCGCTTCATTCAATTCATACCACTTCCTTCGATCTCGAAAGAGATGTCAGAGAAATCATGTTTACTCAAACAAACGGAGTTGAATAGTTTGCAAGTGGATATTGAGCCATTTTACCCTTGCATTTGCTTTTTGCTCGTTGCTTCTTGAACGACCTAATTTCTCTTTAAATAAAATAACAAAGAGTAAAACAAATGTGGAAATGGGACGTCGTTGGCAGGTGCTGCCCCACGTGGGTTTTTTGCATAACAAAGTCGGACTCCCGTAACTTAGTACTAATTTTTTCTTCGCGACATAAACATTATTTATGTGAGGCGTGAACTTAATTTTTTTCTCCAACGTTTATTATAGATTTATTGCTTAATTTATATTTCATGTGAGAAATAATGTGCTGTACAAGTTTTAAGGTTTTTTTTACTCACATATTTTTTTTTCATTACTCATGTTTAATACTGAATTTACGACATAATAAATGTTTATCTGAAACACAAGTAATTAATCGCGTACTGGCCCGGGTTTTTCTCCGATTTTCCTTCGGGTAGAGGCGTCATTTCAATACAAACTTACCTAGGGGCGGCAAATATTGAATTAATAAATCTGGAATCCAGCGTTATTTTATAGTTATGATTTATCATTAATACTTGGCGAATCACCTATAGTTTGATTATAATACTTCCTTGTGTTTTATTCAATACAAATTTGTTGGTATTCTGTTATTATTATGAAACGTACCGAACTAGTTTTATTCTGAGGAGTATTCTGAAATTTTTTTGAATCCTTAGCGCCTCTGCCTTATTAGGGCCCTTGATCGGAATAGATGGAATACGTCCCTTTGCTTGCGCTTCCGGAGAGTAACTTAGTTTATTGTCCTCCACCTGGTCATACATGGCAGTTTGCATAACTTTTGCTTTTTTGACATCAAAGTTTATTATTTATTTAAGCGAGCATCGACACCCTTTTGAACAATACAGTCAAGAAAACCAAAACCAAAAAAGGAATGTAAACAAATGTCGTGAGTAATTCTCAATATGAGTAATAATTATAGTGAGGAAGAGGAGCTTGTTAATTTATCTCGTGGTCTTCTAACAAAGGGTCAAAATTCTCCCTTGAAGTTCGGTTCGACACAAAGCGATCGGGAGGAGAGGAGTCCCAAATGTCCAAAAATTGTGTGACGTCGTATGTGATTGACACGTAAGCAGCTGCAATGGATCCTGAGAATTGAGGGAGAGAGAAGCCCTTTTGTTGTGTACCACATTGTGGGATACAGAGCTAACTGCGCCATCTAATTTCAGAATAACCTAACATTACGAGGGCAATAATTATATGAATGTTTGTGTATATTTTTTCTCGGGAATGACTTCGAGTATTATGCTGAAATTCACTAATGGGAATATTTTGAGATGAATAGCAATCTCATATGGAATAATTTCACTACTTTTTTGATTGAAAAAAATATTTGTTTATTAGATATTTAAAAAATAAGGTTAACATTAGCATTACGTGGATATGAGCCCAGTCCATAAAGGTTTTCAAAAATTGGCGTGATGCTGATGGACCACTTCCCAAGAATATTTTCATAAAAGTATCTGAGAATCCCCCTGGAGCTCAATAAAAATAGAACGGCGCGTGTTATAAAAAACATATACCAAAAAATTTGTATTTAATAAAACTATCAGTGTACTTTATATGTTTTTTTTCCTTTTAATCCATTTGCAGAAGCGTTTTCTTTTATTGCGTTTCCTGTGATAATAAAAGAAAGGATTAAAGCGATTAAAGTGTTTCGTGATTGTTTCATGACGTCATGAGGGAATGCATCACGACGAAAGGAAGTGACGTTGCTCACGACCGACACCGGAAACTCATGCGTGCCACTTCCGATTCCCCCTCTTCTCTTCCCTTCTCTTTCCTTCTCTTTTTCTCCTTCTATTTCTCACTCCCTAGATCCTGGTTGAACGATATCTTCCGAAAAGAGGTATCTGTTCTCCACATCGTGCGCTGGAGATTTTCCCATTACAGAGTTCATACAGATACTCATAGTTTCATCGCCTCGTCTCCTCGTATTTAAGCAGTTGGAGAATATACGAAGCATTTAATTATCATCTAGAAGGCTTCAGAAGGCCTAGTCTTTCTTAATGAAGTTCACTCAATGAAGGTGCAAAAACATCCATTTTGGGACAAAAAATTGGCGTAAAACTGAAGATCGGGTCAAAGAGTTCAAATATTTTATTACATAGAGGATACAATATTAATTATTTTCAAATTTGCGGTGAGACGAATAGTTTTCCATAAATTATAGAAAATATTACCCATCCTGGCCCGGGTTTTTCTCCGGTTTTCCTTCGGGTAGAGGCGGATTTATCATACAGGTTCTCTAGGCTTTGTCTAGGGGCGGGTCTATTGTAACAATAAATCGTGAATTTAGTGTTATTTCAATTTTTAAGCACTATACTCAGAATAATCTATAGTTCGATAATAACTTACATGTAATTTTTTGCTTAAAATTACAAACATATTGACATTCTATTAGTATTATAACTCGCAGCTAACTTTTTATCTTATCTAGGAATTTTTGCTGAATTTTTTGAATCCGCCTCTGCCTTAGGGCCCTTGATCGGAATTGATGGGATGGTCCCTTGCTTGCTTCCGGAGAGTAAATTAGTTTTTTTTCCCTCCACGTGGTCATACGCAGTTTGTACTGTTTTTGACAATAAATTTATTATTATTATTTATTATTACAACTTCGGAGCGTCGAAAATGGCCGTGTTAGGAGTCGTTTTCGAATAATGTAATGCCACTGAAATCAAAAACGAAATATAAGTGAAATTTAAGATATATTTTATAAAACCACTTATATTCTATTAAGGTATTTATTTATGCATTTTCAGATTTATTAAGAATCCAATTTCCTAATATTTTTAATTTATGTTATTTATTAAAGGAAAGTTACGAATATGTAGCTTCGTAACGCCTAATTATTTTCTCATATATTTCAAATGTATTTAAGGAAAACAGCAGTTTAAATCTACACCCGTTGCACGTTCGATAAAAAATTTAATTTCAATGAAATTAGAATATACATTTTTAAAGTATGAAAAATCTATAATAAGCAAAATGTATCGAGAACAAATGACCAGCATGTATCAACATCTTCACGGATTTTAATGGAGAAAGTACACATATAAGCATGTAAAAAATATAAAAATTATTATTAGTTTTGAATTTTTGAACTCCAAATATCCAATTATTACATGTGCAGTGTTTTACTAAAAGTTGATTGTCGGCTGAACGAAACAAGATATTTAAATGATTTTCGGCGCCCCCCAAAAGCTTATAAAATTCTCCAAGTTTTGTATGTGTCGTAATTTTTTACAACAGATCAAACCGTATAAAACGATCATTTTTTTTCTGAAAAAAAGTCGTTGTTTTATTTTAAGGTGATTTTAACTGCCGTCGAACCTTTGAAAAAAATGGAAAAAATATGGAAACTATTCCTGTTGTTTACAAATAGCGTTCGTCACTGAAAGAGTTGAGATAACTGTTTCGTTCAGGTAAAAAACATACACACACACACACACATATATATATTAGACAAAGATATTGTATGTAGTATCTTTGCAACAGCCAAGTGTCCTAAGGTCACGTTGCGCGGCGTGGCGTGGCTTGAGGTTGAGGTTGAGGTTTGGTCGCCGAGTGCTTTTGGCGGCGGCGGACCGACCGTCGGGACTCGTCCGCTGCACAAATTGACCAAATGAACCAACGACTGAATCACTTCCCGGATGAGAGAAATCCCTCTCGCTTCTCTGTTTCGTTAACACGTTAATATTATACATGTGACAAGGTCTATAGCCAAGATAATTTAATTTTATGACTGCAAGTAGATTCCCGCTCTAACTCTATCGAAATGAGTTGAATGTGTTATTGGAACATTTGCGCTCGTTGAGTTTTACATGAAAAAATAAAAAATAAAAAAGTTCCATAAATAATTCTAAGCGATTAAACAATGGTGTAATACGAAAACGCCGTCTAAGAATAAATAGTTTACGTGCTTTCCATATCTTTAATGTCCCGTGTTAATGATATCAAGCACACATTGTCCATGAATTTACACTTCAAATCAAAGAAATAATTCATAATTTATTCCGCTCCCGACGACGACTTGAAAATAAAGTCGAAACGATGTGAGTTTTTAATCAGAAAATATTTTCATAATATAAATTGGTTATTGAGATTGAGATTGGGTCGAGAAAAAGAAAAAGAAGAAAATAATACTATTCCATACTACCGACGTTTCTAAAATTTATATTTTCTTCTTCGGGACTACACACAACAAGGTCTACACAATTAGCCGATATTCTAATTTTCTATCAATAAGTTAAACTCTGAATAATAAATTTAAAACACACACACACTCAAAAGAAAACATCCCTGTATAAATTCGCAATACAAAATACTCACTCATCACTCATCGATCGCATTCCGTAACTTCCCATCTCCATGACATAAATACCATATGACACGCTACTGTACTCTGTACATACAAATTTATACAGGGATGTGTTCTTTTGTGTGTGTGTCTTTGATGATTAATCTGTTACCAGGCGGTGAGGTTCACCGCAATCTAAGAGATAACCAATTTATATTATAAAATTGGGGCTCAACAATACGGAGTCTACACAAAACGTCTACAGTTCGCCAATTGAAGGTCGTAAGGATTGAATTATGTATTTCTTTTTATTATTATAGTACGAACGTTAATTGTTGTAGAATTTGCGCTTTACCTTGTACATAGAGTAATCTAAAAATGGTTGCTCCGAGAAAAATCACGAATTTTCTCTTCAAAAGTTGAGAATACTTCTGTCAGTGAGTTTGAACAAAGCGAGGCGTCGGCCATTACGCCTCCGCCGCCGCCGCCGCAGCAGCAGCAGCAGCAGAAGACTCTTCGATTCGGTGAACAGAGATCGATCGCGGGCGTCCAAAGTCTTTGAAAGGCAGTGGATCAGAAATGGACAAAAGACATGAAACTGACCGTCGCTTCGAGTAACAAGTGAAGAATATCTCACTCGAACCTACCGATATCAAGTAAAACTTTCATGTTTTCTGTATCCCTGTATGTGAGGTGTNCTTATACACATCTGTGCAGTCGTGCGTGCTTGTGGCGCGCCGGCCACGCGGTCGCTCGTGCGTGAAAGAGGACCGCCGCTGCCTCCGGCCAACAACAAGACGGACGCGGACGCCACACAGAGAGAGAGAGAGAGAGAGAGAGAGCACTTGGTGGATGAGACGCAGTCGGATATTGCGAGTCAGGGGGTCAGTTAGGTGAAAAAAAAAATTATTCATTTAAGGCAGTACTCAAGGCGTAGGTAGAATTAAATCACAAAAAATAAATACATAAATACTTAATGTGATATCAACGTTAAAAAAACATACTTCACCGGCCATTTAAATGAAATAATTACAATCATTGTTGATGGAGTACTACATCGCGTCTTATAGAGAAAACACATATTTACAAAATAAGACCAACTTTTATTTGACGAAAGTGATAAAGGATTACTTTGATTCGTAGTATTTTTATCTAAAAAGGTCACCGGAGGACATTAAAAAATATATATTTCACTTCCTCTTCCTTTGAGGTGAGATGAGACGCATAAATCTAAGGAAACCGTCGCTCTCTGTGAATGCGCCGCGTATTTAATCGAATCTCTTTTGTGCTTCGTCTCAAACGAGTCCAGCGAGTTCCCCAATATTCTTTTGTACTGACTATTATTAACTGATAGATAGAAATGAAACTATGTTTTTTCATAATTATTATTCTCATGGTTGTGTTTTAAAACAGTTAGAAGAATAATCAAGATAACAATTATACGTCTCATTGACTCGACTGACACAGAGCGCCGGTCCCACCTTCACATGACGTTATTCTGTTCGCATTGGAAATTGACAAGCAGCGTCGTCTTAAGCCAAAATTTTCTATATTTATTCAGTTTTAACGATTTAAATTTATCTGTAGTTATGAAAGAAAATATATTACTTGTTACAATTTTTAAGAATAGTTAAGTTTTCCAATAACATTACGATCTTCTTCGCAGACAATATTTTTAAGTTCCTTGTTATAGATATTCATCATAATCGCTTATTACCTTTCGACGCTTTGTTCCGGTTGGTTTTAAAACATTCAAAAGTCCAAAAGAAGTGTCTCATTTTGCCTAATCATGTACATAGTTTATACCCATTACATAATGCGCCGTTTTCTTGCACATAGTTTGAGTTTGTAGAAATATGTTTTGTAGCGAATACACTGAGACTTCGAGAGTTCGGTGGATGTGTAGCTTTCTTCCACTTTCGTTTGGAGCCAATAATCAGAAGAGTCGCTTTTTCCCGCCCTCTGGGGGACCGTCGGAAGAGGTAAGAAGAAAGACAAAACGTCGCTATTCCCCTCTTTCATTTCATTCGCTACTTACGGCCAGCATGCTTTGCTTCCCACCCAATAAGTCCGGGTTCGATTCCCGGCGGGGTCAGGAAAAATGTATACCTTTTCACTTCAATGTCCTTCAGTTCATATACAGCTGTGACTACTGAAAAGCAAAACCTTCCTTCCTCTATCCAGCTCCTCCTAGTATCAATAATTTTAACTATTAATAACAACTTCTACTAATTCTTCCACGTGCGCCAAGTTATTGGTAAACAATTGCCCCTATCACGCATCTCCTACCTCCTATCATCCCATACATCTCCAATTGTTACAATGCTATAATAAATTTATAATAATAATAAATTTATTGTCAAAAAAGCAGTTACAAACTGCCATGTATGACCACGTGGAGGACAATAAACTAATTTACTCTCCGGAAGCAAGCCAGGGACGTATTCCATCAATTCCGATCTAGGGCCCTATAGCAGAGGCGGATTCAAAATTTTTTTTGTATAAGTTTCTAGATAAGAGAAAAAGTTAGCTGCGAGTTATAAAACTAATAGAATGTCAATATGTTTGTAATTTAACGCAAAAAATTTACATGTACAAGTTATTATCGAACTATAGATTATTCTGAGTATAGTGTTTAAAAAATCATAAGAGTTGAAAAAAAAACAAGACTAAATTCACGATTTATTGTTATAATAAACACGCCCCTAGACAAAAGCCTAGAGAACCTGTATAAGAAATCCGCCTCTACCCGAAGGAAAAACGGAGAAAAACCCGGGCCAGGATGGTACGTTTTGCACTTACAATTATTAAGACGAAGAAGAAGATAAGGCTATAAGGTATATTCCGGCGACGAAAGTCCTCAAATCCCTGCGTTGTGATCGGGGAGGGAACGAGGACCGGAGCCGTCCTCACATCCCACGAGACGACTTCACCGATGGAAGAGAAACCACTCCAACGAAGAAAAAAAGAGTCCATTTTTGTTTTTCAGAAAATGATTGATAATACTCTCGTATTGACGAGTTTCTAATGAACAAAAAAGAGAATCGTCGCAATTTCGTCCGGAAGCGAACAAATAAGTCAGTTAATTAATAAATAATTAATTAATTACTGAACATCGAGGACAATAAGCTAAATTAATTTCTTTCCAAATTCTCAAGGAGCATCTTCATTCAATCGACAAAATCATTTTCTTTACTTATTTTATCTCCTGTGAATGCGACGGGACATTTCGCGTCGGATTTGAAACTTGCGTCTGACGTCTTCGTAAACCTGTCACAATAAAACGCCAAAAAACGAAGAAATCGTCGTTCGATACATTTTTGTATTAATTGTCTTTTGTGTCGTCGCGAGGCAAAATGAAAGAACTTCACAAGAAATTACTTTTCACGACATATTACGAAACTCAGATTTATTTCTGTTCGAAAGAACGATTGATCGAACTCCCTGAAACTAATATTAATTAATTTCTCCCGCGATTATTTTTATAATAAACTACTTCAATAGTAAAAACACTTCGATGTTTGTTCTGTTATGAAGACAGATAGAAAGAAGCAAAAGACGTCATTAAACGCTCACAACTCTCGGGGACCGTTTCACGGGAGAATCACCAATTAGGACGAAGCCACATTCTTCCCACACTCATTGAAGTCTTTTAAAGCGAGACAAAAATAAAAAAATAAAAATAAATAAACACTTCGTTTATTCTCAAGTGGGGGACGAAAGAAGGATTAATCCGAAAGCGACAGCGGGCACTTGAGTTAGACGTGATTATTGGAAGTGAAATTCTAAGAGGTCTTCCGAATTATTTTAAACTGTAAATAAATCTATTTTATTTGTGAATGTATTATGGAGCCAATTTTAACCCTGCAGCGGTGGCTTCCACAAATCCACAGTGAGAAGTTTCCACTTTAAAAGTGAAAATTTAAGTGAAAAAACAAAAATCCCTGATCGCATTTTCAGCCTCCAAATTAAATAGACCTAAACGCAATTTTTTTAAAATAGCATTGTTGAATTAATAATAATTTTAAATATATCTTCAATTGAGTTCTTCATACAGAAATTTTTCGTTAAATAACTTACAAGACTCAAAAGAGTTTACGGAATTCGTCGCATCTGAATGGAATCTCAGGATGATGTCTTGTCGTTCAATTTTCAATTAGGAATATTCGTGAGCATTTTTAAATACATTTTATGTATGACCACCTAAATAACTGTTACGCATCTATAAACGAAATTTGCATACCTAAGTCGTTCATAAAATATTATTTCCAACAATATTATAGAACTTACAGAATGCATTTTTGGTAACATTCATTGTAGCAGAATTCCTAGAAAACCGCGCGGAATAGGGGTTAGACGACCGTTGAGATTATGTTTGACTTTGTAAATTTTAATGCATACTTCGTTGCCATGACAACATTCAGAAGAAAAGATGATTACTTCGGTCAAGCGACCACTGCAAGGTTATATTAGTAATGAAAAGAAAGTCATCTGACAGGAAGCAAATCTATATTCGCGTGTAAATTAATGTTCTAAGAGATGTTTCATAGCGCTTGTATTGAGTTCCTGACCTCGTCTTCCGAGTAGCATTGACATTTCCATCTGATCTCCTTGAACAAGACGTGTTTGAACAACTTTTCTTGCAAATCATTCGCGTGCTTAGAATGGTGATGAATTACAACAATGGAATAACTGAGGGGAAGAAAAACAGGAGAGTGAGATCATTGCGGCGACGTGATAGGTCTATTAAGCTGGAACAACCTTTACGACACAAATCAAACTAGTGCCAATATTTAGTACAATTTAATTACTCATTATTTACCCAGAAATAAAACTTCTAACAATTTTCAGTTTAAAAAAAAATCGGGTTGTATCAGCTTTCTTCTTAAGCTATCACCACCTTTCAATAATACGCTTATTAAAAATAATTCAGGAAGCTGAAAATTACATTTTAATTAATTACTATTAAATGATGCAAAAATAATACCAAATTTTTAACAATAACAATTATTTAAATAATTCTTTATATACCTCTGAAAAAAAGTAACCACATATTTAAAAAGGGTCTAAATCTAACGAAACCAAAGAATATTAACACAAATAATAATAATAATAATAATAATAATAATAATAATTGAGTAATAAAATAAATTGTTATTAAAATTATTTGAATAATTGATAAAAAACCATAAACTAATACTACATACACCTAAAAAACTAAAAAGCTCACAATGTTTTCAACAGAAAGATAGCAATACAATTATCCATTACAAAAAAAAATTATAACTAATATAATCATTAATAAACTTAATACTTATTGTTAAATATTCGCAAATTTCCAAATATATTATTTACAATGAAAAATCAAATAAACAATCACATTTGGAGCTCAGAAAATATGCAAATTAACACCATTCTAATAAAACAAGAATACATCAAGATTTTAAATTATTTCCCACCCTCATCAAATAACATATATTGTTAATACATTTATAAACAACTTGAACTTATGCAATCATAACACCATTCATAAGATCCATTATATGACTTTCAAACCTGTTGAAGCAAAACTATGTCAGCAAATACAAATATGAAAATATACGTCAAAAATAAGCAAACAATAAAATTATAATGTGTTATGTTTTGAAGTTACATTGTTAGCTTAATAAAATAGAAATTGTCTTTGTTAATAGAAGATCAATAATTTGAATCTTGTTTCACTTCTTCATCTCAAAATTCTAATTATAAAACACTGTGTTAAATAAATGAAATCGCTATATTTTGTTTATAAAACAGTTACATATATTATAAAAAAATAAAACTTATCTCATAATTTTATATACAATTTACTGGATGGCACTAGACGAAACGTAAAGAAAATTTATGATATTTAAAAGCGTCCCAGAAAAAATGTGACAGATGATACGATTATGAAATTTTTGTCAAAAATATGAAAGCAATAATCTTTTGAAAGCAATAAGCATTTGTTCATAGCTATTTATTTATCCGAATAAATTTTATAAAACGTTCTATCAAGAAAGTTAATTATTTAAACACTTTAACTCAAAAAAACTTACATAATGTTGTTTATATTACAAATTTGAATATCAATTACTTTGAAAACTCGCCCGATAATTAAAAAAAATGTATTTCATGGCACTCTACCCGAGGCGTATAGAAAATCTATGATATCTCATAGAGTTACTAAAAGACCAGAGGATAGGATTATGAAATTATCAGGTGAATGTTTATTATTGTTCAGGCTATTTATAGTTATATCAGCATCATTTGTTTATTTTTTTAATTAGTAAAACGTTTCTTTAGTGACTGTTTTCGCTTTGAAGATTTGAGAAAATTTTAATTGTAACAATTTGTTTGATCATAGATAAAATTTTATTTCTGGGTAATTAACGAGTAATTAAGGTACTAAATATTGGCACTAGTTTAATTTGATTGTGTTACGAAGGTTGTTCAAGCTTAATAGATCTCGACGTGATTCGTCGTAGGAAATTAGGGCCGGTGGTACATTGACAACTTTGTAGAAGAAAGACGTATTGTCTGACGCAGTTAAGTACTCTCATGGTTTATTGTTATTCAAAGTTTAGGCGCTTTTAGAAACACTCTAGATATTATATACGATCCAAAGTGTTATGGAAACCACTTCAACTTTTTTATAAGATTTATAATACATTTATTCAGAGATAAGTAAAGGTTTATTTACAGGAGTACCGAGATGATGATAATTTCGGTATACAAAAATAAGAAAAATTATTAAAAAGAAAAGACGTTTATAAAGAGAATAAAGAGGAATTTGCAGAAACGTGAAAATACAAGACACCTGGAAATGGGTTCGTTTTACCATCACGCTGCGTCTCCACAACCTCGTTGTAGCGGTTAAAATATAATACACGAAAGATAATCGCAAATTCTACTTCCAAGAATTTTTTTAAAAATATTTATTTGTGAAAAAAAAATTTTTTACTTCATGTTTTCTGACAAAAAATCCGTATCAATTTTTAAATAATTGTTTCACAGCTTTTATGTGTCCCGAAGTGGTTTGTTATTTATGTCACAGGGTGAAGTGAATCGATCATTATATCGATATATCATTTTTTTTAAAAACAACTGTAATCGAAACGATGAAAACAGACGACGAATTCGCCGAACGAAACACAATGGTAACGTCGGCCGTTGTTCCGTCTTTGACCTGCGACGAACTCGTTGCCTAGGAAACCCGGCTTTCTCATAACAAGCTGCTGCTCGACCCCCGTTCACGAAGCGAGCGAGCGAGCGATGCGATGCGATGAGAGGCCTCCAAGACCGTTCTACGATCTGCACATTCATTCCTATTTCATTGGAATACTATTAAAATATTGTCAGTCTCGTCGAAACCATAACAATATTTCAAAAGAATCCCATAAAAATATCTAAGCATGTAAATGTGTAAAGCACATTAAAGTGATTGTTATATTTGTGACACTATAGTTATGTTATGCGTTTGAAAGAGTTCGAATCCAATGAAATCGACATTCCTACACTTAAACTAGTGACAAAAGCGTTTCTTAAGTTTCTCGCATATTTGTTTACAAAAACAAAGTAAGCGGCTCCAAAATGTTGATGATTTCATCCAGTTTTAGATCAAGGGAAGTTTGAACGAATGATCATTTTTAACTTGCCTATTTGCACGTGAAACGCCAACTCTTGAAAAGCAAATACTCTACTCAGTTCATATATGTCCTCCACGTTATTAGTAAATTATTACTTACTCATTTATTCCTCCACTTATTGTCTCACACGTGGTCACGTGTAGTGTTTTACTGCTTCTTTAACACTAAATTTATCATCATCATTATTATTACTTTCATAAACCAATATTATATGAATTGTGAAGCGTAGACCAATAGAAGAGAAGGATTAAAAAAAGGTATTGTAAGACGAAATAAGAACAATCATTTCTTTCGTATTTATTTCATAACGTTGACACATTGATCAGTTTGTCAACTAAATTGTTTTTTAGAAGATGACGTTTCCCAGACGTCTCTGCGAATATCAAATTCGAATACCAAGTTTTATTTCCTCAATTAATTTTTATGTGATAACTTTCGGTCAGGTGGAAATGACGAATCGAACCCAGGATCCCTGCTTTGATCGCAGGCGCGTTCACCACTACACCAACCTCTCGCCTTCCACGACTGTACACCGCTTCCATCCAGGGAACGCATTTTAATTTTTATTATATATATAATATATGCACATTAATTTTTATTTTTTTAACGACACTTCGTCAACAGTAGAAGTACGATGTTTATTAATTTGGAATCTGCACTGACGGGATATGTGTCAGTATATTTTCAGTCTATGGAACGAACATATTAGAAGTATTAAAAATAGGTGCCTCATATACTTCTTTGCCAATTTAAAAAGTGTGTTAAAATTAAAGTCGCCATTATCAGTATTAAATGCTCTGTTCGAGTCGTGTGTGACCTATGGAATCACAGCGTGGGGCTCTCAGCCTGTGGCAATCAACTCTCTACATTTTGCAACAAATAGAAGAAAAATTGATAAAAATTATTAAAGTTAAATCTGATCAGGTTGCAAATATTTATAAGTCCTAGCACATTTTGACAATTAAAAATCACTATTATCTAGAATCATTAATTCATCATAATGGTAAATTAAAATTTGGGTTCTTAAATAAAGATAGAACTAGGAATAATTTGATACAATTTGAATAAAGAGTGACACTAGAAATTGGGAAAAACGATACGAGTTGCGCAGCTGCTAACATATTCCTCTAATGAACTGAAGGAAATTGACAACAATAAACTAAAAGGCTGGATATCAGAAAACCAAAATGAAACGGAATGGATATAATTTTTAAATATAGTTCAATATTTTGAAATTTTATAGTAGTGTGGTTATTATTTTCTTGTTAATTTTTTTACTTGTGTAATAAATTCAAATATTACCAATAGAAGAGACTTAACGAGATCAAAGGTGCAATTTTGAAAGATCCCACGAATATTTACAATTAGTTCTTCAGCAGCATGCCATAAATGCTACATGAATCTTACCGTAGAACTGAGAAATAGTTGTGTCAACCCTTTAATTTTTTTAATACAGTGAAGGGAGGGGCAGGATATTACTTAAAGTGTATAATTTTACCCTTCAAAATGTGTAAAACCAAGAACTGTCGACGTTCAAAGAATATTCCCAAAAACTTTATCGAAGTTGGAAATGTAAACTTCCCAGAATCACCGCACGCCATCACAACGCACCCCTTCTGACTCCGGAGCACAGCGGGTTGCAGCCGCGTTGTGATGGAGGCGCTAAAGCAAAAAATCATATTGTATTTCATCGGATTATTTTGGTTAGGTAATGAACAATGGCGGCAAATACTCTCTCGCATACTTATTTAAGGAGCGTGTACTAATCCATAAATTGTCCCCAGAGAGCGCTAAAGCAAGTACACACAACCAGTATATAAATGCTGCTAATTTTTATCCCGATATTTATTTCCTACGCATTTTATTAGAAAATTGTTGGATTGTTTTGTATTTCTGTATTTTATCATCTTCTGTGACTGCATTATTTATATTAATGGGTTTTCCATAATAAATCATTTTTACCCTAGAAAACAATGTGTTATATTTAAACAGTCTGAATCCTTTTCGTTCTTTAACTGTGCAAGTAAATTATTCGAACCAGTCAAAGTTCTAGTTATCGTAAACTTCACTCGCTCGGCTGCAACATATGAGGGATAAAGTTCTTAAAAAAAATAATCATTTGACACTTACGTCCCAACGAGCGTCGCACATCTAAAATTAACAACAATTACATTTTCCCCCAAAAATACTATTATACTTACAAAACTCTATAAAATAGGATTATACGATTTTAAAAATAAAACGATGCAGGATTCTTGGTTAGTTGTCATGTAATGCAAAATGTCGGCATTATTTAATATTTATTATTACTGCAATATTGAATTCTCACTTTCAAAATTATCAAGTTTAGTTTTTCGTTAAAAGAATACCTGGAAGCAGAGGGAAGTCAAGTGCCTTCATTCAGATCATCAAACGATTTGAAGTGGAGAAGGGCCCCGGAGCACTTTATGCGCATCCGAAACAAAGGTTATGCGATAGTGAAAAATTTAAACGATGAGCGTGATATTCCAATTATAGTCTTGACAATCATTTGATTTAACTTTGTTCCAAGTAAGACGAGAAGAACTGGGCAAAACAATTACCGAAATTACCACAGGATTTTGAAGCTCAATCGAAAATAAAGAGATAAATTAATTGTAGAACAGGGAGGGAAGAGTTTATGAATTTGAGCAGCTT
The DNA here is from genome assembly GCA_002313205.1 of Laupala kohalensis. Classification (NCBI taxonomy): domain Eukaryota; kingdom Metazoa; phylum Arthropoda; class Insecta; order Orthoptera; family Trigonidiidae; genus Laupala; species Laupala kohalensis. The sequence goes on along the minus strand of NNCF01130852.1, from coordinate 226,683 downwards.
TAGGTCACGAAATCTATATAGTATCGTAGCAAATTACTTTTAATGTTGTTAATAGTTTGTTTTAGTCTTCGATTCTTAATGTTGTTCTTCGTAAATGAATATTTAATAGAACGTGATTAAAAGACAAATAGATATTTTGGAAAAAAAAGGGGGGGAATCTTTAATTAGTGGCTGCTATTTTAGTATTCAAGTGGAGAGCGCCGAAGAGCCAGAAGCGTGTATATTAGAGTAACGTGATGTGAGAGACAAGGAGGGAGGGAGTGAGGGAGTGAGACAGAGTAATGGCAGATGAAAGAGAGAGAGAGAGAGAGAGTGTTGCCCCCCTCTCTTTCTCTCTCCCAATCGGACAATCCGCTCGATCCTCTACCACGCAGTGTCCTTGGCGTTCAATGGAACCCAGTGACGCACAGTGGCTGCAAACACGCGAATCAATGAAACACTTTTTAAACACAATAATAACAACTTGATAACTTTTGGTCTGGTAAAAACGGTGAAGGGCCGGCAATAAAAACCCGGGACTCCTGCTTCGATCGCAGGGGTGTTAACCACTACACCACCCGTTCGTCTTCCACAACTGTATTCAGCATTTGCACCCAGACCTAAACCCCGGATGACCTGAGACACATCGAACCCCATACGGGAGTGCCCCGTAGTGTGCTGCCTGGTTCACTTGTCTCGTCATTATAGTATCACTACAGCCAGACTTCATTGGTGCAGGACTTGCTACGCGCATCACTATACTAAACTTAGTCAAGTACTATGTTACACTATCGTACTACCTGCACTTGTTTATAACCCCATAGGTGTAGTTTTTGCAAAATTGATAATCCTCCCTTACACTGAACTATCAGCTTTTTTATCAATATAATTGTCTTTGGAAAAGAAACAGCTTTCTCCAGCGATAAAAACTATAGTAAAAAAATAGTTTAACTTGATTTTAATTGATACCGACAAGAGATAATGATGTGTCTTTAAAAAGCAAATGATCTACCCTTGATCATGTATCCTTAAAGGTCATATCTTTGCATTTAGACCAAAAAGAAACGTATGCTTATTACGCCAAGGTTTCGATATATTTTATATCTGCTCCAGGGTCACAATCATCAACAAAGAATATTTTCTTTACTACATTATGCATAACCCTCCAAAACCCTCAGGCAACACAGACACACACACACACACAAGGACAAGATGCACAGCGTAATACATAGCTAACAAATCACACAAGACGAATACACACCTCATCACATAACTCCCGAAGCAGAATCGATGACGAAAGAAAACTAGAGGTGCAAAACCATTGCACATACTCTCATAAACGATTTTAATTCTTATCTCTAGTGTGACGAAATTAAATTTCGTAAATCCTATTTTTCTTTGAAATGTTTTTGCACATTTTTGTCGTCTTGTTAATGACCTTCTTTCGAGAAATTTTTCAACCATTTGCAGATTATGTTTAGTCTCCTCATTCTGTTCTCTGGCGCAAATGTTTTGCGTAACAAAACAGAATTGTAGTTTAACTTGGCCTAAACGCAAAAAAACATTCCTATTATATCGTAAGCTCTTGTAAACCTTTATTCAAGGAATTAAATATCTTAACACTTCCCTGCATTTATATTTATGAAACGGTCGTGTTTGTTAAGACCGAATTACTGAAGCACCACCCTTGCTTTATACGAAACAGTCTCGTTCACGAACACTATACACGCAATAGTAGTAATATTCATCGCCCTAGAGTGTCAACCACTCTTTGCCAAAAGGGACCATACCATTCGGGAATCGTTCTATATAATTCCCTGCCCAAGAATATAAAAGATATCATGAAATTGAATATCTTCAAATCCGCGGTTAAAAACTACTTCCTGCAACAGTGCCTCTNTTTTAAATAACTTATAACAATTTCAAAAACTATTTTCTTGCATGATTGTGTTGTCTTAGGGCTCATATTAATTTAGTTTTATGTGTACTCAACTTTGGCACGGTTGTGTACATAAATTCTGTAGCCCCATCCTGGTGCGGGTTTTGCTCCGGTTTTCCTTCGGGTAGAGGCGGATTTCTTATACAGGTTCTCTAGGCTTTGTCTAGGGGCGTGTTTATTGTAACAATAAATCGTGAATTTAGTGTTTTTTCAACTCTTATGATTTTTAAACTCTAACGGAGAAAAACCCGGGCCAGGACGAATGGATTTGTTCGCACTTACCGCTTACGCCTATCGAAAGAAGAGTTTCCTAAGGAAAACAACCCGCGCCGCGAATTCTAAATACCAAAAAATTCCTCAGATGTTTAAAAGAGATTTTAATAGCTGAAGTTGGATCAATTTTATTTGTATTTGTGTGAGAGGAGTACACAAACGCAAATTAGGGGCGCCGCTTTGGGACAGTATTACTCTACTTAATACTTAGTACTATGTATGAACTGTTAAATTCCCTAATCACATCGTTGGGATAGTGTTTCCAATGATATTCAGTTAAATAAAAAATTATTTTAAAGCGCAATTTGTATCATTGTAAACAAAATTCATCAAAAAATGTCTTTCTTTTTTCAAGATTCGATATAACTAGTAACCTGTCAAAAACGTTTGTTAAAAATAAATCATTTAACAAACGCGATTGTTGAAATCCATTAATTGAACATTTAATTTTTTATTAATTTTGAAACAGAAGTACCCCAGGGTACACCAGTATACATTATTTGCAATTTAGCTTTTTTCTATTGCCGATATGTTTTATCACTGGACTTTCCAAATCAATTTTCCCACTTCACAAATTGTCGTTCCTCCATTAGGAAAGAGAAGTAACAAAAATATTGGACGAGTACTCGTTACGAAATTCAAGGTTCTCGCTTATCATGATTGTCATCCTCTGTTCGCTGACGTGATTTATTCCTGATTAAAATTAAGTTCTCGTTATCTCTCTATAATTCATCGCCCGATCGCTTTATCGATCTCCGATGTTAAAATCACGCAACCCTCCATCAACGTCGTCTCCATCTGCTTATCTGCGCCCGTGGCCCCGTGGCCATGCTAATTACACGCAACGAGAGCTCCGCTAATACAAGGACAGCGACTGGATATTGCTCTGACATAAATTATACTTCATATCGGGTCTCGCCACTAATTTCACACTCCACGGCATCTCGACGGCAAGGAGCGTACACAGCAACATACTAGTTTCTGAATTGTTACATTGATTTTTCTAAGCGAATACGAAACAATTTGCATACAAAGCATTCATTGACACATTCGATCCACCTCACTTTTCATTACTAAACTATTTTTATTGGACAGGAATCTGACTATCTTGAGGATTAGGTCATGTTGCAAAGAAACGCGTTCCAGATGTAATCTACCTATCCTCAGGGTTTGACGCAATCCTCCTAAAAATTCACTTACAAAAAGTAAACTTCGTCACTTTTCGATCTCTTAAAAATTAATTAAGAAAAATATAGCGTCTTCCCTCGCCTTTCGATATGTGTACAGACTTTTCATAAGATCTGAGGTTCTTTTTTTTATAACTGTCACTACAAGATTTGCATGTAAATTTGCTGCGAGAAAGAGCCCCGCCTCAAGACATAGAAAAAGAAGGTAATTCTCAAGCGATGAGTTACACAAAATAAAATATAAAAAGAGATATAATTGCGAAGATATTACTCGAGCTCTTCGTTTCGAAGACGATCCGTTAATTTAACACTTTCTTCGTTTAATAGGGACACTGAATGAAATTAATACCTAAGTATCATTTAAGAGTTACAAATGACCCATTCTACTTTTTGAAGATACATTAAAAATTGAAACATACATGAATGGTGTCCAGGTAGACGGCAGAGCGCTTTTCAAGGCCAGAGTCTTTAGACGAATCTTTGAATATTTAGCTGTCTCCATTCCAAGATCATTTTTCTTATATTTCTTCATTGATTTTTAGTTACGTTCACCACAGACTTACGGACCGTTTATGTCAAACTGAGAAGATGAAATCTGACGTAGTTCTAGATCATGAGATGCTTATGATGAGAGAACAGTAAGTACTAACTGCTAATATTGGTGCAGGATGTGAGAACGTAGGATTCAATTTATTTACAAAATTTGGAGTAAATTAATGGTGATAGGAAAGTGTCGAAATGACAGCTAATATCGTTTTCTAACATTATCTGTGGCCATTACAAGACTTTTGTATAGTTGACATCCGCATTTTCTTATGAAATGAAATAAATTCTTCATATAATTTGCACTAATTATGTGATAATTTTGTACGCTTATGAATAATTTTCTGCTAATTCGGGAAATAGAAAAAAATGAAAAAAGTGTGTGGGGGGGGGGTGCTTGCTGCGATGGAACAGAAGAACATAGAATAGCAGATAACTCGGTTTCTTATAGATTTTCAAAGAACGCTCTTTGGGTGTTTTTCGCGAGTATTATATGTTAAAGATCGTTTTCTTTAACAAGGTGCTGCACATTAGTTGTATCTAATTTAAGAATTAATTTAGTTTCATCAAAGTATATGCTATATATTGCATGACAAGATTTGTGTCACTTGTTAGAGAGCAGCACTCATTCAACAAATTATGTAACTAGACATCTGTCTATAACAATAATGCCCGTAAATTTTGTTATTACCCATTTCTTAATTCAGGGCTTTTTAATCTTGAGTCATTTTGACAAACGAAAGTAACCTATAAAGACACACCCAGCGAAATTAGTATCTGACTTAACTTGATGAAGATTAAGATTTTTTACATGATAAAACTTAAGTTCAGTGAAGCGAGTAATGTTCCACATTAGAATGTGTACATTTTTTTTCAGTTCGATCGAGAAGTGCAACCATGCATTGAGAAGAGATTAAAAAAATACTTTTTATCAGATTACGTTCGTTTTTGCAATATTATTTTTGTGCCAGTCATGTATTATGCATGTGAGCGAGCTAGCAGAATAAAACAAAATTATATACTGATAAAATCTAATGAAATTGATAAGAAGTAGATTAACAAATAAGTTATTTAATGAAACAAAGTCAAAAGTATTTAAAACAAGGAAACGAATCAGCCGTAAGCAAATGTATTCGAACGATATTTGGTGTCCTTCGAAAGAACATCTCATGGCTTTCCTCTTCTTTTTCTTTCGTAAAATATTTGAAGAATCCCTTTTTCTAAACCCAACATGAATCAGCCATCGTATTCAAAGTCCAGTGCTCTCGTCTTTATTCAATAAAAAGTTAACAAAGAACAATAAACGAACAGTATTTCGTTCCATAAAAAATTATAATACTGCAAACAAACTTTATATATGAACTCAAACGCAGAGTTAAAAATTCTTATATCTCGTTATATGACATATTGTTTTTTTAATACAGACGTCTGGTGGTTTATTTTTCAATATTATTTGTTTTGATGAAGCATTTTGAAGGAATTTCTATGTTATAAACTTGCTTGCAGCGTTACACAAAATAAAATTGACTAATTTTCAATTTTTTTTAGGATTATAAAAAAAAAATTTAGGTGTTAGAGAAATAACAATATAATTATCTAAATCAGCATGAACAAAATATTAGAGGGCACTAAATATCTTGCAAACCCCGAAATCATGTCGCCTTGTGTGTTTCGACACATTTCAAACTCTCCATTCAGTAACTTCCCAAGTACTTGGCAGCGAACTGAATCACTTAGTCAATACACACATGTTGATATGGACAGAACAAAAAAATATAATAACATGAGAAGTATATTAACATTTGGGGATAATTAAAGTTACAGAAATAAATATTCTTTATCGTCTATGTTATCAAGATTATCTTCTCGTTTGTGCAGAGTCTCATTTCATATCATGAATCACCACCAACACGTCGAGTAAGTGTCGTAGATGTTTAGTGAGCCAATAATCCCTTTGCATCTGTCATTGTAAAACAGCTAAGTCTCGTGAATACTGAAGTGGTAATTTCATCGCATTTCTTTGACGAGAATACAGCCCGCCTTACACAAGTGAAGAAAAAGTTGCCTACCCTCTAAGGGGACATTGAAAATATACATTCCAAAATATTCACTTACACACAGCGTCACACAGATCGTAAAAAAAATAATGATATTTTTACAAATGATGAATGTATAAGAAAGTTTAATTGAACTAATGTAGAAACGGTTTATTTTGGCCGATCTTTTTAGAATTCTTTAGAACAGCACATTGTTCTATTATGTTCCTATAATTCAGATCATTCATAAAAAAACATGCCGCAGTTGTTTAGATGATTAAAAGGGAATTAAATGGGGAAATTAAAGTAGTCCATTAGATACGATGCTGGTTTCCTCCCCTTCGCCTTGCATTCAAAAGACCTTTTTTTGATGACATTTACTAGGGAGGTTATGGTGACGAACATAAAACATGTGCAGTATAAGAAATTTTAAATTATTAACAAACTTCGCAGTCAATGTACAAAACGTCGATTTTTTAAATTTCTCTTTTGATAAAAACTGATATAAATACACTTCGTATGTTATGTGTTTAAATGTGGGTAATAATGAAGGTAAAGGATAGTAAGAAAGTTGATTCCAACTCCCGATGCAGTTAATTCACTTTTCATGACGTAATTTCAAATTAAGTTTTGTCAAAATTCCCGGTTTAAGTTGAGCACGAACTTGGAAACGGGCGGGATGTTTCTATGACGATAATTTTTTTTTTCGTATTGGTGTGGTTAAATGCAACAGAAACTAAAGAATTTATATAAGTTGCTCGGGATTTTTCCTATACCAATTTTCTTTTACTAAGGAAAAAATAAAATCTATCAATATTGTAAGATCAAAATACTTTTACTTACTGGTTTTAGAAAACATGTACAGTACCCTAATTTTTCATATTCATAATAATACAAATTAAAACAAAAGTTAACAGAACGCACTCCTCCATGTCAAGGGAACGGGGACGGACGAAGTGTCGCTTTCAAGGCATGACGTGGCTGCACCCTTGTAAAATCTTGAATAGTCGTAAATCGAAAATCGAAATTTTACGATTTAAAGACGTATTTTATCTTTGTTAAATACATGAAACAAATAATCCATTAAATTTCATGATGATTCTTAAATTGCTTTCTAAATTTAAGTATTTTAGTACTATTTTTAATAACGCTTTATCGATAATTTAGGTTAATTCTTGTAGAGAGACATATGCTGTTTGGAACATTTTTGTAGAATTCTTTCACGTAAACAATATTTCAATCCACGGTTGTCACCTATCAGATAGCACAGAGACAAAAGACGCGCTTTCGCGTTACGCATTGATACATTAGTGACTGGATTTCCTTACAAATTGGATACGAGTAAGTATTCTTGCATATATTTCTTGCAATATTTTTTTCCTTTAGTGATATTCTATCGAATTTTGTGAAATTGAGTGAAACGGCCTGCACAAGAATAGATGGATGATGCTGGATGAGTTCTTTTCATTTCCTTCATTCCCAATTGGTCGAGTGTAAGAAGAGGAGGAGGGGTGAGTGAATGGTTTCTCGCACTGTTCTTAGCATATTATATATATATATATATATATATATATATATATATA
>NNCF01130852.1:185589-218948 GCA_002313205.1 Laupala kohalensis | reverse complement strand
GGCGGCGGAGGCCAAACGCGTCACTTGGCCAATGAATGGTAAGAGCGGCAATCAAGAGTCTCCGTTCAACACGGTTCGCCAATCAACACGGAGAAGAAAATAATGAATGGGTGCGACCCGAAATTTCGATAGCGAATTTCCTTCAGTTTCTTTATTCGTTTTTAAATCGCACGCCTCGTCCAGGTTTCGAAAAGTAATGCAGTAGACATTCAAAATTTATTTATTATGGGAATTTCCTTAAAATACTATTAGTTCGTTTTTTTTCTTCATACATTTTGGATGACCAGTTACTGGCCTTAGTCAGTCCTGCCGTCCTGTTTCTCACTCTCCATTCTGTTTCCACCTATCAGTAATCGTAATTATTTACGGAAATATTTCGAGATAAATAACTCAAATCCTCATGTGCAGATTTCGCAGTCATACCAACATGAAAGTAAGAATCAGAGGTCTCAATTTATAATTGAAAAAGGGAGACGCTCGTACCATATTTTTAACGAATATTAATTTAATAATAAACGTAGACTTCGTCGAAGCGAATCAAAATCTGCGAGTGAGACGTTAATGAACTCAAAACAATTCTAAATTTATTGTTCAGTTAATAAATTACGAAAGATGTAGTATATAGTCAAAATATAAGATTGCAATTTAAGTTACTCCGTGAAATAATATATGTAATGATTCCTCACTGGTGACAAATGCTTCAGAAAGAAGGGAGAAAAAGTGATATTTGCAAAAACAGTTTCTTTTAGAAAAAATATATTGTAATAATATATATTTTAATATAATGGTGTAGGTATTTCTTCTAGAAAAACATTTCCCGCAATGTCGGTTTTCTTCTAATGTGGTGGTGTGCGTGTGAGCTCTACTGCGAAAAGGTCAATGAACTTTCGGTTGGAAGCGAAACAATCTATTGAATACGTCCGTGTGACGATCTCCCCGGGAGACGAGACATTTTCGTCTCGAAGTTGCTCCATTCTCTGAAGTTCATCAAAACCGTCGGAGCCGTTCTCCTAAAGGCGAATTACTCACTTATTCATTTAGCGAATATATCATTACATTTACTTCACGCTTTTGTAAATTGGATGGCAGAACCTCATGCGTGTATTAAAAAACTTTGTTGTCAATAAAGCAGTTGCAAACTTCCTAAAGTCACACGGGAGATAATAAACTAAGTTTCTTTTCAGAAGGAAGCAAGGGACCATCCCATCAAATCCGATCCGGACCCAAGGGCTGCAATGGCAGATGAAGTACTTACAAAAGAAATTATTTAATAAATACGTACTGTTATCCATTTATTATCGAAGACGTTTTGTGCAGTAAAAATTCGAGTTGTGTTTTGGGACAAAAAGAAAGTGAGTGGATTAAATACGGGAATGTTTTTTGTTTTGTGTGTGAATGACTTTACGGCTCATGTCGACATCATCAAAAGGTCATTAGAGCCCTAAAGTACTCGTACAGGTAGAAGGGAAAATGCAGTTACGCACTAGGGAGAGCCAACATGACTCTCCCCGCGTGTGGGACTCGTCGAATGACTCAACCATACCCACTAAAAACCCTCCCGAATTACAAACGAAAACTCAAATATCAACATATCTCAAAACTTTACACATATCATTACAAAAATAAAAATAAAAATAAAAAAAAGGAGAGGAAAATGAAAGATACCCTAACGTCGGGATCGAAAAGAAAGAGAAAGGAAGGAGCCTTTCAAACTGTGTGAATAAGGATATATTAGCCATAGACACGCGTTATCTCTTTGCATTAGGAAAAAGAGGTCAATTTTATTCACCGAGGCTTCTATAAGCTGTTACTCACTTTCCTCGCGTATCCGTTCTGCCACTGTCCATGTAACCAGACTGTCACTCTGTGCTACATTACGTTGCTATTCTACTTCCATTTTATATCTCGTACGGACTTTGATTGCTGCATCTTCACCATCCTACCGGTTCTCATCAGAGAAGACGAAGCTTTACTCCGAACCCAATATTCATAATTAATCCTCTTTGAGGATTTGAAATACTCCAGCGGTATTTGGAAGGGAAGGGAAGAAAGGGAGCGAGGACGCATGCGCCGCGACGGCAGAAGAAGGGAAGGGCCCAACACGCCTCAGGAACGAGGGCTCCGGCGCGCGCTGAACGTCTCTCTCTCTCTCCGCACCCCCGACGACCCACTCGACGGCGCATGCGCCGGGCATCGCTGTATTCGAGGAAAATGGCGGGGAGAGAGGAAGATCATGCGATATAAATACACTCACGGGATTGTTATGAAGATTAAATTTATATTCGAATTAATAGTGAGCATCGGAAAATGAATTTATTATTTTTTAAATTCTTTAAGTACTTTATCAAATCAGCCCTTTCGTACATATGAATAGAACAAAATCAATTCGAGATATTTTTTTCTGACGTTTTTCGCTATTTAAATTAGCAAAATTAGTAAAATCTGTACTCACTATCTGTACTAAGGTTGTGTATGTTGAAGGTCTCATTAAACAACAAATGCTTCAAAAACTTGTAAAATAGCTTCCGACATTCGTGAGAGAATGAGGTGTCTATACGCGAAAGACTGACGAGATACAAGAAGGTGAACTGAAATGTTGAACTGATTTTTGGTACGAGAGCAAATTCATAAAATAAAAATGTGACAAAATTATAATTTTAGAAAATGCTAATTAATCGAAGGCAATAAACAGCGGAGATTCGGACGAATTCGTTTCGTAGATAAAAGCAAACCGCGACTGTGCAGACGGTGATAATCTTTCCTTTTTCATGTTCGTTGTTTTGGACACATCCTGTCTCGGGTTCTTCTACGGTTTCCCCGGCGGGAATGACATTAATAATTTTGTTTTATTAATTTTCATTTTTTACTGCACAATATCTACAACTCATTTTGGGATAATAATAAATGGATATCAGTATGCACTTATTAAATAACTTCTTTTACAAATATTAAATCCTCCACAGTCCTTTCGACCTTGATCGGAATTGATGGGATGGTCCCTTGCTTGTTTCCGGAGAATAAGTTGGTTTATTGGCCCCATCCTGGCCCGGGTTTTTCTCCCTTTTTCCTTGGGGTAGAGGCGGATTTCTTTTACAGGTTCTCTAGGCTTTGTCTAGGGGCGTGTTTATTGTAACAATAAAACGTGAATTTAGTGGGTCTTTTTTCAACTCTTAAGGTTTTTTTAAACACTATACTCAGAATAATCCATAGTTCGATAATAACTTGTACATGTAAATTTACAAACATATTTGCGTAAAATTACAAACATATTGACATTATACATGTATTGTAACTCGCAGCTAACTTTTTATCTTATCTAGGAACTTTTCAATTCCCCTCTGCCTTCTGACACTTGATCGGAATTGATGGAATACGTCCCTCGCTTGCTTCCGGAGAGTAAATTATTAGTTTATTGTCCTCCACGTGGTCATTCGCAGTTTGCAACTGCTTTTTTGACAATAATGTTTATTTATTTAGAATGAATGCGTTAGTTGTTCAGTGGTTCAGGAGAGGGAGAGTCCTGATTCTTGCGTCGCGCACGATCTTCCTCCCACCTTCCCCTCCTTCGCTCATGATAATGAGGGGCAGCGCTTCTTCTTCTTCTTCTCCCATTCATTGGAAGCGCCTGCGGCTCACCTCCTTCGCTTGTTATTCCTCTTCTTCTTCTCCTTCTTTCAGGAGGAGGAGGAGGAGGAGGAGGAGATGCGTCGGCGCCGAGGAATATTGTCGCAGATCGGAAACCGAGAGTCAACAGCCGACGGAAACCGATGATCTCGTTCCTGCGCACGCGCACGCACGCACGCACGCACCACCCAAACACATGCTCTGCGGAGACGACCCAAAAGCTATAATTTTCCACGAACTCTTCTATTCAGCGGACGTCGACAGGACGCACGTAAACGGCCGAATTTGTCGGAATGAAGACGGCATCGCTTTCAACTTTAGTCAAAAAGGATAAAACCGACTTCGATACCGGTTATCTCATATTCGTGAAATAATAGCTACCTCGTTTTTATTATTAGTGTTTACACTCGTAATTAAATCGTGTACTATGTAATCAACGAATGCATTTATACGTTCGTCAAGTCTGCGTAGATAAATAAATAAATAAATAAATTTATTGTCAGTTAAGAAGTTACAAAGTGCCATGTATGACCACGTGGAGGACAATAAACTAATAATTTACTCTCCGGAAGCAAGCGAGGGACGTATTCCTTCCATTCCGATCAAGGGTCCTAAGGCAACACACTGCTAACAATAAAAATAATTCTGTACGTGTTATAATATTAACATAATACCAACAAATTTGTATTTAATAAATCACTAAAAAGATATTTCACAAGAATATGTCATTATCCATGTGTATAAATAGGAATACATTGTTCATAAATCATAACTATTAAATAGCTCTAAATTGAATTGAATTCTTTATAGCGCACGTAGTATGAGAAGGTTGTTGTCGTTTTTCTTTCCTTCAGCTCTTTACACCGCAGGGGTGCTTCTGTGCGTTTTGTTCTCTTGTGTTAGATGCGTGAGATCAGAAGTATCCTATGACCCTTTCGTTGTCCCAGTAGGTTCACGACGTCTTCAACACTTGGCAAGAGAGATTATTTTCATCTCGAGAAGAAAGGAATTTGAAAATGTCTCTTGGTTGTAGACACAGCGTCTAGTGACACTGCTACACAAAATCGTCATTTACAAGGTCACTGAAGCAACCTCGAGCGGCGTCGGACTTCGTTCGAGTTCTAAACAGGAGCACCAAGTTCAATGTGCGTCTCATGGAAGAAAGTATGCCAGCGATTCGTACTCGAAATGATCTCGGCGGGAGGTCGTGGAAAGAGCGAACGAAGGCTCCTGCAACAACTGTCCTCGGAAAACCATACGTAAACAAAAAAAGCAACACTCACTCCCTGAGTGAGTGAGTGACACGAGGCAAGGTCGAAACACGTACCGCTCGTCCGCCATTAATACGAAAAATATCAGTTACAAACTGCGTATGATCACTTGAAGGGATATAAATTCATGGGGCTTCATTGATAATGTGTTCCACTCCAATGCCATTCGAAGCGCAAATAAACGTCGCACACTAAAAGGCATCAGTCCTTTAAATAGGTTTTTATTATTATTTTAATTATTATTTAAAAATATCTGACAATCTTCAGATAACGATTTAAAAAAATTGATAAATCCACAAAATATTATAATAATTAACTTCAATATACAGAATATATTTAACGGGATAATCAAACTTGGATGAACTTCTTTCAACGGAGAATTTTAATATATTCATTTTAACGACATCTTTTATTAATTTTCTATACCCTTACGTTTCATTCACTTACATTCTAGAATCTTGAAGAATTGATTGTGAATCTTAATCTTATATTGTAAATAATTAACGGATAAAATATTGTTGACGATGTGTATCTGAACCGTAAAACACATTTTATAGATTTATTAATGTTCGTGTGAAATTGACCTCGAATTGTTATTGTTTGAAAGTATTTCTCGGCGCCATTTTCCCCTCATATACACGGAACCATGTTTAATTTGCTCTCCTTAGTTGAGACGCATTTTTATTCTATAAATTTAATAACTTTACAAGAAATTAGGTTTCAATATCTTTATAGAACGTTAGTAACGCGTTTTCGGGGTTCTGTTTTATTATTGCGTGTCCAGTATTATTGTATTATTGCAATGTCCGTCAAGGTTTTTTTCAGGGTGTATTAAATAAAATAGAGATGCAAAACCCAGTCGACACTTAGTTTTTTAAGAAATAAATATAAAAAACAATACTTCGTTTCTGCAGCTTTTTGGCGAGTTACCATAGTTCACTTTTCTGAAACGTTTGTTTTGCCGGTTGGCGAGTAAACATTTTAATATTTTAAAATTTATAAATTCACTTATTTTTGAGGCGATTAATATGATTTCCCATGAAATTCACACGATTTTGTAAACGTACATTTATAAATCGTTTTTGTAGTCAAATTAAGAGACGCGTCTTCCTACAACCCATTCACCAAGGACCTCATTTGGCATTGCACGCCATACTTCTCAAAAGTTGTCTACAGATACGAAGCGCAATGTAGTACATAACACCAGGCAATTAGAAAGAGGACATTAATTATTCTTGTGGTAGGATAGTACTAATTATGAGGCACGTGCTGATATTAACCTGTACAAAGTCGTGAGTCAAAACGTCCTTCTGTCTACAGAGACAAAGAAAAAACACAGTGTGTCCGTTCAGAGACAAGTTGATTCTACAGCGAAACGCTTCTGCACATCACTCATCTTAATTGATACGAAACTCTTCACATCTGACATCTTGTGTGTCCAGGGCAATGACGACAAAGGGGGATATAGTCCCCCCATCCAATGAACCATAACTTTTTACAGATAAAATTGAAGTTGATAAGTGGCATTCCGTTAAAAGTGTTACCAGATTAATAACTGTTATTGGTTATAATTGTTTTTGTTATTAATAATACCATATTAATATCATATAAATAACTTTAATAAATAATTGTTATTGTTATTAATAATACAAGATTGTTAATTGTTCATTATTTACTTCATGCATTTCATTAAAGGTAATATTTATAAAATTTGTGTTGTAAAACCATAATTCTTAAACAAAAATGGTCCCCGGTTAGAACCCCCCCCCCGCCTTCGCCCTTCATTAAGGGCACTTCATCCGCCACTGCTCGTATACACACAACTCAAAAATTTTCTCAGAACGTACGAATTGAGGGATGATGATGATACCGCCGACAGCGGTGGTCCAGTGGTCACGTCTTCCTTCGCTAGAGCGCGGGTTCAAATCCCGCTCGGTCGAAGTAGGTGAGGTTTTCCCTCGCCTACTCCAGACAAATGTCGGCTCGGTACCTTAAGCTCCCTGCCAACCCAACATATCTCCTTCCCAATTCCCTCTCTTAGGTGGAAGAGCGGGTCAAATGACCTGAACCTCCTTTTGCCAAAAGACTTAAATAAATAAATAACAAATTAATTGGAAGAAATTAATTAATTCCCTATAACTATATTTTAGGTACTTGTGTTACTTTGAATGTGAACACTGTTCATACGAATTCTCCAGTTCTACAAAGTCAATTTCGAGAGGAGGACGTCGCAGTTAGTGTCACTGCATTACTTCTTTCGGTGTATTTCATTGCATTCTCAGAGGTAAGAGTACACGACTTACTTCTAAAATTGGAGGCAATCCTTCTAGCAAAGTCACTCTAGTAGGGAATTTTGTCACTCCTGGGGAAGTTATCATTTGGGTTATTCCGTGATAGAAGTGTATAACATTCTTTAGTCTTTTAACGTTTTTATGTACTCTCAGAAATCCCTGTTTCTTAGTTACTAGCGTATTACCCGGTTCGTGTGTCTTATTCTTTACCTCTACTTTAGAACTACATTTACTTCAAATTTTCCTTCCTCTCGAGACAACAATTTCGATCAATATTTTTTTGAAATCATCTCTCGGAGGACAACAAAACACGCCCTTGCGGAACGCCGATTGTTCGTCACTGATCTAGGGGACACCAAAGTCAGACTCTTTAGTAATAAGTGCATCACTGAACCAACATGAGATCTACATTCGAATAAAAAAGGTGTCGATGGTATAGCACATATACATATGATTCCTCATTTCACATCATCTACACGCAGAGAGATGTCTTGAAGAGTCGTATTTTAGACGAAAGATACATCGCTTGGGCGTGGAGAAAGTTGCGAGTTAACAAAATTAATCGAACTTTTCATTACATCGCGCTGTACATTTCAATGTCATTTATTTAAAGGAAACTGTACATACAATAAACACTTTGAATGAGACTGCGTACACCATTGCAAACGCGGGACATTTTGTGTCATTTTTGAGATTGGGTACACATATTGAGGACGAGTGAAGAATGAGTACGCGGTAAAAAGTATACGAACAGTCGTTGTGGGGTGTCTCTTGTCGTCATTACGTTCGTCGTCTGACTCTTGGAAGAAGGAGAAGAGGATGGTGGTGGTAGACAGCGGATGTGACGTCACCAGAAACGAGAGACCAAGGTTATGCCCGTCGTGGCGGGTGATGTCGCCAGCGGAGGAAAGAGTACGTGGCGTGCGTGGCTTGCGTTGCGTTGCGTTGCGTTGCGTCGCGTCGCGTCGCGTCGCGTCGCCGCGCCCAACCGCCAGCTGTCTCTCTGTCTGTCTGTGTCTCAGTCTCCTCTCATACAATGACACTTCATGCACTTCAATCGCTTCCCTCCTCAAAGATTTTTTTTTTAAATTTTCATTCATTCATTCTCCCAATCCCTATAATGTGCGCTAGCGACGCAAGATAGTTGGGCAGAAAAGTATGAATTAAAGTTAATCATTAATAAGTTAATATTGTGTTCAACTTTAACTTTTAAGTGAAACTATTAACTTCAGTTACATTTATTTCTCGTTAGCATTTATTGTGTGATATTTTTAGCATTTATCCCACGCTGCGTGTGATCAGAAATGACAATCGGTGATTGTTCGAGGCCCGTCTTTCCCCGTGACATGTCAGTCACATGCTTTTGCCTCCCTTGATGCCGAGGGCTCAATACCACACTCACTCGTCGTAGGTAGAGGATGAGAAACTGGAAATCAGCTGTCATCGAAATCACACAAAAGGCGACGAAAAGTCGTGGGAGCGAGGGTCACACTATGCTGTGTGCACTTTATTACCGGTTTCACACGAACCTACGTGTTAAGGTTCGTTAAGTACATATTTCTTCCGTGATATGTGTGCCGCCTGGTTCACTTATCTCCCGTATGGGGATGTGTCTCAGGTCTGCCGGGGTGGAAATGGTGTACATTTGTGGAAGGCGAACTGGTGGTGTAGCGGTTGACACCCTTGCGATCAAAGCAAGAAACCCGGGTTCGAGTCCCGGCTGGTCGCCATTTTCACCTGACCCAACGTTTTCGTCATTATTTAAGTTGACAGTAGGATTCTGGGATTCCGTTCGCAAAAAAGTCAGTCATTTAGCGGTTTGAGGTTGAGGAGGCGCCCTCTAGTCGCTTCCGTTCCTATCCTCCGACTCACGAACTGACTTAGAATTCAAAATATACAGAAACGGAATCAAAAAAGGAATAACTATTTCTTAGTTGACCAGGGTGCTAGGTAAACGATATCCGTCTCGAAGATTTTCGTGAATGGGAAAATACACCTCTGACGCAAAAGATGAATTTACACAAGGATTTAAATTTTCTTACTCCCCAAGACACAATAAATATATGGATGTTACGGATGGAGTTGGGAGTCGAGGCGAGTTGTGTAGTGGAGAAGTTGTGACTTAAAACAATAAAAATAATTTATCTTTTTATTTCCGAAGCCTGGCGTTCCTACCTGTGTTGTAATAAACTATTGCGTGTTTGACTAACTATAGAATTCTTTACTATTCGACTGATTTAGCATTAAGAATATTCGCTTAACGTTTTACGGTTATCTGAAACACGCGTTACATTTCCAACAGCGAACTAACGCTTTGACGGTAAACGAAATTAAATTTCAGATCGACTTCGCCCTCCTCTGAAGACAAAGAAATACAAAAATTATTCATTTAAGATGACACTCAAAAGGCGTAGGTAGAGGATTAAAACACAAAAAAAATGTGAAATTGGGAAAAAAAAACAGAGTAATATTTACTTACTGCGATTGCACCTTAAAAAAATATACATCAAATAATTGCAATTATAAATGATGGTCTAATACATTGGACCATTATGGAGAAAAGAATTATTTCCAAAATGAAATTTTATTTGATTTGTGGTAAATTTTCCATTGTAGTATTGTTTACATCACTTTTTATCTATCGGCCACCGGACATAAAAAAAGAAAGATACTTTCCTTGGAGGTGAGATGCACAAATCGCGAAGCCATGTTTCTACAAACACTTGTGTTTTTGAAAGGAGTCATGCGACTTCCTAAATATGGTTTCGTACTCTATTGTTATTGACTGATAGATACGCATTAAATAATATTTCTTCTTCGTTATTATTCATATGGTTGTGTTTTAAAATAATTAGAATGGTAACAATAAGGGAAACAATTACACATCTCTGTGATTTGACTGACTGGTCCCACTATTAAGATCAACGACGCGGAATACAATTACGGACTGATTTGATTGAGCGATTGGAAACGACTGAACGCAATGATACGTCGATGCAGAATACGATACAGGGTGATGGTCGTTCTAATATCTTGGATGAGCATAGTCACAAACAAACATCGAGTGGATTTGTTCAAAACAAATAATAGTGTCCATGATATGAATCAATCGAGGCATAAGTTTCTGCAATTAATCGTTGCCCTTTTTTAAGGGTTTTCTGTTCAAATTCGTCATCGGGTCGTTGGAATGCTTGAGGCAAATTGATCACAAAAGTCGACGAGAAGTGTGAATGATCAACAGAGCTTCCATATGTACTTTTCGAATCCTCTAGAAAATGTCATGAAGAGAAATAAGCGAGAGTCGATCATTGTTTGCTCCCGTGGAGGATGAAGTAGAACAGCAAATTCCTTCGATCGTTTTACATAACTGACCTCTATGATTATTTCATGAGAAATCACGGTCATTAACCTGAACAGTATTATGTTGTATGAAATGTCACTTTAATCACTTATAATATGAATCAATTGGATGAAGATCTCGCAAAAGCGCCGAAACACTGGTTTTCAAATAGGAAAAAGGAAAAGGAAAAGAAAAAGAAAACTTTCTTTTCACACCCGCATTTACGAATATTTTTACAAAAGGGAAGTCAGTGCAACAGCTCGAAAACGCCAACACAAATGAATTGATGTCAGTCGAAAAGAAACATACAAAGAAGCTGGTGGTGTACAGTTGTAATGAATCACTGAAAGGATTGTAAAATTCATACATATATTCTTAAACTATAAAAATAATAAAAAATAAATTGTCAAATATTGTCAGGAATATAAGCGTGTGTTAGGAAGCGAACCCCGCAGACTGCATAGGGACCACACGCACCGTGGACGCGTGAAAAAGAAGAAGAAGTGTCTTCTTCATCCCTTCTTCTCCTTCTACTCGCATTTCATTGAAGCCATCACCACGTCACCTGGCTTCGTGATGACTCTCAAGAGCCTGCGTCTTACACTCTTTTCCGACGCGAGAAGAAAAAGCCGAAATGAATCAACACGCAGAGCGGGGCAGAGAAGAAGGTCGTTTCAATCGTCAGAGATTATATTGACGGAGGACACGCAACGCGGAATGATGGCGCCACTGACGATAAATCAACGGAGCATTTTATGTTTCATTGTTGAAGGATATTGAAATATCTTCGGAATTACATTCTCGTTTTTTATAACTCATCGAGTACCAAATAAGGCCTTTGAATTAATTGTGTAACTTACCTAAACGAAATCTTTTGTTCATATTGTAATTACGTCTGTAGAACTGTAATTGCTGAATTAAACAGTAATTTAATGCCGCACAACGTAATATTTTAACGATGAGTGGTAGAGTTGATGGGAGAACTCATTCAAAATCCCAAAACTTGTTACTGAAATCTTTAACTATATTTACTTCACATTAAAAAGTGTTTTACAATATCAATTAAAACCATCTAAGCCATCGAAGCGCGGAGCTTTAGAAAACTCGAATTCAGATTACTTCATGAACTCTTTTCATATTTGCATTTACACAGATCACTTGACACACGACGAAGGAACTAGACATAGAATGATTTCTTTATTGCCAAACAATATTGCAATTTTTAAAATGATTTTTTAATATTTATCTTTTTAATATCTTTACTAGTTTTGCTGCAAATCCTGCGGTCGTTCCCCTTTTGAAAATATATCAAACAAGGAATTATTTTATTTGACACAGTGTTGTCCTATTCTGCAACGTCAGCTCATAGAAATTTTCTTCGATCAAATACAATTTATGTGTTACACGTCATCAATACCTGAATACATGAGGTAAAGTAAACGTACATAGAAATAAAACAACAACTCTTTTTTTTTATTCTCGTATATTTCGGAATTGTTTTCGTAAACGGTTCCCACTAAGGAGGATCGAAACGTATTCATCAATGCAGTGAGCTATTATTCGAACGAATATCACAACCATATCATTATCCGAAATTTCCTCCGCGTGTAAGAAGCGAAGACAATTGAGGAAGGCCACGCGAAACGGAATTCCTCAGCGAAGGACCGGCGCCTTCTTTCGTTTCGAAGACGAGGAGGCTGCTGCTGCTGCTGCTGCTGCAGCTTTTTGTGGACGGACGCAGAGACGGGTGGCCCTAATGCGGCAAACCCTTCTCCGTCCTTCAAGGGTGGAGCATCCGGTTGCCCTTCCACTCAGCTGACGAGGAAATAATCCAATACTGAAGAAAAAATATGAAGAGAATACTGGTGGTATGAACATACTCCAAGTTATGTAACTTAGCCCAAAATTATTCAATATGTCTGCCTTAAACAAATTGCCAACCTCTACGAAACAAATCCTCGATACACCCGCGAAAATATCAACGAAAGCGTGAAAAGCGTCACAAAAGCGTCCATTTGCTGCGAAGATACACAACAAACAAAGGCACAAGGTAACATTCGTTCCACACTTTGCTCGATGCAGAAAGAACAGAACAGAACAGCGCCACAAGAGAAAGTGAACTTAATTGTTGTCCGAGGTTGGCAGTGAATTCAAGTTCGAATGTCTTGCCAACAGAACGCGAGATACCCTTATCATTACTCTTATGGACAATGGCGAAGTAAAAGCGTTGGCTACATGGAGTACAGGTTTTATACCAACATCAAGCCAGTTAGACTGACAATAAAAATTATATATAATTTAGGGACAAGTGTGCTGCTATAAACTGTTTATGACCACAGTGAGGACAATCAAATAATTTGCTGCGACTAATGCAAAATAAACTAATGAACACAATACATTTCTGTTCATGTTCTTTTCTTTAAGATTCATTTCTCGAACCAAACTATGGTGACTTTTACTATATATACTTCAAGTCGTGTAACTTTGCAGAAAATTCCGCAAAATGGCTACCTAACACGAGTTGCCAGCTTATACGAATTTATGTTATATCCAAGTTAAGTCATGTTTCTTTGCTTCGGAAAAATTTAACCCCCCCCCCCAAAAAAAAAAAAAACGCAAAGTGTTTGTTAGTTCATTGCATATTGGTCGCAGTAAATTACTTTATTTGTCCTCAACAAAAGCAGTTTGTAACAGAAGCTCTCTTGACAATAAATTATTAATTTATTTATTGTCAGTCCAACTGACTTGATTTCGGTACAGCGCTTGTGCACAGTGTTGCCAACTCTTTTACTTCGCCATCGTCCGTAAGAGTAATGATAAGGGTGCATCGCGTTCTGTTGGCAAAGTATTCGAACTTGAATTCACTGCCAACCTCTGACACTGATTCAATTCATGTGCTCTTGTGGCGCTGTTCTGTTCTGTTCTTTCTCGAGCAAAGTGTGGAACGAATATTACCTTGTTTCTTTGATTGTTGTGTCGTTAACTTGTATTTCTTTGCACCCAATCTTCACTTTTCTGTCAATTTTTAATACTTATTTGCATGTCACTTGAATTCGTAGAAGTTGGCAATACGTGTTAGGCTGCCATATTGCATAACTTCCGGAAAAGCTACCTGACTTGGGGCATTGGGACTGCAGCACCATTTATGAGGAAAATGAGGGAAGTCTATTTTAAATTTAAACGAAAAAACGCGAATTTGGAGTAAAAGATATATATATATATATATATATATATATATATATATATNATACACACACACACACACACACTATATGAGCAGTCTATTCGATTGACTGTCACCTTATGTGAGATAATAAAATATGATAGATGAAGCGCTTAGGCACCCGGTAACAATGTAACCGAGGTAATAATAACATAATAATAATAAATTTATTGTCAAAAAGCAGTTACAAACTGCGTATGACCACGTGGAGGACAACAAACTAATTTTACTCTCCGGAAGCAAGCAAGGGACCATCCCATCAATTCCGATCAAGGGTCCTAAGTCACAGGCGGATTCAAAAAAATTCAGCAAAAGTTCCAAGATAAGATAAAAAGTTAGCTACGAGTTATAATACTAATAGAATGTCAATATGTTTGTAATTTAACGCAAAAAGTTTACATGTACAGACTGGGAGGTGCTGTCAAACAATGGTGTTAAAGATAAAATATGAGAATGTTGGCAAAGAGAAAGCGGGACCGTGGGATGACAATTGAGAGACGTGGTTGTCATGGAAGTGAAGAGACGCGAATTGCATTGTTGAACGCTGTGTGTTTCATTCATAAACCTATATAGTGGAGGGAGAAAGAGATACCGACTGCGAACAGACAATTTCTGTCTTTCAAAAAGTACGAAATATAGATTCATTTTCTATCAAACAGTAAAAAACTATAAAGAAAAAACGTCGATGCGAAAATAAATATTTAAACTTAAAGACGAGATTTTGGTCCTTTACATTGTAAGAACAAACGAAAGAATCATAAAGTTAAATTTACTATAAAACAAAACACATTATAAAGTTTTGATAATCATTTAAAATTCAGAATAACACCAATAATTTTTTATATATGCTAGGAGTATATTTAGAAATTGTGCTTTTCTTTAAATCGAAAGAAATATAAAATCAACGTACTTCAACTGTAAGATTTGCGCTTTACAACAGTCTTTAGTTTACTTTCAGTAGTTTAAGTAAAAAATAAAAAAAGATATTGCAATCAATTCCTTATTGTTTTAGACACAAATATTAAGAACCCCCAGAAAAGTCATCGCTTTGGTTGGACGTGAAAACCCCTTTGAATCCTCTACGTATGATCCTCTGCCGTAAAATAGGAGTTGACGGTATTTTCTTTGCCAAGGTTACCTCTCTCTCTCTCTCTCTCTCTCTCTCTCTCTCTCTCTCGAAACGGGAAATTGGGCCAAAAGAAAGGAAGATTTGTTTATTTGTTTACCACACGCTTGTGACCGGAACTGGTTAGAATTTTCATAGCAGGGTTCTGCGCTGCCAACCTTTGTTATTAGTTATGAGTTATTTTCTTTTAGATCTATAAATATTTAATCAATTTAAATTTTCGATACAAACTAAACAAAATTTTTAAAACTTTTTCATTAAAGTTTATAAAAATTTCAAAAAACAACTTTTACTAGTTCTTGATAATATTAAATAGTACATCGAAGTGTAGGTTTGTTTGTTAATATTTTTATCAACTGTGTCTGTAAGCGAAAATGTGATTGTGTACATATGTGAATATGGACTTCATGTAGATAATTAATTTCATTTTGTCTCGTTTTCAATCCACCTCCGAGCTTCGCTCACTTGCAGATTAATACATTGTTAACTGGCGTCTCTCGCTGTCTGTATGTTTGTAAGATTAGATAATATATTGTAAACGTTTCTTCGATCGCACAAATGTCTTTCTCCCGCTTCGTCCATTGACTTTTCGATCCAAAGCTGCTTTTCACACCTCGTCCGCAGCGTCGGTGCCTCTGAACGAGGAGGACCTCTGGGGCCCATCAGCATCAACAGCAAAACGCGCGAAGAGGGAGAAAGAGAGAGACGGAGAGACGTTGTTCTTCTTTTTTGTGGTCGAAAGAAGGTTTGTGGAGGAGGAGGAGGGTGGGCAATTCGTACTTAGAGAAAGGAATGTGGTAGGGCAAGGTCCAACAACCTGTTCCCTCGACGCCCGCCTCGTGCCCTGCAGTCTTCCAGCGCATAT
The DNA here is from genome assembly GCA_002313205.1 of Laupala kohalensis. NCBI lineage: Eukaryota > Metazoa > Arthropoda > Insecta > Orthoptera > Trigonidiidae > Laupala > Laupala kohalensis. Next base: position 203,208 of record NNCF01130852.1, on the reverse strand, counting down.
AGGTCACAAGACGCCGGGCGGAGGAGGAGAGAGAACATCCAGGATGGACGGCGGCGAATTGCCTTCAACACGCACTCGAACTATTTTCAAAGAGAACATTGCGTTTTAGGCCTCGTTTTAAACGTGTGCGCGATGTGTGTGTTTTCATTTATACTCTACTTATAGATAACAGAAATGTCGATGTTTGGGAGACGCCTCGAAGCAGCAAATGCGAACGAAGTGAGTCAATTGAATAAAATAAAAATGGAACAGAAGTGAACAATAAAACGTAACATGTAATATCATTAAATGTAAATAAAAGTTGTACAGTCAAACATTTTTTCCTAATTCTAATAAATATATCTTATTTTTGAAAAAATTGTTTTATTTATTCGGAAAAAATTTATTTGATAATAAATTTATTGTCATAAAACAGTACAAACTGCGTCATGTGACCACGTGGAGGACAATAAACTAATTTACTCTCCGGAAGCAAGCAAGGGACCATCCCATCAATTCCGATCAAGGGCCCTAAGGCAGAGGCGGATTCAAAAGTTCCTAGATAAGATAAAAAGTTAGCTGCGAGTTATAATACATATATAATGTCAATATGTTTGTAATTTAACGCAAATATGTTTGTAAATTTACATGTACAAGTTATTATCCAACTATAGATTATTGTGAGTATAGTGTTTAAGAATTGAAATACTACTAAATTCACGATTTATTGCTACAATAAACACGTCCTTAGACAAAGCCTAGAGAACCTGTATAAGAAATCCGCCTCTACCCGAAGGAAAAACGGAGAAAAACCCGGGCCAGGATNAACACTAAATTCACGATTTATTGTTACAATAAACACGCCCCTAGACAAAGCCTAGAGAACCTGTATAAGAAATCCGCCTCTACCCGAAGGAAAAACGGAGAAAAACCCGGGCCAGGATGGGGCTACAGAATTAATGTACACAACCGTGCCAAAGTTGAGTACACATAAAACTAAATTAATCTGAGCCATAAGACAACACAATCGTGCAACAAAATAGTTTCTGAAATCGTTATAAGTTATTTAAAAAAGTGCTACAGCAATGGCGTGATAAAGTACAAGACGAATTTAACTTTTATTAAAATCAATAAATTCTTTTACATTGTAGAAGCACAAACAAGACCGTTTCATAAATATAAATGCAGAGATTGCTTGATTCAAAATGTAAAAAAAAATAATTGAAAATTGTCATTCTTATACTGAGTTCTTGGTCCCACTAGTTCATATATCCAGCGAAACCTATGCAAGTAATTCGCTCACACGGCTTAATGGAGCTGATTAAGAGAGTTTATTACTTTGGTTTATCTACGGTGACGAACAGTGGAGGGGACGAATGAGGTGGGGGTAGATGGGTCCCTAAGGGGGCCATAGCCCCTTCTCCCATCACATTTACACCTGAACCCTCAACAGATAAAGGCCAAACAATGCCTTCAACTTTGATGCCGAACGACTTTGTCACTCCACACAATTAATAAATTCGGTTACTATTTAATATTGTTAATTATCTATTTGATGAGTTGATGTATTTTATTTAAGAAATATTTATAAAATTTGTGTTGTAATGCGACGATTTTCAAACAGAAATACTCCCAAGATCCCTCACCGGTCAGTTCCACCCCTAACTTTACACTAAGGCCTAGACGAATTCAATACAAGTAAAAACAAGAAAGATTAAATGCTAAATTGAAAGTGGAGAGACTGAAAAATTGTCTAAGAACGCCTATAACAATGCAGAGCAGACATAACAAATGAAGGTTTGGTTTGACGTAGTTGTCTGGCGTCAATGTCCTCACGCGGAAGGATACGAAAGGTTACAATGGAGCAACGGTTCCTAACCTCTTCAGTCTTGTCACCCCTGTGACCGATCAAGGAAACTGATTTTACCCCCCTTTAAAACGTTATCGAAGAAAAACACACGCGTACAAATAGCCTTTTTATTCATCATAAAATTGCACAAAAATATACGTAATTACAATTTCAATGTACATCCCTAATTAATTAATTAATTGACAGTTAATATGAAGGTAGGAATTGTTTTGCATTCGCAGGTTTTGTTGTTGTTGTTAAGTTCAATTTCACATTACGCGCATCTCAAGTCATGTTCCACATTCAGACGGTTTCTGACCTTTGTTTGTACTGTTACCAAAGTTGAGAAACCACTCTCACATCTATAAGTGGGGTAGCAAAAGGTATTATCATCATTCTTAGAGTTCTGTCAACTGTAATCGCATATTCAGCACCTACTTTTCGCCAAACTACCGAGGTAATAATTTTGAAACTCCACTTTGAAAGTTGTATCCTCGCGTAACCCGAGAAATTGTACTTCGACTGACACATCTTCGTCTTTAAAAACTTCATCATCAGTAGAAAATGATCTTGATATCCAATAATTGGACTGAGACGCATTATTACCCCCGCAGAATAGCTTTTTTTACCCCCGCAGGGGTAATTACCCCGAGTTCGGAACTCATTCAATAGAGGACAGCCGCCTAAGCGAAATAATAATTAAGATATTTAAATTTTAATAAATTGCTATTAAACACTGTTTCCTCGTTTTCTACTCATCATTGTATTTCAATTCGTTCCGCTGAAAACATGTCTTACGTTACTTCATAAAATATCATTGCAGTAGTCAATTAGAAATAAATAAATATTCAGAGAACATTATAATTAAATAAAAAGTATTTTAGGACACTGAGACAAGATCTGAGGAAAATGAAAATAAAACGGAAAGAAATTTCTGAAACGCTTCCGTCGTCGTGAATAATATTTTTCTTTACTTCCTACCACTTATTACTCAAATTCAGAATAAATATTAACACATCAATTTAATTCTGGATGGAACATGAGGCAGTTTCCAAAATGGTACCGACTGGAACCCATCACAAGAATTTTAACATTTTCATTCGATTAGAAGCCGAGTACTCTCGTAAATGTAGCAACAGCCTTTTTAATTTATTAACTTCGTTTCGATTCAAATCACACAAAAAGAACTGAACGAATAGAAGCAGAACTCTCAGACGCGAGTTTCTCTTAGGGTTCATTTTGACACGGCAACAGTTAGGAGTGAGAGAGAATGAAAGAAAGAAGAAATAAAAATAGCGCAAAGTAGGATAGTTTTTTTATTTAAAATACTTCTAGAGCTGTTTGTCAGTTATTCTTTTATACAAAATAAAATTACCGAAACTCTCCTCCCACCTAAATAAGGAGTCGCTATGTTCGCTATGACCATCTCTCTCGTAGCAGTCTTCAAGCGATGAGAGTGATATTTCATCAAACAGATATTAATTAAGTGCGAACATAGTTGGAACAAAAAAAAAAAAAAATCGTAGCGAATATTCCCCAAACAACTAAATTTGCTCTCATTCTTGGGGAGATTTAACAATACATCTCTCTCACTGTATTTTGCTGCTTAGCAGTCTCTGAGGATATTGTGTAATGATAACAAACCTATGAGAATGTAGAGTAGTTTTTTACTTTTCTCTTCGCTATATCCTTTCTTTCTCCATTGTAATCACAATTCCTTCCCTCCTTCCCTCCTTTCCTTGGGAATCGATTCCATTGAACGAATTCTCCCCTTCCGTTCGTGATACCCCATTTCACTGCCAAAACGTCAACCCCCTCCACCCCACTGTCGGTCCGAGGAACTAATGACAGGTCCCAAATTCCTCCTGTTGTAGTAGTTAGATCATTTTTCCGTTTTTTAAGAAAGCAAAAAGAGAAACAAATGGGAAGGAAAAAAAACTGGTGTTGCGAGCAGCGCTGCAGGAGGCGCAGTATGGCGCTGAAGATGAAGAAGAAGAAGATGGGAACAGGAGAGAGAGAGTCAGAGAGAGATTGCCGCCTCTTTGGGATCAGAATGAAAGCAGCAGCAGCAGCAGCAGCAGGAGAAGAGGATTAAGGAGGCTTCGGTTGAGGTTGTGTGTGTTACACATGCGCTCACCTCTTCTTCTCTGTGGTTCGTCGTCGTCAGCACATGGAACACTTTCCACTCCCTATTTATTTATGTATAGTACTATGTACTACGACTGGATATTTAAAAACAGCAATGATATCGTGAAATTATGATTATACTGGTCAGCAGATAGTGATGGCGTCGGTGAAATTATCAATCGTAGAGGAAATGATACGACGAATATTGAAATGTGTAAAACCCACGGAAAGACGAAATTCAATGAACAAGAATACATAAATCAATCAAAATAATAAATATAATAAATATGATACAGCACAGGTTTTTTCCATTCTTGCTTGTTTTTTTTCGTATCCTGGCCCGAGTTTTTCTCCGGTTTTCCTTCGGGTAGAGGCGGATTATATATTATGTTCAGGTATTATGTCTGGGCTCTTGCATAAGGGGGGGGGGGACGGCGGAGATCTATCGCAATAATCGAATTTAGAGTTATTTGAATGGTTACGATTTATAGACAATTTATTGTGAATAATCTTTTGTTCGATAACAATTCATCCTCCTGAAATAACTTTTTTTTCTGTTTTATTTAACGCAAATGTTATTTAATACTCTGTGAAGTCCTCGATTGCTTCCGGAGAGTGAATTAGTTTATTGGCCTCCACGTGGCCACGCGCAGTCTGTACTCTGCTTGTTTGACAGTGAATTCATTCATTCAAAATATTATTTTATATCTGAGCAAAGGGGTCCGGTTATTTTTATCTAAATTTCTCTAATGCACGTACCAAAAACGCAACCGCGTCTGTGTAAAAACTATGCATAACGCAATTGATATATCGCCATATGCTTTCAGGTTGGGTATAGGCTATCCCTTCTGATCGTGGGTTAGAAACGGTTTTTGTACCGTCCTCCACAGAAAACAACACGATTTGAATAACACATTTCCCGAAGCACATACAGGAAACTTCTCCACTGATCTCTCACAATTACCTCTCAAATTGCTCTCTTCGACGCGAACGATTTCCATCGCGTAGCAATAATCCGTGGTTTCGTTGAAGAAGTCGGAGAAACGTTTTCATATCACGTCATGAACACTCGCTGTAATAACTGTTCCGTGTCGAGGAAGAGACTGCACGAGATAAAAACAAAGTACAACTCCACTTAAGAAAAAGAAAGAGAGAGAGAGAGAGAGAGAGAGTCCGTCATAAATCTTCTTTCGGTTGTCAAGTCTCAGTGATACAAAAATACGCATTATTCTCGAATAGAGAAGCGAAAATTTACGAATAAATTCTTAAGAAACAATAATAATAGTTAACGGTATGTTTAATTGGAATAAACCGATAACTTCGATAGAAGCTTTCTAAAAAGAGCAAGTTACTTAGATATATCGGTTAAGGTGAAATATCGGGTAAAATAATGAAAACTCGATGAACTTGAGGTAAAACCAGGAAAGTATTTTCTCTTCGTATTTCATGGAATTTTCATCTTAGCAATGAAAACTATTACACTTGTGGCGCATAAAAAAGTTAAATGCCGAGGTTATAACAAAAGAAAAAAAAAAGGTTTGGGAAACTTTAAACGGACGAAACTCGAATAACCAAAAAAGCACATTTACGAATACGGAAAGAAGAAATATTTAATAATATAACGAGATGTTGGTGGGAGGAGAGGAGGAGGAGAATCGTGCAGAAGAACATTCTCTCAAATGTTCGCAGCACCAAGTACTACAACTTAATCCTTGTCTCGTCAAAATGTCTATCATGCGTGGTGTGCGGTAATTAATTCGTGTGGCTCTCAAATGCCGGTGACTGGCAAAAGGCGCCGCCGACCACACGAGCTGCAGCAACCCATTGCCACCTCCCAACCACTCACAGCGGCGTGCTGGTTCATTTTCCCATCACGCGGCGCGCTGCAATCGTTATTCAATCACGGGCCAGAGGCGATCGTGGCTTGTTATCTCCTCCCCAANGGGGGGGGGGGGAAGGGAAGGGGGATGAAGGGGAGGAGAGGAGGAGGAGGAGGAGGGGGGAAAATACCAGCGGCTCGTCTTCATTTTCATTTCTAAAGAATGCCGTGTCATGGCGGCGGCGGCGGCTCCGTCCGACTCCACCCGGAGGGAAGGAGCAGAAGCATTCGTGGAGAGTATGAGTAAATAAATGATAGTGCGGCTTATTCGGAGGGAGGCAGATGTTGACTGAAGCGAGTGTCCGTCCGTCCGTCCGTTCTGGTCGTCTTCGCTTGTGAACTGCTGCCTCTGCACTCAGAAGCTGAGGAGTCTTCGATAAAAAGATCGCTTGCCGCCGACGCGAGTACTCTGTGTGTAGACACACGACGCGACGCACTCGACAGGAAGAGAGCAAGGAACGAGATTTTCTTCATCCACTCTCCGCCTTCAAACCCCCAAACGAAAATTTTCATTCAATACGTCACTCATAAATGATATTCGAATGACATATGACTGCACCGACTACTGCCACCAGTTAAATCTTTCCTTGTTATCTTCTTTCTGCAATTTATTTGAAACGTTTCATTATAAGTACTTCAATTATAAATTATTATTTTAACGATTTTGCTTTTCATTCGTATCGAGGGTTCCTGAAATCTGGTGCATCGTCGACTACTTCATGGTGACCCATCCTGGCATCGCTTGTGATTATTACTATGATTTAGAAATGGTATGATTCGAACGAAATTTCTATTGCTAGATAAAAAAACAACTCTTATATGCAAGAGTGGGTTCAAAGTGGGGGGCTTTCCGAGATCAAGCTCCCACACATACAAATGAGTGAAACTTTTATTGTATTAAAAATATTATTAGGCCTTTTGTTTGCTTTGGTTAGTAAAATATACCCTTACAGAATCGTAAATTATCTTAAAAATAACATCATTTTACTCGAAACTATCCGGAGCCTACCACAAACAATAAAACCCTTGATCTGCTACTGATCACATGAAAATGTAAAGCGTAAAGAGTCGAAGCATGACACACACTACAGGAAACACAACCGTAATGAAATCGGATGAAGTGCAAAAAAAATATGTATTTGGGCTACGTAAATATATTTTTTTAAAACTCAAATTAGTGTAGAAAAGAACTCTGGAAAAATAAGTATACGGATGTAAACAAATATTTGTCTCCATCCAAAGAATCCATCTCAAAAACCTCCTCCCACTCAAAAACCTTCTATAGACACCCTAATAGTACGTTAGAGAGGAATGCGAGTGATTTGGAAATAATTTCCATAAATCTGGATGTCAAGAGAGGGAAGGAAGAAACGTCTTGCGCGTCTACGCAAACATCATGTCGTAACCGCAATCATCAATTCTCCATCGCCTGTCCGTCTGTCTGCTGGTATGCGCCGCGTCGGTGGCCGCCACTGCTGGGTCGGTTCCCATAAGCAAAGCGAGCGTTCGGCGCTGAGTCACGCCTATATCAGACGCGGTCCGCTTCACCATTATCACGTGAGCTGTCGAGGTGGGATTCCCCGCCGAGATCAAGGGCGATGGCAGCGCAGCGGTTGTGTTACCTTTCGGCCTTTGCTAATTCATTGGCACGTCAAAATCACACGAGGGGAGCGGGAGGGTTGATCTCTCTCTCTCTCTCTCTCTCTCTCTAATACACAAACACAACGAGATAACACTCAACGCTGGTGGTTACTGTCAAAAACTTCCTTCGCAAAAGCATTATCAACACACTCACTGTCAGAACGATATTTGCTCAGACGAAATGCGAGTCTCATTCAAGATCATGAGTTTGTGGGTTTAGATACGGTTTTTGAAATTTGAGTCACCTCCCCCACTCCGGTTAACTCTTCCTCCCCATTCCCACCCCATGAACATTCCCTATAGAGGGTTTTCAAATACATATATTTAGGACGCATTTCATACAGACTAGCATGCAAAATCGTTGTTACTTTATAAATGAATAAAAAATAATAAGATAATATTGAAGTACTGTAGTTTTTTTATACATAAATTAGTCAAAAATCTCTGCAGTTCCTGCAATTTAACCAACAATTATTTAATTAATTATCGGAACATTCATTTTCGAAAGGTTTTTCCTGTAAGTCGAAAACAAGACAAGTTAGGTTTATTACCGACGATTAGTGGTTCGGACCATTATCGGACGCCCCCAACGTCCCATTTCTGGGCGAACTGTCTCCTGTCTCCCTCCCCCACCTCGGTGGCACTATTTCACAATAGCCAACACAAGCGTATTGGAACATCGACTCCAACGCCGTTCACACCACTGTTTTATCTCGCGTTATGTTGTCAGCAATTAGGACGAAAGTTTAACTGCAGTGTGCAACCAACATTCTCTACTCTCCACTCACTCGATTCATATCACGACACGTTGATTATGATTCTCATTTAGTTTGGAATTAATTCTCGCGATCATTTTATCCGGGTGATTGAAACGACTGTACACGATTCAACTTCGAGAGTTTCTTTTCCACAGAAATTAGCAATTTGCATTTTATGTTAAGGTTAAAGCCATCTTATTATATCTTATCTCCTTTTTAACACTGACAGAAATTAAAACTTGTCCTCAGAAGCACATACATCATTAAAAAAACCGACGCCGAATTGTTGGAGCTAAAAAAAATTTCTCTTTTGTGCCGACGAGAAGTGACAGGGAGCTGCATTTTGAGATTTTTTATTTAATAATAAAAATAAGTTTTATTCGAGATACGCAATGCTTTTCTCTTGTTTGTTCACATTTTGCAAAAATCTCGATCATTTTGTCGTTTGGTTGAGAGTGTTGCTGGATTTGGTAGCTAAGTTGGATGCCATCACCGTGCGTGAACGTCCAAGGTCTCCGTCGCCGTCCGTCGCTTTTAAATGGACGAGAAGCTGCCGCCGCCGCCGCCGCCGCTGCAGTGAAGGACACCGCTGAATCTATACGGCTACTTTCTCGTGAGAGACCTGCGAGTAGACTGCGGGAAACCAGATGGAAGGTCAACGACCTCCAACACGGAGACTTCGGCGTTTTGTTTTCACAATAAAAAGGATTACGAGAACATCACCACGAAATAACGGCAATAAAAAAAGCCTCAGGACTCTTTTATATACGCGAGATATAAAAAAAAGAAAAAAAATTGCAAATATAATTTGTGCACTTTTGCTTACGTAAGACCAAATATTTAACCGATACATAACACTATAATGTGTAAGTACTTTCAGACTCGGAATGTTCTGGAAACCTGATGCTACGTCAAAAATATTGGTCCCGTACCAGCGCTGTCCGATTCGACCGCGGGCCATTTTCCATCGGGAATATTTAGTACTACAATAAAATGTTTTCATATTTAGGTAATGCTGAACACTATTTTCTCTTACCTGATATGTCACGTGAAATATTAATTCTGACAGATTTACAACACAAAGTTATGCACCCAATGGCGAATCAAACAGTTGATGTAAAAGGTGCTATAACTTGCGGACCCTCCAAATGGACAGCGGCGCTCTGTCCTCTACTATTAATCTCATAATATTAAGTGAGCAATAATTGTATCCATGTACCTACATAACTATGAATACTTCTGGAACACTTTTCCACCTAAAAGACTAACGATTTGGATGAAACTCGCCCAGAAAATGTATTTGTGAGTCAATAGAAGAATTTAATGTCGTATCATTTCCGAGAAGGACTGTTCGAGAATTTTTCTCAGAATTAGAGCATACGTGAAGAACCCCAGTTGAGTTTCTGTGTTAGTTCATAGGAACTTCTATCTCAAGCTCTGAGACTCAGTAAGTTTCTCATAATCATTATGAAGAGCTCCATCACGTCGCCTCATGTGCATCTGAATGGTTGTCCAAATATCAATAACTTCATTCAGGTTCATATTTCACAGTTGAACTCATCTTCAAGATTTGCGAAATGTTCGCTTCGGTTGATGCTACGAACTCTTCCAAGTGCTCAACTAGATGTTATGAAAATCGCTAAATACCTATTGTAATTATAAGTGTTAATCAGTTCACAATTCGATAACTCAGTTCAATATGAAACTGGAAAATAAAAAATAATAAGATTATTTTAGTTATCTAACCCTTCAAGTTCTATTATTCAAACGAAATCAAAGAGACGAGGAAGCTATAAATCGCATCGTGTCACAGGTATTAATATAAATAAGAAAATTTGGGCAGAAAAACTCGCCAAATACTTTCTTACATCTGATCAGTAATTACTATGTGGAGTAACGTTTTACTGATATAAAGTCGTACAGGAATATTCAGGTGGCGAGATCTGCCTGTTCTTCCACTTAACCATAAGTGAAAGAAATGATATGTCGTTGTGTGGAGTGGGCCAAGGAAACCACAACTGAAAACGTCACATGGAGTGAAGACACTACAAACCACTGCCACCAGATCATCTATCCAAATAAAAAAGAATGATTTGGAATCTTTTTTTTGGCAAAAAAAAGAAGGAAATCGAAAAAAATAATTATTGGAACATTCTTCTTAAGGGTTATTGCATCAAAAAAGCAAAGTATCGTTAATATTGATGAATTACAACAGCAGGAAAACAATGTAAATTGACAGCTAATCAGAAGATGTGAATCTGTTAACTATGAGGCTTGCTAATGTACCTGTTTCATTGGCCAACGTGAGGTGCAAGGACACTGCATCCACTGAACGTATTATAATCTACGTGGCAGAATCGCAAAAGCAAAATTATATAAAGACTGTGAAGAACGTTGGTTTCAAGTATATAACCTAAAAGTGAAACGAAAACCAAAGAATACTGAGATCTTAAATATGTTCTGTGTTTATTAAGATTTCGGTGTAAAGTGTATTTTCTTTCTACCTGAATTTTAAATAATTCGTTATTACGTACAATACTGAATACTGTGTGTGGTTTTGTAGGTTTTCGTGGTATTTAATTTTGAAATAAACAAAAGTGAAATTTCATCAAGTTAGAGAAATATAGATTAACACATAAGTTATATAAGAATAAATTATATAAATATTATATAAGAACCTCGTGAAACAAAGTGGTTAAAACATCGAGTCCTCCTGACAGGTATTTAAACACTCTCTGTAGGTAAAAATATTAATTCAAAGTACCAGTTCTTCTTTGAAGTTCCCATGGAATTTTTTTAATTTATATGTTTTATTTGTGAATACTTCTGTAATTTTGGATCCCAAACAATGTAGACAAGAAAGGATGTGTAGTATGTAGTATGTAAGTGTAGTTTTGCCACAATTGGTGGCGCTTTTGATTTTGAAATGACGACAGTTTATCACCGTAATTCTAAGCTCTCAGCTACATTCCTCGTGCGTCTCAGGTCTGTTCTCCCGCACTACGACAAGCGACTTTCTGGAACTCGGATACTTTTATGGCTTTTTAGAAGAGAAATGTGTGAATCCAACTCACAAAATATTTTACTTACTCTGTCGATACATCAAACAATGAAAAAAATAAAAGAAATCACAAAATCAAATGTAGAAATAGAAGTTGAATTTTTGAATTTCTGTTATCTGCTCTTCAGAAATTACTTGTGATGACCCACGAATCTTCTTCGCTTAAATCGAAATTTTCCAAATAATACTTTTCATATCAAATCGTGGACGCAAGACAACTATAATATTCAGACGAAGTTTTTGAAGTGCGGCGAGAGAAGTGTATTAATTTGTGACACAGATTCATGTCTGTGTCTTGTACGAGATAATAATAATCATATTTTGAAGTCTTCGTGACTATTTAGAATTTGTCCACTTCCCGTGTCTTGCTGCGTAATTCACCTCTGGAATTCATCGATACAAATCCTTTAGAGCAGAGACTCCCCAACCCTTCTTGTTTCGTGGACCACTTGCCCTGTGTTTCTTGGTTTTGGGTAGAGACCCCCCTCCCCTGCTTATTTAATACTCAATTTTTGCAAATTCATCAACTACAAAAGTGTTCTTGGCAGCTGCTACAGTGCTATTCACTTTGAAGAATTTAAATTTCCAACTGTAGAGCGAAAAACATAAAAAAACACATGTTACTTTGTACGCGTTTATTAATTGAATTCAAATTTAAAACCAACCAAATTAAAATCCGGTATCTATTACATAATATAAGTTAGCAAAACATAAATACTTTTGGTGGGAGGGATGAACGTGATTCTTTAATAATAAATTTCCAATATTTAGCATCAATTGATTATTAGGCTTAATCTCAAATCTCCTCAGTCAGTGATGTCCAGTCTGTTTCCTTTTTCGCTAGGAGATTGGCAACCCCGCTGAAACCCCTTTTTCCATCAATTAAAAGCTTTCTCGCGATATTCCGTTATACGAGATAAGCACATGTATGACATATATACAGTTCATGTGGAAAGTCAAAAAATTAATTTCACGACCTGCTTAAATGAGATCCGTTATCGTTTTCCGCTGATATGGACCCCTCGCAGGTCGATGCTTTAAACGTTCCTCTTCCCATTCTATTTGCGATATGCACTCAGCAATACATTCGTCATTTTCTTTCTCCAATCTCTCTCGTCTCCTTTAATTACTCTTCCATCAAAAGTTCAATTGTCCTTCATGACGCAATTTTGATGGCAAAGCATGTTTCTGAACCAATTTCTCCAAGTAACACATTCACCGCGTCAGTTGACACTGTTCCGTAAGCACCACATCATCTCAAAAGACAAATAAGTTGTATTCTCGTTAATTTATTGCAAAGATAGTTATTCCGTAATACGCGATGCCATATCTCACACCCGCAAGTATCATAGCACCTTTATGTTACTGAATAAAAGGCCATTTCCTATCGACATTGAACCTATTGAGTTGTACGCGTAATAATGAACAGAATTCCATATGCATTTTCTCCTGTACGTAAATCAATATATTTATTCGTAAAATAATTTTGTAGAGGTGTCGAACACTCTACAGATATATTTGAATGTTTCTTCGTCATTTCCAACTACGTCGTGGGCACAAGATTATTCTGCTTGCAAACTGAGTCAAGGGAGTTCCTAGTTCATACCGCTTTTCTTCACAAATTATTTTTTGCTACTAATTAGATAGTTCTTGCTACTTATTATTATTATTATATTTATTTTTATTTAGTTCTCTCAACTTGTGTTGGTTTTTCTCTCAGCAGTGGATTATTAAATCAAGTTCTGCTGGGAGGAAGAATCTATTTCTGGTCCAAGAACTTTCTGGTAATGTGTGCTGAGGACGGAAGGACGCTGTGTTGCAATCTACTTATTATATTGGTGTTGATTTGGAGCTTTTTAATGGAGTCGACCAGGGATTGGGTTACTAGTCCGAGGGTAAATAAAATGATAGGCACTATGATCACTTCTTGAACATTCTTCAGAGTTTTTTTTTTACTTCAAAGGCTAGATGTTGTTATTATTATTATTATTATTATTACATGCAAAGTAATTTAAAGAATATATTTATACTTTTGAGTGATTTGAAAAAAAACTGTACCGCTTAGAGTCACCGTAATTCGAAACGGATGAACAAATGATGCATGCAAACAATTGAAGTTCGAAACAATAAACGATTTGTTACAGACTTACATATAAATAGACTCAGCAGTCTCTGTCTATGGGTTGTTAGGGATACTGTTGGGAAGAGGGAACGTCTCGGGTTTCTCCTTCGGACAATCGGTTTATAAGATCGCTGGGTCTACATCATCTATTAGTCTTATTGCGATTTCTCCTATTTATCTCGTTTTCTCTATTTCTTCTCAAGTCTTTTGTAGCTTTTCCATTTTCCACTCTTTGCCAGAGTGAGTCGAGTAAGATTGCGAGCGATCACAGACGGCCACTATTATTCTGTCAAACTGATACGTTATTAAAACATGTATATGGAAACACTGTTTCGAAAAAATATAATCAGTTGAAAGAAGTTTGATTAGAAAAAGTATTAAAAAATATTTATTAAATATATTAGGAAATCGATATGAAATTTATTGCGTTCTCTCCAACATGACGGAAACCTGGATATGCATCGGTTACACTCCTCCTGGACTGAATCGAAGATTTTATCAATTCTTCAAGTTTTTTTTTTGGTATTTTGATGTTACAGAGAAATACGATACGAAAATCACATAATTCATCTCCGGTGCTTTGAGTTCCAGAGAAACGTTGCGTCTTTGCTGTTCGGATGCGAGAAGAGGTGCAGAAGAAGAAACGGACGAATCGGTTGGAGAATCGGGACGTGTTTAAAACCACATTAACGCGCAGATTACTCTCCTCCAATCATCTGTCATTATGCACTTTTTGTCGCTGCTCTGCAAATGGGAACAGAATCACCATTTACTTAGCGTTGCTTCGGATTCCTCGGTGTCCACGGCGAATCGGAAGAAAACGACGAAGTGAAAACGCATTTCGTCTTCAGCGTCGCGTTTCGAAGGTAAAAACTCTTCAGAGAGAAGAATCACGTCTCGGAAATTGCGTACGCGACTGTATCGGAAATTTGGTGACGTCACTCCCACCACCTCCCGCGTTATTTCCCGCTAAATAATTGTAGTTAGTAAATAAATAAAGTGGCAAACTATATGTGAACACGTAGGTATTTTGTTGTTATACGTAAATGCCATCATGTCAGATCTAATTTTTCTAAAAAGTAAATTACTTCACGAGCTGTATTTTTTTTTTTTTCTTCAAAAAATTTCTTTGGGTTCTACAAATGTCATTAGAATGACCACATTTATAAAATCTCTTCTAATGGCGATTATTGTTATGCTTCATTTAGTTTTTACGAAAATAAGCACCTTATAGTCCCTGAATGTACTTTATAGCGTCATATAGAGATATCAAATTTTTGTTTACTATTTAATAAACTTTCTCTTTCCCTTAAATTTAGCATATCAATTTTCTTGTAACATTTTAAGAAAGCTGCCCTCTCTGCTCCACATTGCTGTCCACAATCAATCAATTTATTCTTCCCCAAAAATATAACTGTTTAATTATTCGAAGTTCGTGATTAATAATAATAACAAAGGTATTAATGACTATTAGTAGTGGACCTATGAATCAGTGCGCCTCTATCCCAAGGAAAACCGGAGAAAAACCTGGGCAGCTACTGTACACAACCTTGTCTTCTTTTTAATGTTTTCTGCTGTTAAATAAATATCGTTCTCGCGACCGAAATAATGTTCCATCGCAAAGAACCTCTGTTCTATAAATTTCATGACAACAGAATTTGTACGAGTCGTTCTCCAGAAACACAAATAGATACATAAATACAAATGTCAGATGACGGAGCTACGGTAGGATTTATTCGTTATTTAAAAAAATATTTTTTAAATTTTTAATAAATGAAATCATATACATTTTTCGTAACTAATTTGATAACTTATTAATTATGATTTACTTTGTTTGTTTAATTAAATTAATGTTACAAATGTATTGAAAAACAAAAATTGTTATATATTTGTTTTCTTAACTGTTAGAATTATTTTTCTAGGGAACAGAGCAAGTCTTGCATTTAGTCAATATTATAACATTTTCAATGAAATTTTATATAAAAGAATTCTTATTTACCAATAAATTATTATTTCTTATAACAGCGATGACTATCCAGGTGGCCGCGTGTCCTGAGACAAATTGTTGTCTCTCTCTCTCTCTTTCGTAGTCGTCGGTGGCGAGTGTTGTGCTTTGCTTCGGCGTAGAACAGTCAAATGTGATGCGCTGCAGGTGAGCGTCTAGCGGAAGGAACTGTGTTACGTCCACAGACGAAAGTCGATTAAAAACTTACAATTATTGCCCGTATAATAAGAGAAATACTATTGCTCTTTCACAAGTATAAGGATTAGGATTTCTAGTTAATTAATGATCCTTCTATTATGTTGGAGCCATTTCTAAATGGCTAACAGTAAAACATTAGACACATCGAAAGGAAATCATAATCCATTATAAATTGACATTAAAGTAAAATTCAGCGATTTCTTTAATTGTGTTTCGTCATGTTTTCATCCCGTTTCGTTATGGTTATTCGGATTTCATAAGTGTTTTTGTCCAAATTTTACGGCGCCACACATATTTCTATGCTTTCCTTCACGTTCATATGTTTGGTTTTGTATGAATATCTTGTAAGACTCCCGGAAACATAGTTAATAATATGCATGAATTACAGAAAATAAATATAAAATTATTGTTTCAACACAACTGAATTTTTGGTATATTAGAACGTGATTCTGGAAATGGTGTCGAAAAACGAATGAATACGGAGGGATTAGGGAGAGAAAGATCCACATTCGCGCATATTCCAAAAGCGAGGGAGATTTTCACCAAACAAATCGTTTGCGAGTTTTCCAAACTGCGACTTCATCATCCAAAAGTAAAACTAATATGTCTGATTTATCACGCGAACGGAAGAGGCAGCGGTGCAGCGGGTAGAGGACAGAAAGTGCTGGAGGCCCACAGATGTCAGTTCTCCTCAATGGATGGAGATCGTTCTCTCATTTAAGAGCCCTGCGAGAGGGAGGAATCTTCAAACATTAAATTTGGAAAAATGTTTCTGGTTGAATGAGGTTTCAGGCACATGGCAGAGAGGCTAAACACCTAGGGTTCGGTCCGTTTCACAGCTAAATTCACTGGACTCTGTAAGATACAGAAAGAAAAAAAGCATTTCATATTGAACAT
Organism: Laupala kohalensis; assembly: GCA_002313205.1. Classification (NCBI taxonomy): domain Eukaryota; kingdom Metazoa; phylum Arthropoda; class Insecta; order Orthoptera; family Trigonidiidae; genus Laupala; species Laupala kohalensis. Next base: position 186,692 of record NNCF01130852.1, on the reverse strand, counting down.
AAGTAAACTTTTGGAGAAAGAATAATCGTATATTTGTTAAAAGAACTGACGTATCACTGTGAATACATTATTTTTCACAAATAAGTCAAGGAGCTTGGATTTTTATGCATGAATAAGGATAGTTTCTGTAGATAAGTGAGTTTGAATAAATATAATACGTTCTTTTTACTAAACAATACAACAACATGTTTTATTTTACAATCTAAAATAATTCCGTTAAAAATCAGCAAAATACAGGTTTTCGTTCAAATAAGGAAATTGTTTTTTGCTATTTCATATACGTGAAAAAAGAAATTAATATATTTTAATTTTGTATAAAATGACAAACTCAACGTAAATTTTTATTTCCATTCACAACGATTTGACTGCTATTTGCGTCATCATCAGATGAATTTAACAGTAAAACAGTGACAATATGATCACAAAAGCAACAAACTTTATTCTCCAGAATGGAGAATAAGAAATATTCTCACGTAAAATATAAGAGTTGATTTAATAATTAACGTTTAGGGTTGGAAGAGTTGGAGGAAAGGGGAGAGTGTCACAAATTCAAAATCTGCCCCACGTCCCTTAGATCGTGTGGGCGGCCCTAGGATTAATAGACAACAAAGCATTAACATTTATTTGTGTCCGTAATACGGCAAAAGATACACTTCTTCTTCTTCCTCTTCTTCTTTTCTTTCTTCTTCTTCTTGTTTCTATGAACCTTTCTCCTCGTAGAGTGCGCTAGTGATGCCAGAGGACAATAGTTCGTATCTTCTTGAAGTGATTTGTATTTATGATACTTAATCACATTGGATTCTGTTACTTCCATTTCTCACGTCTCTCCGATTGATGAAGACAAAATCCTTTGACGTCGCAGTGAAAACTGTTTCCATAAAACAAAATGTGTGAACTGAATTGAAAGTTATTCGTTGCGAGCTGAATGGTGATGAGGTTACAAAGAGAATGTAGATAATATTGGAAATTAAAATGTACAGAGACGTAACCCCGTAGACATCATCACAAAATATACAAAGCTTCATGTTGCGAAAACTAATTGTCGAAGCAAGCGCGCATACAAGGGAGTCATGACCCCCCCCACCAAAAAAAAAAAAAAAAAA
>NNCF01130852.1:159195-185571 GCA_002313205.1 Laupala kohalensis | reverse complement strand
AAAAAAAAAAAAAAAAAAAACCCATAGAGAATGAGTTTCTGGTCGCGGAAAAGCGTTTATAATTTTTTCGACGTTGACGTATTTGAACGATTTTTAAATCAGTAATTAGTACTGCAGTATAATTATTGCATCTTTAATGACAATAAAAGTTTTCCCTTGTAGCACAAAAATTTTAAAATAATATCGAAAGTAGGGCGTTACTGTACGTAACTGCACGTTAATTAACACTTAGATGTACTAAAAACTTACAATTTTGCTTTAGAATTTTCAATTTTTTTTCTGAGGTTAGGATGTTTTCTGGGACGTACTATGCCCAAGACTATATTCTTTTGTTATGACCCTCCCCCCCTAAAATATTAGTCTATCCGCCCCTGTGTCGAAGATTTTGAGAAATTCTGTTTCCTTGTTAGCGATGTGTTGAAGGGTAAATGTAACCCTGGTTCACCTTCATTTCCCTCATGACGTTTCCTTCCATTGCGATGACGTCAACCGACCGCACTACTTTCGCCACAGGAATCTCATTTCGCATCTGCTGCTGCTGCTGCAGCCTGACTCCGCCGTTCGTTGGTTCGTTCGCTCAACGCCCACGCGCCCCCGTCGCATGTATGTGTGAGTGAAGCCCTATTTACAAGCGACAAGCTCTCGGGCCGGATGTGACGTCACGGATTTTGCGTGAACACGTTCCGTGGACGGACACCCTGCACAGGCCTCATTTACAGTCCAATGGCGGTGGAATGAATGATCATTGAAGAAGCACATGGATCCACTGAGAGGTGGAAAGAAGTACAGCTGCCACCGGTTGAAGAATTCTTCTCTTATTCCCAACTCGAAGCATAATCCTTATTCATATCATAAATTGAGATGCAGAATTTTTATTGGAATTTCTTAGAGTCATTATTCATCGATATAACCTGTTTGATCATCACTCGCAACGTTTTGGGTATTCACCTTCAGACATCATCTGTTTTCGAACCCGAGTACTTTGATTCTTAAGGCGAGGATGCTACTCCGCTACCTGTGGTCCAATGAAAGCGGCCTCACCTTCACTCACACGATGGATAACGTATTTAGAGGTTCTAATCAAAACCACGCATCGTCAAAGAAATCATTAAGGGAACACATCCATTTGCAGAACTCATTTCTATCGAAATTTAACAGGAGGCAAGTTTGAAACCCGGAAATAGGATGCTATAATCGTCTCATAAATTAAACAAAGCGTATGCTCGAACATAAATAGTTTTAAAAATATGGTCAAAGAGGATTTAAATACATTTATGACTGTGTGGAGGACAATAAGTCACTCTTCGGAAGCAAGCATAGGACCATCCCATCAATTCCGATCAAAATGAAAAGAGAAAAGAAAACGAGAGGGCCCCGGTCGAGTGCAGATAACAGTTGTTACTTTTTTACGAAGTGAAATTGAAAAAGCAAAATAGAAGACTTTGATTATTGAAAGCATAACGAAACGGTCGTAACGAATAGGAGATATTTACTGTACTTTAATTACAAGAATTTACAAAATAGTTAATGAGCTTATTGAAACTCGCTTTATCTTCGTTTTTAAAAATGGATCTGTCATTGTTGAAGAGTCAGTCAGTAAAAGTAAATCCGTCCAAAATACACGACCGACTCATTTCCTCAAAAATACAAAAATTATGACTTGGACCGCTTAATTTCTATTCTGCACCTTTACAAAAATAAAATTTTATAGCTCCTAATATTTCAGATACGGTATGTTTTAAGAATATATTTGTAAGTTCCAATTAAATTCAAGTAATCTAACCCAAACTAATTCATAGTTTTAAGATAAATTAGTTCATTAATAAATCACATTGTTCATGACGAAATCACCATTGGTATGTGCTCAAGGCTTCATTCGTACCAACCCTCTTCTTAAGTGTTTTGGCATCGCAGACTCATGACAACACGAATGAATTACTAGCACTCACTAATTCGCTGTGGTTCCTTCCCGTGTTTCGGGGCTCTATGCGAAGCATTTCGCATGGAACACAATCGTCCATTTCACTCACATGGAGGACGGAATGACGTCAAGTATTTCCTTGCGCTGCAAACAGGTTTCAGACGGGACAGGGCGACCCGGAGACGTCGCCGAAAAGATGCGCTTTCACGAAAAGACAATCACTTAACAACAGAGCTCCATGTATGCNGACTCAAAGTCACGATACTTTCCTAAAATTATTCAATATGGCTGCCTTAAACAAATTGCCAACCTCTACGAAACAAATCCTTGAAACTCACTCGCGAAACTTTCAAGAAAAGCGTGGACACAAAGAATTTAAGTAATATCCAAATAAATATTAATAGGAGTCACAAAAGCGACTAATTGCTGTGAATAAATACAAGTTAATAACACAACAAACAAAGACACAAGGTAATATTCGTTCCACACTTTGCTCGATCCAGAAAGAACAGAACAGCGCCACTAGAGTACGCGAATTGAATTGATGGGCGATATTGGCTATGAATTCAATTTCGAATGTCTTGCCAACACAACGCGAGGTACTCTTATCATTACTCTTATGGACGATGGCGAAGTAAAAGCGTTGGCTACATTGAGTACAGGTTGTCTACATACCAACATCAAGCCAGTTAGACTGACAATAAATAATGTATAAATATGTAAATAATTTACGGGCAATAGAAGTGTTACAAACTGCATTATGACCACAGTGAGGACAATGAACTAATTTACTGCTGCNTCTTCTTCAAAATACAAAATAACACAAAATGATGAACAACATTTCATTCCCGTTCGCGTTTCTTCTTCTTCTTCTTCTTCTTCTTCTTCTTCTTCTTCTTCTTCTTCTTCTTCTTAAGAGTTGATGACTTTTTCTCTTAGAAGCAAAAAGTTTGATGACTTTTTTACAATAGATCTTCATTTGTTCCTAAAAAACGAGTTATTTCCTTTGTTGGTTTCTTCAACTGTGTACCAAAAATTTGACCAAAGAGATTGACCAGTTCCCATCGACTTCTGAAAACTGAGATGAACGCCCGCAGAAGGAAAATGAGTGTGTATGGAATATTTCAGCATTTGACAGAAATAGTGTTCATCCGAAAAGGCAGTTTTTCTCGGAAGCTGAGGAGTGACCAAAGCCGAGGTGGGGTGTTGGAAACGGGCGAAGAGGTAGTCACGTGACCTCCGCCTCGATATATATTGGAGGGATTTCTGCTCCTAAGTGACTTTTATACTGGAGGCTTTCAGACTTTGAGACAAGTGCGAAAGCGTATAGAAGTACGCAAGTTATTTAATATGTAACTTGGTTAGTTTGGTCGTCAGACCACTGAGAATTGCTGCGGTAATTCTATTACCTGCTATAGGCGCGAATAACATAGCTTGGAACAGTTATTTATTTCGAGATAGCAACTTGGAACTTTTTGAACTTCGGATAATCTGGGTAGATTTCCGAGTTAATTCATAACACCAGTAGTTATAACTGTGTGTAATTATTGCTTTTAGATAGCAATATCAAGTAATAACAAGTTCAAACTTGTATTTATGATTTGCGAGTTTGTCTACATTTGTAAATATTCAGAGCTTTACTTAATTTGAATTAATGTTTATTTGTTATTACTCGAGTGTTTGATTGCTTGGGGAAACCAAGCTGGTGGCAGCGAACTCTACCATAAAGGTTGTGGTTTATGGTTGAATCCCGCTTCTCCACCAAAAGCGTACGCACATCGCATATGGGTTTGTGGTGTGCTGGTACAGTTAGGTTAGGTGAGGTTAGGTTAGGTTAGGTCAGGAGGCACATCTTACCTCTTCCCCGAACTTCAGTCGCTAAGTTATAAAATATAGATGCCTTTGGTGAGAGACAAACTTTGTCGAAATGGATACAGATTAATCATGTTACGTCGAATGAAAATGGGAGACGGGACCGGGGTTCGAACCCGGGACCTTGAGCTTCGCGCGCTCATGCGCCTACCGACTGCGCCATCCCGTTCGCCACCCGGGTCCCGTCCCGGTCCCGTCTCCCATTTTCATTCGACGTAACATGATTAATCTGTTACCTGGCGGTGAGGTTCACCGCAATCTAAGAGATTTCTATGAAATTGATACAGATGCACAAACTCCATTAATCGTACTTCTGCATATGAACTGTATACAATAATTAATAATTAATGCTATAGTGTATAATTCATTCATATTTAATACTAAAAAATATCATTAACTTTAAAATATACAATTCTAATAATTATACGGAAGGTAATCAATAGGTTTCACAAAAATATTAGGAAGTAATGAAGTTCTAGGAATGTTTAAAAGAAGAAGTAAGTTCACGTACTCAGAATTTTTTAGATAAACAATTTAAAAAATTATCTCCACGTGAGTTGTGAATTTTCACTCATTAAGTATCATAATCTCCATTCGAACGATAGCAAACTCTGGTTCGTCAAAAAGAGTTTTTTAAATTTATTTTTGTTGCATTCAGTGAAAATCGAATGAATGCATACCTCGTACCCAATGAAACCCTTCCCATTGTACAAACAGATTCGATTAAAAAAAGGCAATTCATTTTCAATGATTCATTTGCTGAGCAGCATAAATCCTAAATGTCCCAGTATCTTGTTAGGTGTATACACCTTTCAGGTAAAACAAAAATCGAGTGATGTACTGAATTCTCATTAGGAGAATGTGTACCTCCCCATTGTTATTAGTATTTTCACTATATCCATTATCAAAAGAAGTGTTCAAAATTAGCTGTTTCGACAAAATAAGTATTCGAACTCACGTTTCTCAGGTAAACTGACGTTCCAAAAATAAAATGAATGTTTAAAAAAAGGAGTGTAAGATTAGTTGGTAGCTCTAGAGCGAAACTCTTCAGGAGTTAAATTGCCAGCGTGGAGATGACAAAATTTTTTTTTCCCTATTTAACTAAATGTTGCATATTTTCGTTATTTCGAAGGTATAACTACCACTCAATTCTAAGCGTTACTGTTTCTTTTTTTCTTTTTTTTGTGAATCCGTAGTTGGTTTCGAATCGTTTCGTTTCAAATGCAGAAGGAAACTCCTTGAAAGCGCGAAGAAAGAATTCTCACATTCGTCTCACATTCAAAAGAGAATTAATAATTCATTCGCAATGTTCTTCGCTAACATCAAAAGAAAAGGCCAATTGCAGAATAGGACTCTCTAATTTGCTGTAGCAAACGCGAGAGATAGTTCTTTTCTGACGCTCGCAACCGCGGAGAACAAATCTGGGAACTACTTTACTACGGAGATAATGGATTCGGCAAATCTTAGAAACTTTGACAGTAACACAATTACAAAAAAGTTAAAAGAACATATCTAATGCGATATCTTTCGGTCGAGTGAAAATGGCGAGGAGCCGGGAATCGAACCTGGGACCTTTGCTTTGATCGCAGGGGTGTCAACCACTACACCACATCTGTATTCACCGTTTCCACCCAGACGAAAGTTGCCACGTGAAGGGGAACACGGAAGAAATTTACGAACGACTTGAAGTTCCTCGATAGCAACAATATAATCAACAATGTAAACCCGAATTTATATTAGTGTTGTGAAAGCTGTAACCGTTATATCCGAGCATGATAATACTTTTACTTCTGTTTCCTCTGAGGACAACAATCATCTACAAACAACATGAAACACGTACATTTATAACTTGGAGCTGTTCGTGTAGAACCGGCCACATAATTAGTTTTAAATAAAACAAAATCATTACCTTTTGTATTTTCAAAATGAAATGATAGAAAGGAAGAAAAACATGAAGACGGCTGTGGTGCAGTTATTGATATTGAAGATTATTTGAAGGAACCTCATGAGTTTTTAAAGGAAAAGAAAACTATCGGATTGCATTTCCTACAACTTCACGACACAACACTCTGAATTTTGTCTTAGAATTCCCCAAACTAAATACCTTTCAAAAGCGCTAAAGTAAATGTCTTTCTTTCAGTGAGTGATTTTGCATGAAGTATTTTTGAGCCGCAAGTTAGAGTTCGTTTCACATCAAACTTTTGGGGGCACAATTTTATGTTATAAATCTCTGCTGTCAGAATTAATATTTGATGGAGGTGATGTCTGGGGAGAGAATATAAAATATCACGTCATATATTTTATTATGATACAAAATAGTAAAAATACGTCTTAAAAATAAAGAAATATACTATTTCATTTTTGCAGCTTGAACTAATATGAATTTGTTGATGAGAATCCAAATATATACGTATGACCCAACGGGCAACATTTTGCCCAATCCCATCCCGTGCCAGTCCCATGCCCCTCGCTCTACAGTGTACAGAAAATTCCTAATTTCTATATCCTGTCTGTAAGTGGCCCGCGGGCTTAGATAAGTTGGACAGCCCTGATCTAAACGTATCGAACACAGAAAAACGATTTTTTTATTAAAATATTTGGAAGACATTATAAGTTCTTTTTAAAGTATTTTTTCATGAGAGACTGAATGTGAAGAGATCTACGAACACAAATCTTGCCTTCGTAATGATTGTGAGCAGATCCATCATTTCGCCAGCTAAGCAGTCACGTGTTCGAGGAACGTGGTGAAACTGCCAAAGTGGCCACCGTAGCGCCACTTATGCATTGTCATGGAGCCACGCCAGATCTGCCACCGGAGGGAGCCGGGTCGGGCTTGTTTGCGCCTCACGCGCGCTCTCTGCAGGGGGTCCTTGTCGAAATGAAGCTGAACGCTTAGTCCTAGTGTGTGTGTGTTTGCTGCCGAGTTCTCTTCTTCATCGAAGAAACAACTGGAAACTATATTTAGAGCAAAATCGCAGTGATGGTGTGCACCAGTCTGTACAGGAATCTTTGTGGCAGTTTCTAAGCTACGTAAGGGAAAAAAGGAGATTATAATGGTTGGGCAAAATACAACGTGTTACTACCGGCTTTTTTGCTTTCTATGTTACAGGTTACGAAACTTCTTCCTACGTACGGATGAAGAAATACTATTTTGTAAATACTTTTTCTTATAGACTCTATTTGTAAATACTAATTTTGTAATAATTCTTATAGACTCTTGTCTAATGTAACTACTTTTGTAAATGTCTTTTCTAAATATATTTTCCATGTACAGTCTTTGTGCCCTGACCGTTGGTTTTCCGAGGTTCCCAACGGTGCTCAACTAATGAGTCAGTTGCACCTATTTCAGATTGAAGAAACTATTACAGTATGCCAAAAGTTTATAATACAATAATAATTAATTTTCATAACTAAATTGTCATAATTAAATTTTCATAACATATGCATAACTAAATTTAATATTACGGCAGCAGGAAATAGAAATATCAATCTTTCTGTGAAAAATGTAGACGCGACTGAACAATTCATTGAGAGTGAATACAAAAGGGCATGAAACGCACAACCCACGAACATTAAAGGGGCTGAGGCCTCGCCACATGTAATTTAATATGTAAATATTGTAAATAAAATGCCCTCTCGAATTGAATTGATATATACCTCTTCCTAAAACTGCATCATTCTCTCTTCTTCGTGCACAGTGTGGAACAGAGTAAAAAAAAAAAACTCCTTACATTTTGACAGAACGAATCACATCATGTCAGCTGAAGAAGCGCTCTTCTAGTAGATGATATTACTTCGTATGTTCACGTTTTGTTACAACCCAACTACATTGACGATAATTGTCCTCCCTCCGTCGTATCAGGAAATTCATATATTTCCCTATTAACTGAATTAAATGTCGAATGGGTCAAATTATTACGCCGCTTAACTTTCCTATTACATATATATTTAACAGAAATCGTATAATATTATATACTACATTACAATACTGAAAAATATTTTGATTAATGTTACATGTGAATATGTGAAAAATCTCTTGACGAGAATTTCAATTATTTTTCAAGTGTGAAATTTGAAATTTTTTTCTATATATTAGCATTACAACGGTATGTAACAAATACCTAAAATGAAAAAAGTTTATTATCTTAAACGTTTTTTACAAATTTTTATACAAAGCTTTTTATATAAATTCACGTGTTATTAAAGATATTACACAACACGCACAGTATGTATGCATTTCTCGCTTCGGCCATCAGCGAAGGACCTCGATGACGAGTGTTAAGGAAGGCTCTGTTCCGTGAGAGTTTTCTCACCAGGCGCAGCGTGAATTTTTTCGGAGGAACAGCGTCTGGATAGGATCCAGATTGCTGCTGTATCCGAGTATTACAATTGCGGTTATTAACCGCAGAGGGTGAACTTTTCATACGCCACTTCTATCTGAACTGAGACGTAGAAATGAAAAACAAACAAAAATGTTATCTTGCCCCACCCGGGAATGGAACACGGGATGACTTTGTTATGAGCGAGCACGCTAACACCGTAGCCACGGAGGGGACAACACTACACAGTATGTTTGCAATTGCTGCCTGCAGTGGTAATTCAAAGAACAAATCGTTTCAGGACAATATATTCAATAAATTAAATATTATTTACTTAAATTATTATTAAATAATCGGAAATGATTCATGTGTAACTTCATGTGAAAGAAAGAAAGAAAGAAAGAAAGAAAGAAAGAAAGAAAGAAAGAAAGAAAGAAAGAAAGAAAGAAAGAAAGAAAGAAAGAAAGAAAGAAAGAAAGAAAGAAAGAAAGAAAGAAAGAAAGAAAGAAAGAAAGAAAGAAAGAAAGAAAGAAAGAAAGAAAGAAAGAAAGAAAGAAAGAAAGAAAGAAAGAAAGAAAGAAAGAAAGAAAGAAAGAAAGAAAGAAAGAAAGAAAGAAAGAAAGAAAGAAAGAAAGAAAGAAAGAAAGAAAGAAAGAAAGAAAGAAAGAAAGAAAGAAAGAAAGAAAGAAAGAAAGAAAGAAAGAAAGAAAGAAAGAAAGAAAGAAAGAAAAAGAAAGAAAGAAGCGTGGAAACATTAATATTTCCTCAGAGCATAATTATGGAAATGAAAGGTTACGAAACGCAGACTGTAAAATTTGATAAATCAAATAGAAGTAAGTTGCGCGCGTTCGATCTTTTGAACACCAAACCATCGCTTCTTCTCACAACCATTTTCCCACAACCGTTTCCTCTCAATTGGCTCCGATTACAGAATTTCGAAAGCGAATCCTCTGAGGGCGAGAATCAANTTTCACGAATCTCACGAGGAAAAAAAACCCACCTTAATTCCTCGTTAATTCCTTTAGGATGAAGAAGCTGCACGGTTTCTACTTTGAGGGTTCTGCTGCTGCTGCGCTGTCCCCTTCACGATAAAACTATAGAACTATAGAATGGGAGCGTCTATTTTGGGATTGGATCTTGTATGAGGAAGAGAGAGAGAGAGAGAGAGTAATAGATATCTCTGAAAAATGAAAACTGTAACAGTGGTGAGTACGCTCGGACCGGAGATGATAGAAACAGAAAGACGAAATGAAGATCAAACAGATAACTTCGTCGAATCAAAGGAATTTGTGTAGACGGGCACACCACAAGAAAAAAATTAATGAAAAAAATTGATTCGAGGGAAGGAATTGGGAAGGAGAGATGTTGGGAAGTAGTCGAATGAAAAGTCTGGTTTAGGTATCGAACCTGCGCTCTTCCGCTCAGCTAAAATGTAAAACTGTCTCACAACAGAGGCCAAAGGAGCCCAACGGGTTCAAGCACTAGGAGGAGAATACGTGATCTGCGTCTCGCTCCGATCACTCAACATTGATTCATCTCATCCATTCCAGTGGTGCTAAAAATTTTATTCAAAAGTCAAAAGTCCACAAAAACGATTTTTCGCCAATATCTCACGAACGGTAGGTTTTTTTATCGTAATTGTAATAAAATTATTGCAAATACAGATTCTTTGTAACACGATTCATTTTTATCAACACAACTAGAGGCATTCTAAGAGCATGTAATAAAAAATACAACCCGGTTCGCAGTGATATGTAGAAAGTCAGTTTTCAGTTGTATCACAGAAATGACACACACCCTACGTCAGGTTAGTTTTGATTCTTATTCGAAAGTTTCATAATAACGTAACATACTCGTTCAAACCACCTTCGATGTGCAGGTATAATGAACAATAACAAGAAACAGGAGATTCCTCATATCCCCGCATCAAGACAATAGCACATAAATTTAAAAAAAAAAAGAATTTTTGATGGTTTGAAAGAGGGAGGAACGATGTCATGAATCTCGTGAATTTGAGAAGTTTCTAAAGAATATTCGTTGCTTTGATGGAGACGGCATGTAACACATCTTCTTACAATTTTATTTGGTGCGTCAAAGGGCAATGATCATCTAACGGCCAAAAATTGGAACAAAAAATAACAAACACACAGTTAATCACAAAAGAATTATTAAAATACTAAATAATAGAGTTCCGTTACCACCACCAACATTCTACAAAGTACTCTTAGGATGTACTCACCCCCACCCCCACCCGCCGCACCGCATCGCACCACACCGCTCGCTGACGATGAGGACCCTTCAAAGCAACAAGGAGCGGATGTGGGTTGACCTTCGGCGCTCTCAGACCTGAAAAACTATCCAGTTCCAGGAATTACTGCACATGTTTCGCTGTTATCATATAGGTTTCCTCACTAAAATACTCAATTTTATATAACTAACAATAATAATTCCTATCAATAATTGTTCTCAAAAGCAGAGTAATAGTCCCACAACAAAGAACAGAAATATAGAAATTGTAAAAGTGTAACAACTCGACAGAGCGTAAACCAGAGACATGTGGAACGACATCTCCACGACGTTTCTTGGTAGAAATATCATCTAGACATTTTACTAAGTAACCTGTAAAAGCAGGTTTTGTAACTTCTGTAAAAGTAGAACTACAAGACTTTTGTAACTTGTTTTATATTGTTCGATTATTTTATATTGTTGTAAGTATCGTGAATTTAGTGGGGTTTTTTTTCAACTCTTATGATTTTTAAACACTATACTCAGAATAATCTATAGTTCGATAATAACTCGTACATGTACATTTACAAACATATTTGCGTTAAATTACAAACATATTGACATTCTATTAGTATTATAACTCGCAGCTAACCTTTTGTCTTATCTAGGAACTTATGCAAAAATAATTTGAATCCGCCTCTGCCTTAGGGCCCTTGATCGGAATTGATGGGATGGTCCCTTGCTCGCTTCCGGACAGTAAATAAGTTTATTGTCCTCCACGTTAGTTTGTACTGCTTTTTTGACAATAAATTTATTATTATTATTATATGTATTGTATGTATGTAAATGGTGGTCAGGCGGAAGAACAGGCCTGATAGCTTGAACCTCGNATATATATATATATATATATATATATATATATATATATATATATATATATATATATATATATATATATATATATATATATATATATATATTAAGTTGGGGAGGGGAAGGGGGCTTTCTCAGTAAATCCCTCGATTCGTTAAAATCATTAAACTAAACCCTGTCTAAGAAGTGAAAGCAAGAAAATACGATGTAACGTGGAACCGTTAAAGCGTATTGTGAAAGAAAGCAAGAATTTAAAACAAGAAATGGCAACGCTAACATAGAAGGTTAATTTTTTTCTCGTCTACTTACTGAATAAAGTATACTCTTCTAGTCTAGGCCATCATGAACATCTGGAGATCCCCTTTATCTCCCTTTCGAAATTCGAGTGTTCATTTTGTATCACTCGGCTGTAACTCCACGATTCGCTTAGCGATGGAAGCGAGGACATGTGTCCAAAGATGGAGGTCACTATCTTCATCCCGTGCGACTGATTTTTACGACGATGCTGATCTCAAGCCGGCGACGACTACACTATGCTTTACCTCGAAAACTTGAAACAAATCTATTGACGGCGTGTTTATTATGCAGTAGGCTACATTGCGATTAGTGCATATTTGAACACTACAATTAACCACATTGCATTTCAAAAAAATAAAAATAAAAATGGCACACTAATAAGTAAATGGTTCTATTACAGATAAAAGCAAAAATATTGACACGTATTCTTCTTTCCGCTCATCTCGTTAAACGAAAAAGTGAATAACAGCTTCTCATGCATCAACACACAGACCCAACAGGATGACTAGAATAATGAAAAAAAAATCCTGGTTCATCCCCTACAGCACTGTGCAACCCCTCCATCCCAATAATTAATTGTCTAACCTACATCATTCCAAGCACGTTAAAATCATTTTCAAATTCAACATGGACATCTTTTAATTTAAATTGTCCGTCAGTTTGAAATAGTTTGGTTTAAAGTTGGCAGGAAATTCTTAAAATACTTCTTATACACATCCACGATACACAACTAACCTAACCTAACCTTACCTTACCTTCCGGCCTTTTACATACTTTTTCAATACAAGGGTTGAACATACCCCTCACTTGAAGTATTTTCTAATATTTGACTAACTCTGAGAACAATATCGCCTCCGAAAAGACTAGAAGAGATTGGAAAACGCATGTTATATATAGCGTTGGGAACAATGTAGCGACGACGAGCCAGCCGTTGACGCGGGCAAGAAACAAGCGCATGACAGAGCAGGCGGGCGACAGCAGCGACGCGGCGAAGGTAGTGGCACAAACTTCAACCTTAAGGTTACTTTTGCCATTCGATCGCTCAGAGGGGTGCAAGTCAAGTGGGGTGCAGGGAATAAAAATCCATTTGGTGCGGAATGACTTCTTCTTCTTCTTTCATTCCGTCATTGTAACGTTTCGCTTTTGGCTGTTGTGACTTGTTAAAAAGAATAATTTAATGAAAATGGAAAACATCCATCACCATTTTATGGCAGTACGTTTCATTCATAGAATAATACACCACAAACAGTACAAATTTAATAAATATATTTATAAGTTATATGTAGTTAACCTTTGAAATTATGTCAATCTTTTTTTTACTTTCTTCTTTGATGTTTCAAAACTTTTAAATCCATTACTAAACAATGCAGCTCTATATATCGCCCTGAGACTACTTCTATAGGAAAGCAATACGTGGACTTGTATTCTGGATCGCTAAGCATCTACCTCACAAAGAGAAGAGCATTTGCAATTCAACTCGTACAGAGAGGGAAAAAGTTAAAAATTAATACAAATCTTTTTGGTAATTTCCAGCACCTTCACATCTAATATATGAATACCACATATTTCAAAAATCAGTGTCAGTATAATTTATATCAACATAAATCTTATCAATATATTGACATCACGTTTTGTATTTTCTACTATTGTGTAAACGGTGCTCGTGTGGTAGAACTAGTAGAGAGAACAAGGAGCTAATGGCGAATAATGGTCTTATTATACATTCTTTATACATAGTTTTGTTTTCTTGGGTCCAAAACTGTTTAATAGGATACCGGCTGACACAAAATTTTCAAGTAATATAATTCAGTTTGAGAAAAAGTTTTAAAAAAATCATTATTCACACTGAACAGTATTGATTTTTTAGTAAACTTATTAAAGTTGCTTTAAATTGTTAATAGCCTAACTATAATCATAAATAATTTAAAACAATTAAGATTATAACGATAGTATTCTAAAAATCAATAATTTTTATTTTGTACCAAAACCTTATAATAATACATAAGACATTTATTTCGGCATACATATGTTGTTGCTTTTTAAGGGATTTTTGTTATTTATATAAGTCAAGTTTCTGTCCCAGAGCTCAATATGTTTTACGCCATTCTAAACCGACTTTGCTTCGGAAGGAAACCCTAATCTCATTTTCTTTGTAATCTATTTTCGTTTGAGAGGAAATAAAAGGAAAACTATTCTTTTGAACAACACGTATTTCGAAGCAAAGGGAGAGGGATTTTGTGGTTCCGCATCGCACACGATTCCTCTTCTTTGATTTAACGGAGTTCTTCATTCCTTATCCATAGTCTGATCGTTTCTTTTCCCCCCCACCGTTGGCGAGAGGGCGTTGGCTTCGTCATTCCGAAGCGTCAGACGGATCTCGACCGACCGGAAGTGGTACGTGCCGCGGCGCGTGGTGGAAGATACGTGCCTCCCACGTGCAATAAGGCGCTACGTGCGGAAACGACAAACGGAATGGCTCTGTCTGTAATAACAATGTTCCATTCGAATTCTTTTACGAATCTCACCGGGATTCACCGAAGGAGGAATTTTCTGTCTTTTAAGTCAATTCCTAACCATCTGTTTTAGGAAGGGAACACTTGGATCTTGAGTCCTTCCTTGAGTCCGTGTTACGATGAATCGGGATATAAGGATATAAGTTACGTCATCGCCGTCTAATTATCCTTTAAACTTTTTTTTACGGCCCTCTACATTATTTTACATCAAATTTTTTTTTATCGAAGATTGCGGGGCAGAACTTGGCGTAATAAACGTTCGTCGTCGGAACTGATATTTCACGCGACGTGTCCTCCGGCGAGAGGAAATGGAGAACGCCATCCCACATCAAAATGGATTTTAAAAAAAACGAAGAAATACGCTATTTATTTCTGCAGCTGGGTGGGCAGCGAAGACACGTAGCGGCGAGAGACGGTTTTCGGCTGATTGATTCAGAGTCGCGCTTTGTCTGCCCCCCCTCGTTCACGTCTCAACTCGTGTGATCCTCCAGATATTTTCTCAGCAAAATACATTTAACATCATTTTAATGGCTACACTATCAGTGTAATTCCTCGGGGCTGACGGAGTGTAAAATCGCAATCAGCGCGTCCTTTGACGACCGATCTTCCTCCAGGATGTTTGTGTCGGGAACGATGCTTGAGTTTTGCTAAGACTCGAGCGAAAAACCGCAACGCACTCCAAGTCACGTTCCTCCGTTCTCTTGTAACAGAAAGGCAAAAAAATAAAAAAATAAAGTTTCCTGCATTCTCAGTGAATTGAGTGAATCGCTATATGAAGCAAACAATCTCATCATCTGTATCGTCTGCAATCGCGTGACAATTGCGACGGATCGGGACTCGAACCCGGGACCATCTGTTATTGCTGCAGGTGCGCTACCACTGCACCACCCTCCTCGATTCCCAGAGCCCATTCATAACATCCACCCCGTGTAACAAAAATTGTTCACGCTTTCCATTCAGGGTGATGAAAATTTATCTTCACTCCTTATTCGGTTTGATCTGTTCAATAGTATTCATTTTTGGAGCTCCGAAAGATTATACGAGAGGAAAGCCTCACGTCGGTCCACAAATTGTCGTAACATTCCTTTGCCTCGGGTCAGATAGAAGACAAATTAAACACAATATTTATTTGTCTGCTTGTTTTGCTCCTCGTTACAGTGACGTCATCTGCTCTCGAGAGTAAACATCGATACCACACGGTTGAGGACGCGAACCGACTTCTCTTATTTAAGTCCGCTAAAATATGTGAAAGGAAATGGAAATCTCGACCATAAAATATGAGTAACATTAACATAAAACGGAATATTGAAAAAAATCCCACATGTTTCTTATATTCCCTAGATAACCAAAATAGTCATCAGCTCTGAATTTGAAAGGTTCCCCAAGGATGAATCTCTTGGATAGAAGGACAGTGTTCTGCCACACTAGGGAGAAAATTTTATTTCTGAAAATTATGTCTGAAAAATTCTACTTTGTCACTACGCAGAATTGTAAGTCGCAACACATTTCGAGACGGTGGGAGGGGGAAGGAAGTCTTCCCGAAATGTAAAATCCAGCGCAATTTCCACTAGGAGACGAGGGAGAGTAGATGCTGTCATATTATTTAAATAAATGAAATAATCTCGCTATATTAAAATAAACCGTTCATATTATCGTTCAGAATGTTAGCGTCATGTTAAACGCGCAACCGAATGTTTGTTTGTTTGTTTGTTTGTCTGTTTGCTTACTGTGCACATCTATACCTTTTGACGGATGTACGGTATGTCGTGGCAAGTGACATTGTGCAAAGCAGCCGGGGAGAGACCGAACACTATTTCAAATAATGAAATTTTGGTTCCTTGGATTTCAGAAACTAAAATTAATATTTGGTTTGGCGAGGGTTTGAAAAAGTTATTTGGGCGATGAAATTGGGGGTTTAATGAAGTTAATTTGAACAAGATCCCCAAAGCGAAGTCACGGACGCTCGGCTAGTGTAAAACGTAGCGAAACCAGTGTTGTAGTGAAGGCCACGTTCAATGTATTTGTTATTTTCAAAAATCACACGAAGAGACACATCCTTCATTTTTGGAACTCTATGAATCACGAGGAAATGTTCATTGATCGAGACGCATTTATAAAGGGACTTGAAGAATTATGCATTTTAATCCAAATGAACAAGACGAATCATTTGCTCTGTAGAGGATAAAAATGAAAGGATCATCGTAAAGTTCAAATTAAAAAAAAAAATTTGACTCCAACAATATTATAAAATACTCTAAAATTGATTTGAGTAAATAGGTATTATATTATATTTGTGTGTTTGATTTCGTTCCAGTAAATAACTTTATGTTAACTGGAACATGCGAAGAAAATAAAATTAATTTTTTCTTAGGAGCATCCGTGGGCGCAGAGGCAGGAGGAAGTTGTGTTTGTGGATCCGCAACGTGGAGCGTGGCGGCATGAGACGCCGTACAGTAAGTGGTACGT
This sequence comes from Laupala kohalensis, assembly GCA_002313205.1. NCBI lineage: Eukaryota > Metazoa > Arthropoda > Insecta > Orthoptera > Trigonidiidae > Laupala > Laupala kohalensis. The sequence goes on along the minus strand of NNCF01130852.1, from coordinate 169,084 downwards.
GTGAGTGTGAGTGTGAGCAGTGAGTTGGAATACGGTCGCTTCGCACCTGACGCTGCGAGAGAGAAGAGTGTCTCCTCGCTTCCTGCCACCCCCCTCCCTTCCTCCCTTACGCCACCCGTCTATTGGCGTCTCTTGTTCACTTCACTTCTCTTCACTCGAATACACTCAGATCGTTATCTGGAGAACGTCACAGCTGCGGAGCACACAGCGGTTGGTCATCGGAGACAGAAGCCTTCCTCAACGGAAGAAATTTCTACTTTGATTTGTGAAGAAAGGTATTCTACTCGTAGATGCAGGTTCGCTTTACCATTTCATCAATTACTTTTATTATTATTATTGATCTCGAATTTTGACTGAAGCACATTTTATGTCTACGATTCATTTTGGAAAAATTCATTTTGAAATAATAATAATAAATGTTTAACGGTACGTATTTTAATAGGTCGTGTATTTTTTTATAAGTATTAAATCCGCCTCTACCATCGCCCTCGGGCCCTTGATCGGAATTGATGGGATGGTCCCTTGCTTGCTTCCGGAGAGTAAATTAGTTTATCGTCCTCCACGTGGTCATACGCAGTTAGTAACTTATGCTTTCTTGACAATAAAGTTTATTATTTATTATGGTACACATTAAGTACTCTTATTCATAACCAAATTTATTGAGTTTGTACAATTGTGACCTACACCGAAACCTTGAGAACTATTTTTCTAGTGAAATATGATTTGCAGCCACAAATGATTTTACAATTCAATATGGAGGCTATTGATATCACTGACTGATAATGAGAATAGGGTGAGAGAAGCGTCAAGAGATTTGTGAAATGGAAATATTGCTGCGAATGAATTACACATTTTGCTTTGATGCTTGTGAATGTTGTGCTAGAGCAGTTGAAGTATTGCGGTGAAACTTAGAGCAAAGGACAATATACGGAGAACTATTTCCAAGAATGTTTATTTTGTTTTAAGATTCGTGTAAATTGGTCCACTACGACTTGTTTCAATAAAGGTTATAAAAATGATAAAGGCTATAATCTCTCCCTCTGTCTGAAATCAGTGACCATGCTTCTTAAGCAATCACCAGGTCCACAAGATTTTCCATCGATCGAACTATGAAAAGAATTACACCATCCGCGGACCGTTCATCGCAGAAAACAAATCTGGGTATTATTTAGAATTTTTATTTTATTTACTTGAAATTTAGTATTGCTCTAGAATCAAGCAGAAACAAGCAAGTACTTGTAATAAACTTTCATAATTTAAATACATAATTTTTAATAAGCTTTAATTAACTTTTAAGTTTTAAATATAATTAAGTTTTAAATATAAATAGTTTGTAACGATTAAACCACTTTTCAAAACTTTGGTATAATTAACTGAGCAATAATTCTTTTTCACATTAAATATTTGTATTGAATATAAATAAAATGTGAGTTACTGGCCATTATTAGACAAATAATTTTCTTTAAAAAATTATAGTGGCTCCCAGAATTTATTTATTTAATCGCCCATTGAAATGTAAAAGGTTAGCGACCACGTGTTGGGTTTAGCGAATCAATTTTCTTCACTCCATGTAAAACTGTTAATTCATCCGATAAGAAGTTGTACAGTTCAACGGATAATCTTGTACTTTGATTAGGCAAGGGACAATCTTGTGGTTTAATTGCAAAATTATCCCTTGAACTAACGTATTCGTTATCACAGGATTTTACTGTTAACTTAATTTAAATGATAATTTCTTAGTTAATCAATTTAGTTAATTTAAATTTAGACTATATTTAAAATCTTTTGTAAAACTATACAGTAAGATTTTTATGCACGTACACTTTATTGTAAATGAAATTTCATCTGCCAATTGATAAATACGTGAAGAAAATCCTCTTTTTTTCTTTATTTTTTAAGAGTATCTGCTTGAGAGCTGGTCCATCTGATTGAGATGTGAAGCCCACTTCCCGTGTCTATAAGACACGCGTGCTGTTCCCCTTCTCAGAGGCACGCTTTGTTCCCAACTGAACAAGGGCCACTTCCGAATTGAGGGAGGGAGTGACTCAAGGTTCGCTATTTGCATCGAAAGGGAAAAGATGCTCAATTGTGATTCTTCTTCGCTCTCAAGATCACCACAAAGGCAGCCAACGAGTCAACGGAACACCCGCACAAACAGTCTTATTTTTAACGAAATCAGACAGAAGCATTAAATGATTTCACAAACACACGTGTACAATTTTTGATATTCTAGAAAATTCCTCGACATTAAATATTCTCGAAGGCTTCCGCGGCCGCAGTCATGTGAACCCGGGGTTTCCGGTTGGTGCCACGCTGCAACCAGCGACTTAGTCAGGTTGCAGTCGAAACCTCAAACTACAACACGACCTGACGGCCAAGCATCACAACTCTTCAACATGTTTCATGTAATAACATAGATTGTTGCAATATAATATAATATTGGGTGCACAGAGAAACATCATTAAATCTATTTCATTATGAATAACTGTACTTTCCCCGTTCGCGTACATCAGTGCTGAAATTATGATGGGAATAGTTTTTACTTCATTTTATTTCCAAATCTTTCGTGATTCTTTCTGAAGGGAATTGATGTTTTGGAATTGTTGTTCGTTCTGTCTTTTTTGAAACGGTTGTGGAAGGAACAGCTACTTCAACTGAAGAATATTTTTTATAGACTTGTTTACTAATATTATATCTGTCTTTTGCTATGATCTATTGTTCTGTCTGTAATGATTTGCTTATCCCAGCAGAGTGCGACCTTTCTAGATTCCAGGGCAGGTGGTGTTGCGTTTTAACAACACTGGAACTCTTTTAGCCAGGTTAAAGTTTTTAGCTAACTGTTGATTTATTCTTTTGGTCACATAAATTATCATGAATTTGAATAACAAGAATAATTTAGTTTTCTTAAAAATAATGTATATTTGTGTATCTCTGGTCAAATTTTATTTTATTTCCTAAAGTGAGAGAAGCACTGTCTTTGTTGGAGAATCGTAATGCCATGTCTTTTATCCCCAAGAAGAATCGGATGATTGATGTCCCAGATGAATATCTCCTTCCTTGGCTTAATCCTCCTCTCTCTACGCATTGTGCTAAGGATTGGAAATAGCGCTGACAAAATCTCACGCAAGGAATAAATGACAGTCGGGCGTGTGGGAGGACAGGTGGCGCCGTGCAGCGACGGCTGGGCAAAGCTCGTGGGTGGAGAGAGAGAGAGAGAGAGAGAGAGAGAGAATGCTTAGCATTGAGATGAGGAGTGTGTTTTCCATTCATGTTGAATTCAGGGCGTCAACGGAACACCCAAACACGCTCAGCAACTTTGCTTGAACTGTGCCAAGAATTTTTTTTTTTTTAACTTAGCGTATGTTATAGTGTAGTATTTATTAGACAACTATGTAATTCGGTAAAGGAATAAAATAATTGTATAAATGTAATTCTTAATGACAATATCTACATTTTTTAAATTTCTATAAACTTTCGTTAAGTTTTAAACACTCATTTCATCAATTTTAAAGTGCTACCACACAAATCTTCAGCCAAACGTCGTCGCGGCCAAAAGTGGTGCACGTGGATTTTAAAGCAAACGTCTCGTATGCGCGTTGCACGTTTCTTGGACACGCTGTCAGAAAGGCTTAAATGTCAAAAACATTCAGGAGAGGGAAAATGTTTTAAAAAATCAAGTATTTTTGAAAAAAAAGTAACAATACATTATTACAAACAAACATAATTTTACCGCTAAAGGTAAATATACCTTAATATATCGTTTGTCGCGTGTACCGATGAAAATTGCGTGGATAGCAGGTGCTCATATGGAAGAGCCTTGAGTCGGTCGCAATATATTTGTGAGCGAAGTAGACTCCTCAGTGTCAACCTGCGCTGAAATGGGAAAATCAGGTTCCTCTCGCTGCAACAGAGCTCTCTTATTACACATCTGACCATTCTATCAAACACACGCTTCATTTCAGGGAGAAAATACACCTTACTTCAAACCAGTGTTTAATGGAACCGCTCTTCTCCGAGACAAACGTAGCTGTATTGAAAAGCAAGCGATTAAGCACCACGACCCGTCCTAAACGGCAGCATGGATTTCAGAATGCCCTATCTCCCAACAATTAATTTCTGGCTGCAGACTTATCGAATGTATGCCAATGAAATATATGCAGGTACATCAAAATTATTTTACCTGAAAATTAACACACGTTTTGTTTCGTGGTGTGAATATGCAGCATCCGGTTCCTTCATACATTACGCGGATAGAAGATCAAAAGTGACTCCTTAAGCTAATAACGCGATGAGTGATATCGGGTTGCCTCTGAAGATTATTATTATGAATATCGCTGCAATTGATACACAGTCTCCCCTCAACGATTCCATTCTTCGATCTCTCGTATTGCGATAATAATCACTGAGCAATGGGCTCATAGCTCATCCACCTTCCCACGTAGCAATTTGTCGGAGAGGTCAAAGCATAATTGGCAATCGAATCGCAGAGTCAGAGGCTCAGCCGCCCGCGCGCAAGGGCGGAGCACCCAACAGGGCAGCCAATCGGACGCACACAAATGTCCCATCATGTGAGGGCGTGCGTTCAAAGTCCTCATCCTACGCTTCAATCGTGTTGTTTTTTCTTCTATTGCCGAAAATTAAGTTTAAAACTTCCTGTGGCCACACGTATAAAATGTCTTCGTATCCGTGATGCGCTATACTCAATGTCCCATACTATTGCTGGAGCAATAATGGTATGTATGTATGTATGTATGTATGAATCTATCTTTGGGAATTTTTCTCCGGAACACCTCTATTTTGATGACACTCACAGAATAAAAATATTAATGGATGGAAGAGTGACCTCACGTGGGCTCGTTCCCCACAGACCCACCTTGTGTGTAATATTACAAAATTTTGGATTACAAAGAAAATAATTTGGCTCCGGAGGTCTTGAATGAAAGATATTTATATACTGCTAGCTTTTTTCGGGTTGAATCCGTTTGTTTAGAATCCTCCCTTCTCAAGTATACAAAATCTGGAGTGTTCCACTCGTCTTTTCAATTATAATTCATAACAAGAAAACTCGTGTCACTAAACTAGACAACGTGTTAAATAGGTCAATCGGTTTCGAAGTATTTATCATCACACTACATAGACCACTCCTGAACACGATATCCGCACAAACAAGTAGAGATTACGTGAATTATTTTCCAACTTAAACTCTTTGCAATATCATTAAAGGCTGGTATAATAACAAGGTCTCCTCATTTTCTGCGAAATAAAATTTCGTTGCATCTTAAAAAACGGTGCGAAGTACAGGAGTGGGATTTAGCTGAATTAAATGTACAATCAAAATGCTTCAATGCACATTTTCAAAATTTTCAATTTTAAGAAACAGGAAGTGGTGCGCGTTGTGTAAATAATAAATTTATAATAAATTTATTGTCAATGAAAGCAGCACGAACTACGTATGACCACGTGGAGGACAATAAACTAATTTACTCTCCGGAAGCAAGCAAGGGACCATCCCATCAATTCCGATCAAGGGCCCTAAGACAGAGACGGATTCAAAAATTTCAGCAAAAATTCCTAGATAAGATAAAAAGTTAGCTGCGAGTTTTAAAACTAATATAATGTCAATATGTTTGTAATTTAACGCAAATATGTTTGTAAATTTACATGTACAAGTTATTATCGAACTATAGATTATTCTGAGTATAGTGTTTAAAAATCATAAGAGTTGAAAAAAAAGACTCCTAATTCACTATTTATTGTTACAATAAACACTTTGCCCCTAGCCAAAAGCCTAGAGAACCTGTAAATGAAGTCGGAGGAAATGAGCTTCTGTCCTGAAATAGGCTTCTTCCATATTCCCAACGCATTCAAAGTGAATTCTCTATTTTCTCGGATGGATTTCATTAATTTCTTCGTGAATAATCGGATAAACAAAATTCTTCACACACATACAACATTTGGACATCGTTGCCAAAATTGGAAAAATAGACTCTTCTCCTGGAGTCAATTCGTAAAGATCAGAAAAGATCTCAAAATTATTTTCGTCCGATTACAATAATTTCCTTTCACATTGGAAAGTAAAAACAAAGATCATTAAAAGAAGAAAGCGAAACTCTCGTGAAACAGAAGAAGAGAATTTGTTTCCCCGAGACGATTCGATAGTGGAAGAGAAATACATCAGAGTCTACTGCTGCAAAAGGACTCTGCTCCAGCAAAAAGGTAGATGAGAAGGAAGTGGGGCAGTGGCGAAGTGCTCTGCATTGCTAAGACGATTGCATCGACTCTAGGTTTCCTATTTCCTGTGACGTCTCTGAAGGTAGAGAGCGGATTTCCGGTTGTCGTTGGAATGTCGTAATCACGGATATGGCTGACGTATCCTGCAACCAAAAGTACATCACGAGATGAAACGAGGTCAGAGTTATCAGGTCAGTTATCGTCGAAATACAAAATATTGTGGATACGACAGTCAGATAAATGAGCTTCTTTCTACACGATTTACACCAAGTCCTCTTTCTTTGCTTCAAGAAATTTAACTTTACAAAAGAATAATCATCAACGGAAGCACTCACACTCGCAACGTTTATTTGCTCTTTGTATATTATTCGCAGTAAATTAATTTGTTGTCCTCAACGTCGTCTTAGGCACTTTGTAACAGCTGCTCTCTTGACCGTAAATTAGTTCCATATGTTTATATATTATTTCTTGTCAGTCTAACTGGCTTGATGTTGGTACAGAACCTGTACTCAATGTGGCCAACGCTTTTACTTCGCCATCGTCCATACAAGTTATAATACTTGTATCCCACGTTATGTCGGCAGAACGTTCGGATTTCTGAAAACTTAAATCCATCGCCAACCTTGCTCTGTTTCTTTTTTCTGCATCCACAGCGAAGTGTCGAACACAAAATTATTATTATCACCTCTCGAGGCTTTTGTTCGTGTTGTATTTCTTTTGCAGCAAAAATGCACTCGCTTTTGTGACGACTTCTATTATTAATATTTATATATGGATATAACTTGGATTCGCATAAGTTGGCAATTCGTGTTAGGCAGCCATGTTGCATGACGTCACCATTTGAGTTGGCGTTGCCACCGGCGCCGTCCGACGACATCTCTTCGTCCGCGGGGCTCCACGTATTCTGGGCCCTTTTCAATCGATGGGGGTTTTGGCAAAACGTTACCCGACAAATACAAACTATAAATATTTGCGTTATCACCGACAAATTTATATTATTTCATACGGGAAAAATTAAATAGCGTAATTGTTATTTTAAAAAAAATTAAATATCTAGTATTATAATGAAATGTTCACAATAATAAAATATAGAATAATATAATATAGTATATAATATAAATACTATATAATATAGTATAATAAAAATATAGTTTAATATAATAAAATATAGTATAATAAATATGACGAGGTGATTGAGAACACAATTTTTGCTTTTCTCTCTCACTTGACATTCCGAGTCAAATATTAATTTTGACAGCTTAGATTCGTAACTCCTAACGATTAATAAAAAAATTATGTAAAATGTAGGTAGTGGGTCGTGAAAAAAATCGCCCAGGCTGCATGCGGGGGCGCGGGCCGCGCTGCTCCACGCCTCTCCCTTACGACAGAGCTCAATGATACAGTTTAAAGTTGTTTTACATTCGTATTAAGACGCAGAGAGTAAATAGAAGACATAACACATTAAACTTTTATTTTGCTTTAGAAAATTGTAATGTCATCACATTTGTGGTAAAGAAGGATACGTGAGAAGGGGGTACTTGCAACAACAAAGAAGCACAGAAGGAAGGAAAAATCTGGGAGGTCGTTGCCAAATATCTTATGTTTCCCACAGCTCGTCAACATGTGAGAGTGAGAGTGAGAGGGTGTGGGTGTGGCGTCGACCTGTGGGAATGCAACGAGAGATGACGACTTCAACTCTGCCAAGAACAATGGAACGGAGGAGGGAGGCGTCGCAGTGAGATACATTGAAGGGGGGAAAAGAAGCAACAACGTGAGTTCAAGGTAGACGTCTCGCGCAACATGATAATTATATTAATCTTTATCTATGATTTCCAATGTATTTATTAACTTCGTGGTGCGTTAGTGAAGATGCGTGAGACGGAGAGGGACGGAAGGGAACTGAGGTGCACTAGAGGGATCAATCGGAAATCCGGGTTATATCACTCGTAATAATTATTTAAAGTAGTTTTTTAGTCGTTTGTTGTTATACTACATATTTTATTATTACTATAATCATATATATTAATAATTTTTTATTTCAATTCTAAGTACTGTAAGAATTATTTTGCATTGGTTGGGACAAAGTTCGTTGCTTTACTTTACGAGTACCACACGTCGTGTTCAGCACACTACAACAAAAAACACAAACATGAATTTTGTACAGAGGGAAAGGTGAAAAACTCAGCTCCCGCAAGCGAATGAATAAAGTTTAAGATCGGAGGAAACACTGTAGACGGTTTTCCATACAGAAATATTACCTTCCCATCAGCGCTGAGTACCCGCAGCTTTGCTCGCGTAAATTCTATATTTTGCTTTGAATTTTATTTTTTTAATCATTTCCTTGTTGGCATTCACCGAGAATTATATTGGTGTCGGCGTGTACCCTCAATCTCTTATTTTCACTGATGTGATTCAATTTTTTTAAAGAAAACACCAGTTTCCCATTTCACTCTCTTAGGGGTGAATTTTTGTGAAATCCTTTTTTGAAAAAATTTGTGTCACGCTCTTCGCAACCCCCGCTGCCAGGGACGTCAAGGACATCATGGGGTCTCAAGGGTACATAATGCTCTTAATGGAAATACGATTCGTCATCTCAGAATACACAATAACTTTAAAATGGGTCTTTTTCGCTATTTTTACGTTCCGCTCTTTCCGCCCGCCCCCCCTGCTCTAAGAATACAGTGCTCCTATTTTGACATCTTGAACATAACGGCATTGCTTATTGAAATATCTAGTCAACCCTAAAACTATGTATCTGATATATTTTAATTTTTAAAAATTTCAATATTAGTTTTCAATTATTTTTATACATAAACCCATTTCCACCCTCCACCCACCCAAACGCTGCTAGTGGAGTGCTTGTTTCATGAGGGCTCAGTTCAGGCTTAACACGATATAGGGATTTCACTATCAACTCAGCGACGTCGAAAGTTATGGACTCGTCACTGGCGTGTCAATAATTTCTCTTTCTCTCTTTCATAGCATCCCTTTCCTTAGGGGTGCTGGGGTTTATGTGGACTTTGACGCCTTCGAGCATTTGTCTCTACTAATTTCAGCGACCCCGAGAACTACGATCTCAACTCTAATATCGGTCATTTCACATTTCACTCCTTCCCACTTCCAACACAAAGGGGGCTCCTTATAGGGGTGATCGTGTACTTATATGGCAATGACGGGGTCACTTCACTTCAGCGGTCCCAAAAATGATTTATCCGGTCGTTTTTTATTATATTTACCTGTCCTTCATTCCCACCTCTACCCCAGGAATGCTAGGGGTATATTATCTGCAATGTGAACTAATTGTTAACTTAGAAAGTATCTGGGATTTCTTATCCACCTCAACGCAACCGATAACTATGGTTTCGAATCTAATATCGGATTATCCCATTATTTTTATATGTCATCCCCTTTTCGTCCCCCTCCCAAAGGGTGCAAAAGATGTTTTACCCACACAGTGCTTATTGTCATTTAGTCAGTCATCTGTGTATCAAGTTTGGTTGAATTTGCTCCATGCAATCTAGAGTTAAGGAGGGATACATAAAATAAAATATGCCAACCCCCCTTTCACCCCCTTAGGGATGGATTTTCGTAAAATCGTTCCTTAGCGGATGTCTACTCCCTAAAAGAAACCTATCTCCAAATATCAATTTTGTAGACT
>NNCF01130852.1:144115-159057 GCA_002313205.1 Laupala kohalensis | reverse complement strand
ATATATATATATATGTGTGTGTGTGTGTATGTATGTCCCGCGATCTCAGAGATGTTGGACAGCACCGATGTAGATTCTTCCTAAAAAGATTTTGAAAATAGCATAAAAAATCGTTCATTCTTAGTTAACATATTGCCAACTGTAATGTATTCTTTTAATTTCTGCTGATAGTACTGAGGAACATGCATTGCGCTTGTTGTTGGCCGGCCTGTTTCTACTATATTCAAGTTCTTATTTATTTGTTTCATGTCTTACGGCGAGGTAGCGCCATTTGACCCGCTCTTCCACCTAACCTGGACTTGGGTAAGGAAATTAGAAAGGAGACATGTTGGGTTGGCAGGGAGCTTAAGGTATCGAACCGACGTTTGTCTGGAGAAGCTGAAATCCTCACGTAGCAGGGTTTGAACCCACGTTTTACCGCGAAGACGCTACTACTAGACCATCGCTGTTCTTCTGTTAACAATGCATTTTTTTATTTACGATTTTGTGACAGTAACAGATATAACAGGGATTGTCAACAGATATCAATAGAGATTCAACTTCAACTTCCCGAAGAAGACATTCCTCTCATAGTATTGTCTTAATTTTTATCTTCTGTAGCGAACGGAGCGAGAACAACATGAAGAAATCTCGGATGGAGATCTGGTGATTAACTTCAACTCACCCACACTGCACTTCAACTCACCCACGAGATAGAGATATCCGCTAGGTTTTAGTGTGTATTCTCCGAACGAAGAATGAGGTCCAAAGGGGATTCGGTTGCTTCGCAATATTTTTAAAAGATATTATACCAATATGTATTGCACGTTCAAGAACCTATGAGCAGTAAATTTGTTTTTGAGTTAGATGTGAAAAGTAATCAGCTACAAAGGGCTGCAACAAATGATAACAGTTTATCATCCGTCTCATAAGATGCATGCATTCGAATTCCCATTAATGATGTGTGTATATTGTTCATTCACAGTTGAGTTGATATCTTGGACGAGCGTAAGCAATGGTACCGAAATTATAATCTTCTAATAAATCGCTCGCATAAAATCACAAACTGGTGCTTCGCAACATCGAAACTTCACTTCATATTATATTGTTATAACCATTCTATTTGATGGAATTTATTTTACTGCAGTAGTACATGTTGCTTTATTTTCAACCACAAGCTGAACTGTTCGCGGCGCTACAGTAAGTACTAATATTTACTGCTTCAATTTCCCTCCAAACCAGAATTATAGACAAAAATGTTTGGAATAAAACTTTAAATTCAACTCGTTACGTAAATCTTTCTCCCTTGCACTTTACTCGTAAGATGTTTCCCAAAATAAATATTATATTACGAACAGCGAGTACAATATAAGTTCGATGTTACCATTTGACATACATCTTCTTCAATCGTGTCTAAAAATTACAGAATATTCAGGCAATATTATAAAAACAGCTTTCTATTCGACTGAACCAATGAACTACATTTCCTGGCAGGTGGTAGCGCACCCTTTCTTCGTAACTATCAACTATAACCTGTGATGTGACACAGAGGAAGCGAACAGAAAGAGTGAAATTCAGTTCCTTCAGGAAGAGGGAGGAGGCAGTGACGATCTGATGAAGGTGGCGCCGACCGCTCCAGATAGAAATTATCGCACGACCTCCGTCGAGGAGTCAATTGCTAAATGTGCGCAAGGGTCACGCGCATATCGGGCGTTCGGGACGAGACTCATTGACACGAGCGGATGCACAACGCCTCAAACGTCTCAAAGCAACAAAAGTTCATTTAGCGCATCTACGATGTAGGAGATCGAACTTCTTTCGGTAGAAAAATTTTATATTAACCAACGGCTTCGGTGAACTGAGGACTTTGTCCACTCCATTCACAGGTAATTTTTTCCGTCACAGAGCTCAAAGTGATAATTCATGATTTCACTCAAAACAAGATGGAAAACGGAAAGTTAGGGAGAGAATTTGAACACGTTTAGTTGTCCATAACATACGTTACTTTTTAATATTAAAACACAGCACAAAAACTGTTTTCTTATTGGAATTGAGACCTTGTTTGTCGTATTTTCATCTCAAAATACCTCTATTATGTGAATTTCGTCAAAATCATAGAAGCCATTTCCAAGAAAATTTCTGGGAACTTTGAAGGGAACGCCGAGTTTTCAAAAAAAAAAGAGTTTATTCTCGATGCCTTTCCTTTTTCATTTCTACAATTTCTTAGGGTGTGTTGGGTGAATCGTATGTACATTCCGGTCATTTTGGGAAGATCAAAAAGGAATCTGTTTTCCACGCAACGGAAGCCAACGAAAAAAATAAAATCCTGCTTCTTCCTATCAATCATCGTCGATGAAAATGAAAAACCTTCCTTTTTCAAAGTATATTTGCACGAGGCAACCGAAATAATTATGAATATAGTTAAGTGAATGAGTTATTTTTCGAAAAGAAAAATAGTCTTTCGCTCTTAACTACCTTAATAACTAACCCTCGACGCGGTCTTAATTTCTTTGTTTCGCAAGTGTTGGGTGTTGCCGAAAGGTCGCCTCCAGTCACGTGACACACAGGAAGCAGCCGGGGCAGGGGGGAGGGGGGGGGCAGTTCACGTGACACACACAAGAAACAGCAGATGCTCGTTCAACCACCCGCCCACACACGCACACGCGCGCGCGCGTTCGACACAACCAGCAAAAGAAGTAGGAGATGATGAAGAAGAAAGAATAAGGAGAAACAGACGATACTTTTTGCCTCGCGAATGTAGAAAAGCACCAAAAGACCCGGTTGAACGTTTTTGGTATTTTTCCTAAAAAGAGCATTTTATGTTCTCTCTCTCTCTTTCGTTCTCCGAGTTTTAGTTTCAATTTCAATTTCAGTGAACCTCAGAGAATCCAACGCATAAAATTGCAGAATTAAATAAAATTTTGTTAAAAATTATCTGTTTTCAGTATGTGGACTGAAAGTTATTCAACAAGATCTATTTGGACATTCTACAACCCTCCCCTATCGCAAAAATCATCCTTCATAACAATGTAAAACGGTTTTTTGTGGCGATAAAAAAATTATACTTGCAACTTTACTCGCGTCATGTTTTGAATTTTGTGCGGAAATAAACGTTTTTTTGTTGTTGTTGCTTCCTTTGATATTGATATTTTGATGAAAATGTTTGTCAAAACAACACTGTGGATCAAACCATGAATGAGTTAAAGAACTTGCGCTCCAAGTTTAGCTCGTCAAATCACTGAGACATGGATATAATTGTATTTGCTTATTTTTATTCTAATTTTTATAAAACGCAACAATGTGAATAATAACGATGAAAAAACACAAATAATTTGTATCTTTAATAAATTAATAATAATAATATTCAGGAGTACAAACAATATTGAGGAAGTCGCTTGAAAGTAAAAACACGGAAGCGGCCGAGAACCAGGGTTTCTATGTGACTTCTATGTGGCATCTCATCTCACACCTCAAAGGAAGAGAACTAAGAGAAATAGCTTTTCGTAATGTGTATTGGTGTCGTACAGATAAAACTGATGAAAGATTTATCTACAAATGAGAGTAAACTTCCATCACTTTCGTGATTTAAGAATTGGGTTTATTTTGTAAATAAATATTGTTGTTTTTTCCATCAGACACAAAACCTATTTCAACATCAATTATAATTGCAATCACTTCGTTTAAATGGTCGGAGTGAGGTTATGTTGTTTTCTTCAAGTTGAAATCAGAAAATGCGTACACGTTACTTTGTTTATTTATGCTTATTTCAGGTGTTTCGGTTATTCAATTCTACCTACGCCGCTAGTACGGCCTTAATGTAGGGAGATACAAGCAAACCAAAGGAGTTGCATGAAGGACTGACGATGTCTTCGCTGAACGTATCGGGGAATCTGCTCCGTAGCGAAGTGGAGTGTCTTGTGTACTTGGTGACACGTGTTGTTAGCTCTCAGGATGTCGTCGTCGTCGTTGAAATGCATCTCTGTTGCGGAGACGCATTTTCATTTCGCTGACAAAAGGCTCCCTTGTGACGCAGAGTCTTTGTTAGAATTCATCTCATACGCTCTCTTTACACCTGAGAGTTATTGCGAGGAGCGAACGCCACTCTAGACTCACACGGTGACTTGTATGCAGCGGCGGATCCACTAGCGGGGAGGGCTAACCGGGGAGCATTTTTCTATTAAAATTATGCTTTTACAACACAAATTTTATAAATATTACATTCAAATAAAATGCATCAAACAAACTATTAACAATATGGTATTATTAGATCCGCCACTGACTGTGTGCAATGTGACGCAAATTAAATGGCCATGCAAGCCAGCGCCAACCGTCAACAAGTCATCCCCCCAGGGGACTTACATCTAGTAAGTACGTGTTTGGCGAACACGGGGCCCCGAGCTGAGTCTGACATTACTTCCACTTACTTGTGCCATGCACCTTCCTTGGTCACCTCTTGTTCTTTTCGATCCCTACGCTATTAGGGCTAGGGTATCTTTCATTTTCCTCATTCTTCTCATTTTCTGTCCTACCCCTCATTTTTTGTCCCCCCTTATTCTTTGTCCCCCCCTCATGTTATGTGCCCCCCTCATTGTAGCCCCCCCTCCATTTAATATATGTTATGAGATATGTTTTGGTGTGTTGTAGCTCAGAAAGGTTTTTAGTGGGTAGGGTTGAATCATTCGACGAGTCCCACACGCGGGGAGAGTCATGTTGGCTCTCCCTAGTGCGTAACTGCATTTTCCCTACCTGTACAAGTACTTTAGGGCTCTAATGACCTTTGATGTCGACATGAACCGTTAACTCCCACAAAAAAAAAAGTCGAATCACAATGCAATTCATACATTTCATACAAACTATTCGGTTGATATTTTAAGATTTCTATAATGTTGTTACATAATGTTCTGTTAGTGTATACGGCCCTAGTGTTGGAATTTTCTAGAGTCTCATATCTGATTCATTGATGAAATCACTTTTTATGTTCATTTCTTGATCTTTATTTGAGAATTTGAGAGAAGAGAAGATACGACTAAGACTGAATCTATTATCAGGACTCGGATGGCGGTAATATTCCAAAATAGTAACAGGAGTGGAGGATAACGTTAATTACTCTAAAAATTAAAATTATTTTCACGTATTATATTGATGAAGTAGGTGAGGTTTTCTCGCCATTTAAATTCGTAATTTTCTCTTTAGTTGTCCGCAGCCGCAACATTCAGATCCAAAAAGTGCCATAGGGTCAAAAAAAAGGGTTTATCGAAGGTCACAAAGGCAATATTTTAAAGAAAATTGCTGAAGACGATAACATAGTTGTTAAGACTAAAAGGTGATTCCACATGTTGTATTTTCATCTAAAAAAACATTATGACAAGAGAAAAAGTGGACAGCACCAGCTGGAGTGGGCTCTAGGGAGAGGGGGCAGATCGCAATAGAAGAAAAGGGCTGTATAGTCCGACGCAGTCTACGACCTTCGGTACAACTACAAAGGGCCACTTCGGAGCAACATTCCGCGAAGGGTTGAAATTGACATCCCAAAATAAATGGCTTCCGGAAGAAGAAGAAGAAGTAGTTTCCCCTAAGGAGACTGCATAAGAAGTGCTGTGAAAACGTCGTAGCCTCCTCGCCAACGGATGCTGAGACGTTGCCCGAATCCGCCAGAATTGTCTAGAAGACGCCCCTCAGCCTCAGAAACGAAGATGTTGCGATGGGCCCATCACCCATAATTTTTTTTTCCATTTGATTTACAATTCGATCTCGTTAACATCACCGGGATTTACAATACTCGTCACTATTTATCCTTTTCCATATCGCATTTCATCCCGTATGGTAATTGATTTTTATATACAGCGCAATGTTATTGGATACAGAAATGCGTTTCAAAAGGGGCCATGCGAATACAAGTACAAGACTGAATACAAAATAAATATTTTCGCTGCCATAAATGTGTTTTATTTCCCCTTGCTGCATCCGCTCCTGTATCTGGCAAATAAATGGATATTGTTTATTGTTATATCTAACTTACGATTTTTATCAATACTCTTCGATAACACAGTGATTCTGTGTATTAGATACAGACAGTTATAATACCTGAGTAAAATGTTGTATTTCCTTTTAGGGCCCAGAAGGACACTCCATGAAGACCTCGACCCTCGGATAGTGCCGTCGTTGCATGAGAGCTTTAAAATTGTTCCGATGGTCAGTTTTCTCTAGAACTTTCTCTGCCAATGCGTGAATTTTACGATTCAATTATTTATTTAAAAAAACGCAATCTACAATGCTGCTTAAAATACTGGATATTGGAATAATGTAATAAAAACTGTAACAATATAATAAAATAATAAAAATTGGAGCGATTAAAGAAGAGAAAGCAAAAGATTACAAATCCTCGAGTTACAATTTAGAATCTCATAAGGCGATGAATTTAGGATCTAAAAGGCCAGTGACGGATCGGTGACAGGGGTTTTACCGGCTCCCTCTCCCCGGGAATCTCACTTGACATTTTACAAAATACATAAAGGAGCTCGTTCAATTTTTTTTTTTCAATATCTAGAACCCTGTTTAACATGACCGAGATTTACATTACTTGTCACTATTTATCCTCTATGAATTTGCATTTCGTCCCGTATGGTAAAGGATTTTGATATGCAATTTATTTCTTTTTCAATTGGTTTTTATCTTTCATCCCTGTCCCTGAACTCAAAAGGTCGTTACCCAATTTTAATTCTCTCTCATTCGTCTCTCTCTTTCATATCATCTTTTTTTTTATTTACGTAACATAACCTGACGGACGCATACGTAACAACTATCCAACATCTGTTTTCAACGCTCGCCTTACACCATCATTATTGTTATAATCTCCTGGAATTTCCCCAAAACTTCTTCATTCCGATTAAGATTAGGTCAGTTTTCGGATGTATAAACTCCTTTCTTTTTTATTAATTTCATTTTATTTGTCTCGTCTTTCTTTTATCATTATATTTACAGTCGTATTATTATATGATCAACGTCTTCTGTACCTTCTCCACGTCATAAACGAATATGTACCTTCATGTGTCTCTTCGGGCTTTAGTTCCCCCAATGTTTTACTCTTCTGCTCCATTCTCTTGTCCTTCCCCCCTCTTCCCGTTTCCGATTTAGTGACAAAGTCCCTCCCACGTGTATCGCAGGTGGGTCAGTCAGGTCTTAGGGGCGTCAGTTTTACAAAACTTGGCACGCGGTTACCCGGTTAGACCACGAGCGTCGCCTTGTTAGACTCCCACACACGAATAGGCTCAAAGGTCAATTTCGTCTTTTTGAAGGGGAAAAACAGCGCACTCTCTTGCCTCTGGAACTAACACACATCCCTGTGGTTACCTGTACTTCAGTACAGAGAATGTTACAGATGGGTTCACACTAGTATTGTGGACGCTCCATGACACCAAAATAGGACGTAAGGGACCTTCCTTTGAAATTACCAATTTTATGCAATACAATATCTTTAAGCAAATTTCTACAAAAAGCTACTTCTACCAGTTATAATTACTCAGTACTTCTAGTAGTTAGCCAATTTTTAGTGAACTTCGTCTCCACTAATTGTTACAGGAGTAGTCCATACTTAATCTTTACTGATAATTTCTGGGAAACGCTTATATCTTCAGAAAACTCTTTTCAGAGCTCATTTTTTAATCCCCTTCCTCATTATTGAGTGAAATGCCAAACTTGAAATCTCAGAAGTACACCGAAAGGCCCAATCACTTTCACATAATCACACGGGTATCCCGTCAAATGAAGCACTTATTTATTTAATTATTTTATCATTTATTTTATCATTTATTTTATCATTTATTTTATTTTATCATTTATTTATTTACTTATTTATTTACTTATTTATTTATTTACTTATTTATTTACTTATTTATTTATTTATTTACTTATTTATTTACTTATTTATTTATTTATTTATTTATTTATTTATTTATTTATTTATTTATTATTATTATGCCGAAAGTGGACAGAATCGAGTAAGTGTTTACCAGACAACCTCTGATTCCTTCGTCTCTCTCATACGTTCACACTGTTGTTTATTTCACTCAACAGAGGCGCCTGATGCCCCTCAAATGTTGCAGGGCTACTCAGAAATACTTCCACATTCCAATTATTATTGAAATAATATCACAGAAATATTCTTGTACACTTCTAAAACTGAATTTCAGGAGCACGTAGCACGCACGTCCGTTCAGAGTAGTACCTAAGAAAACAGTCCCTCTTGAGCCCCTGATTCCGGTTCGTCCGCCTGTGCGCAGCGCACTCTTTTGACCGAATGAAAAATTATTTTGTCTTCATTTTTCGTATTTAGGGTCTTATCGTTTTAATAATTAACATGACTACGTGTTTTTGTTTTGTGTGGACGTTAATATTTGATAAATATTTTTGTTTATTTTTCATGATATTTTAATACAATGATTTATAGCAGTTTCAATCGTTAAAAATAGTATTATTGTTAAAAATATATTTTAACACTTCCAGAATTCTTTGACGAGACAGATAAGGAGCGTTACGAAATAACAGGAAGTAAATATAACAAACAGTATCACCTATTTAACCGAAATAATTAATAGATACGATTAGTGTTTATTAATATAATTTTGAAATTTCAAATTTAAAAAAAAACTCATTCGTTCCTAATTAAATTATATAAGAATATTTAAGGTCTTCTCGCTTTGTTCTCGCGTTAATAATACCATATTTTTCTTTATATTTATTAGTAAATATATATTTTGAAATGGAATATAATTCTTGCTGATCTTATCTCCCCCCCCAAAAAAAAACGAAAACAACAACAGTATTTGTATATTAGAGAGTCTTTTATACAAATGCTAGTAAAAGTATTTCATTAATAAACTTTTTAAATTGGGTAAAATGTAGACGATCATAGTATAGAGAAACATGTAAAAATCATCCCTCTCCTAACTGAATGCTTCAATGCTGCTCTGTAGTCCGGACTGAGAAATGTATATGAGAAAGTATGTGCAATGGTTTTGCACCACTAGTTTACCAGCGTTTACAAGACGCTGACTTGGATCAGTGAACTAAATATCAACATCTGACGTCTCTGCTCTGGGTTAATTTATTTTATTTTACATTTTATTGTACTGGTGAGTTTGTGTTTTCTAAATTTGCACTTTTTTTTATTAATTTTCTTATTGTATACGTTCCGTGTATTATCTGTGCAAATGTTTGGGTTCAAAGTATCTCGTCAACTCATACGAAATATATATACTCATCCGTATTAAATAGTGTTCTGTTTACATCAAAATAATCATCGTCAAAAATTAATGAATTACAGTGAATTACAACTGCGAATCATTTATAATACTACTTAAATCAAAACTATTTCAATAATAGTCTCTAATTTGACTAGAGTTCTCAACATTTGCAGCAGTTTTGTTCAAAAACAAAAACTAAACATTCTTAATTATCCGCAAAGGCAAAAGGCCAATTTCTCTTACATTTCTGACACGGGAGAATTACATTACAATTTATCAAAAAATAGTAATCAATAAATGTCCTTTCAGAGACTCGTACAACTTTGATAAGGTTTTATTGAAATATTAGCCCCGAAAGGTCCACACTTGAAAGATAATGATTTTTTCTTTCATTAAAATAATTATGGTATTATCAATGCATCACGCCGCTCACTGAGCAACGGCGGCCACACGCAATATTGTGCCGTTTTAATCCGCAAATTTTCTCCATAAGAGCCCATATCACTTTAATTGCAATATACTAATGGGCAAAAAAGTCGGAAAACGCAAAATTGTTATTAGATTTTCCTTATACAAATAGGTCTCTTCTACCGATGAAACATGGAATTTCAGTTAACCGACATGGAAGCCCAGACGTCCATGCTACGTGAAGACGTTCCTTTCGGTAGCTGCGAGTGGATGTGTCGTTGGAAGGGCATGAGGGCACGTGCTAGAAAAGGCGACTGGGCGCATGCGAAGTAGATCGGTTGGTTGGTTGGTTGGCATTAGAGACGCGTCTTGTGTCTCTGTCGTTGGAAGGAGACTGAAGCCCGTGAGCGAATTCACCAAGTGACGCGTGCCCAAGTGACTCACTCACTCACTCTTTCGCAAACATTCGCACACGCAAGAAGAGATGTTTCACATCGGCACACTCTCCAGTTCAATCACAAACAATTTAGCGATTTCATAAATACAAAGTTTGTTTTTGTCAGGAATCGTTCATAAATTACGTCGTGTAGGGGAGGAAGGAGAGGAAAGGGGCGGTTATCGAAACATATAACAGTTCATAACATTAAGTGTATCGTAAATGTTGCAAATTGCCTCAATGGAGGCAAATGTTACTACAATGAAAACAAACGTCTTGTAATTCCTCATCATTCTCTTCCTGCAACACCTACGACCTTAAAATTTCTCTTAATTCAGAGCACGGGGTATTTGGTCCTAATTACTGTTTTTCCATTTTCTTATGACGGTATGTCGTTTTGTGGAGGTGTTTTTTGGTGGAACGTGTCGAAGCGTTACACGGGGGGGGGGAGGATCTAGTTTGTTTGTTTTCAACTTGGAGGTTTAATTGGACTCTTGGTGGTCGTTGCACACGGTTTCATCGATAGATTAGAGAGAGAGAGAAACCAATGTTTCGTGTAATTCTGCATCTACGATTTCTTCCATTGTTACATGGCGACAAATGCACCTCTTTTTTTACTTTTGTTTCGAGACGAAGACTTTTGTTTCTTGCTCTTTTTCTTCCTTTTATTCATCTATCAATTTGTACAGTTTTGAACACCGTATTAACATTGAAACATGGGTGCAAACACACATCGTTATACATGAGTTAGGTAATATTAAAATAACTCCCCAAAACTAATTAATTACTGGTTAAATGTTTGGAGTGGCAGTGCATGCTTCACTAGACGACGATTTATCTCAAGAATAGTTACCACCGTGATAATAGAGAGTGGAGTCCAATGGAGTCGTCCTGCATTTTGTGTCTCTGAGGAGGCGATCTTTGCGAAGTTTTGTAATGAAAATGATTACTGCACATCTTACACATGGCGGAAAGATGAAAATGATGGATTAAAAAAATGAAATTAAGTAAGTAAGGGCATGATATGGATGCACGTGGTTCACAGACCCATTGACCCGGCGACCGAGAGACACAGTGGCCTCCTGCCTCGATGATAACGCTCACAGCGGCCAAAAGCAGAAGCTCGCAAGCAGCAGACGGAAGAGAAGGAGAGCATCATAGACATTAGACTTTTCAAGCGCATAACTATGTACATGAGGGAAAGAAAGTGTGTTTCAAATAGTTATTGTACATTGCGAAAAACACGGAAACGTTTTTCAGCGAATGAATTAATGGATTTTTTATGCTATATGTAATCAAACTACGAATTATTTGTTTTTTAAAAACCAATTCTTATTAGTAAAATTGGCAATTTTTTTTTTGTAAATATAAAATCCTGTGCCATCATTCGTAACTAAGTACCACAAATTAAATACCATTTTTGAAAGATTATTTTACATTTGGACTATTTCTTAAATCATTTATTTAAAGATGTAAATTGAGTGTGATTTAGCGAAAGTTCCTATGTCTGAATGGTGACACCCTTCTCGAATCGTTGAACATCTATGAAGCAAACTTTCGGTCACGTGAAAATGACGACGAGCCGCGAATCGAATCGAGGACTCCAAAATTTCCACTTAGAGACACATTGAACCCCACACTGGAGATAAGTCTTGGAAGTTTAGGTTTGGGTCCGGGTGGAAATGGTGCACACTAGTTGTGGAAGGCGAACGGGTGGTGTATTGGATAACATCTCCACGTGTAGGATACGCGGAAGAGACATAATGCAACATCTATGAAGTCCACGGTTATTATTAATTTATCCCGCTTATTTACTTAAAAAACGAAATACTGGATAAGTTTTTAAAATGCCATTTATATCGAGGAGACTCGTTGCGTATAAATGACCTACTCGAGCGCAGGTGTCTTCTGAGGTCTTCCTAAGCGCACGAATAGATGTGGCAGTACAAGCAACGCAGTATTTAATATTTTAACCGCTCCAGGTCATAAAAAAATGCCGCCCCCGGAATATCAATGACTAGGGACAACATTACTAATAGAGGTGGTCATCTCCGCACTTAGCTAGGAGACGTTTTGTAGCTTCTATTACCACACACGTGTAAGGATTCACAATAGTTACACTCCCCAGGAATCCAAAAATACCGCCTTCCTTCGCTTGAGAAATTTGTTTCTAGTCCCCGACTCCCTCTACGGGGAATCCCATTCCTAGTTTAGTCGGACTAGAGACTCTACTCTTCGCAGAGAGAGGTGGCGCTTCCGCAAACCCTTCCCTTCCCTTCCCTTCCCTTCCCTTCCCTTCTCCACTAATGAGCCTCTCCTTCATTAAGTACATCCCCTAAAATTGACAAAGTTACTTTTTCTTCACAATTAGCTAGAACAAAATGGATGTAAACATGTCATTATAATTACGTAACGTAGTGTAACCACAACTCCAGTGCTAGTTGAAACTTGTGGATTTTCATTTCTAACACGCATTGAGTACTTGTGGAAATACCTTCCGTCGTTAGGGATGTGTCGCTTAAAGTGAAAGAAAGCTGAGTGGAAGCTTCTTTGTGGGAATACAAAGGGTTTTATTTTTGGGAATAGCAAAAGGGCCGCTCCGGCCGCTCGATGGGCATAGAGGTGCGTAGAGGTGCGTAGAGGCAGGTCACGTGACTGGCTGCTGCCTCGCGGCCTCGCAAGTTGAGCGGTGAGTCCTGGCATATTTCCCATCCAGGGCGATCGCAGAGAAAACTTGTTGGTTTCTGTCATACCGTAGTTTGGTATTCAATGAGTCGCTGAGGTGGCTCGAGATGACGCTTGACTGTGTCGTGGAAGTCTATTAAAGACTTATGGTGGGATTGCTGTGGTATTTCTAAATTTCAACGGTGGGATAGTACAGTAATCAGATGTAATGAATTCAAAAGGACATATTAATAAACTGGTATCAGTTGTAATAATAATAATAAATTTATTGTCAAAAACCAGTACAAACTGCCATGTATGACCACGTGGAGGACAATAAACTAATTTACTCTCCGGAAGCAAGCAAGGGACCAACCCATCAATTCCGATCAAGGGCCCGAAGGCAGAGGCTAAGGATTCAAAAACCTTTCAGCAAAAGTTCCTGGATAAGATAAAAAGTTAGCTGCGAGTTATAATACATATATAATGTCGAAATGTTTGTAATTTTACGCAAAAAAATTACATGTACAAGTTATTATCGAACTATAGATTATTCTGGGTATATTGTTTAAAAATCATAAGAGTTGAAAAAGAAAACACTAAATTCACGATTTATTGTTACAATAAACACGCCCCTAGACAAAATCTAGAGAACGTGTATAAGAAATCCGCCTCTACCCGAAGGAAAACCGGAGAAAAATCCGGGCCAGGATGGGTTACTCTGATCGTTGTTTCCAGTAATGAGTAAGTTAAACTTAGCCTCTTAGTTGAAAGCGGCGTAATACTGTATTGTTTATTTCATTGTCAAATGAAATTGTTCAACAGAAGATCCATTCGTTCATTTTATTAAATTTATTTTTTCATTTAATTATCGGTTCTGTTTCCCCGTGGATTCGGGGTGGTGGCAGCGGAACTATCTCAGGAGAAGAGCAAACAACACTTGATCGAAGCGAAGCGTCGTTGAAGCGTCGTTGAAGCGTCGTTGAAGCGTCGTTGAAACGTCGTTGAAGCGTTCCCCCCACCCTCCTGTGTCCTCTCGTCCGTCGTCTGGTGGCTCGTGGGCCGACGGAAATGAACACTAAAGATCGGTCGTTACAAATTACGACAAAATTAAGGGTTCTGGTCACGTTTTTTCTTCCATGTACGGCCGATCCTATTCATTTGTAATTTTATCGTATTAAAATTGCATTAGGACTAATTTTATTCACATATTAATATACATTACAAATATTACATAAAAATGGTAAAAAAAGAAGTAACAGTCTATTTTTCCGGGTTCAATGACTAAAGAAGAACTTAACCCCGAAGGAGCCGAAGGGTGAGAGACGCCACTTTGGTTCGCAAACAGAGCAAATAGAGCAAATAGAGCCTGATTCTTTGCGACATTTTACGAAAAGGAGAAACGAAGTAAATAAATGAATACCAGAGTTTGTTACCTCTTCGGAACCAACCATGTTCTTGTCGCAATTGTAAATACAGAAATGTGCGTGTGTGTATTATTGAAAAAAAAATTATTTTTTTTCAGACGTGGAGAGTACGCACAAAATCAGCCGCCCTCTAAACGTCGTCGGCCTCTGGCCATGGCCCATGTCGACCCAAGCGTGAATCCGGTCGCAGTACACGTGTATTGTTCGCGAGGCCCGTGTGTGGGGTCCTCAACTTTCTCTGAACGTTTGAATCCTACACCTTGATAGCTTCGATTCCTTCCCATTACATCTCTCTCCCCTTTGATTACTTTGCATGTAACATTGCGCTCTATTGCGCCTTAATATCCCGGCAGTAACATACGTCATACAAATTCTGTTTTCCTCTATCTACTTTCATACGAAATTACTCGACTATTTTCTACGTTGTAATCAATTTCTATTTTTCGGTGAAATTCGACTTATATTATTCACTCCTCGCTCGCGCAGGAACAAGTAAATATTTTCTGTCTCTAAAATATTTCGCATAAATCAAAATAGAAAAAATGTGAGTTGATCTTTTTAAAATAAATCGGAACAAGCTACCCCGAAAAATAATAGGTCTACCTCGTTTCGTTTCGATAATAGTCCACAATATCATTATATTTCAAGTGGAATAATCAATTAATATGTGAACAAATCAGTGTTATTTATAATGTATTCGTAAACGAGAAGAAAAAGACCTCATCTCTCGATCCGAGACTCGCGAACTGACCAACGACCTTAACTATCCCCCCCCCCAAAAAAAAA
>NNCF01130852.1:133209-144076 GCA_002313205.1 Laupala kohalensis | reverse complement strand
GAGACAGGGCGAGACGACATTGTTGAAGCAATGCTACCAACGCAACGCCGCGTCCCAGACGAGCGAGGGAACAAGAAACGCTGGAAAGGGTCGCGCATGAGCAGCGGCTTCGCTGGAGCATCGCGGTCGCCATGCCAAGTAGTCGTGTTCAGCGTCCGTATGGTTATCACGTCCAGTGACAATGGATATATTACCCTTCAAGGATAAAGGTCGTCCAGCTAGACACACTGACCTTGAAATTCCGCATCCCGCTCGGTGGTTTCCTGCGGATTCAGATGAAGAAATTCAGCCACAGTTCAGTCATCGAAGCGGGCGGGCGGCGGGCGCTTGTTAGTCAAATAATTTCAAGTGGAGCGGCACCGATGCTGTGTCATTAGAGAACGGCGACACTGAGTTTACAAGGTAAAGACAATAATCAACGATTATTTGGAAAAGAGTGCGGTGGAAGCACTTCACGCCAAAACCTCAAATTACTTTTTACTCACTGGGGGGCGGGGCGGCATTTCGTTTGGAGTGCGGTTCGCGTGTGGACCGTCAGAGGAAATCACGCAACCCACACTCGACCAAACACACACGAAACACAAGTCGTTCAGCAACAAGGAATCTCATTCGTCTTGTGATAAGCTAATTTGCTCCTGGGACCATCCCATCACCTCTGAACAGGAACCCAAACGAACGCGCGTCTACGAGATGGGACCGAAGAGGAGATGAACTGAGTATTCATTAGAACAAACTATAATAAATAACAAGAACGCGTGAGTCTCAATAGTCTTATATTTTAACCAATTATTACCAAAATATTATTATAACAATGACGTGAAAACGTTGATAATAAATATAAAAATTATTGAATTCACAGTACTCTACTTAATGTTAACATGAATGTCAAGATACATCACTGGGTAATTAAAACATTGAGATCTTTTGCAGAAATATACAGAGTCCTTGAGGTATTCAAAATCTAAAAACTACCGATTCACCTCCGACAGTTGTTGCTTCACTTCGCGCATTAGAACATTAATTGTCCCAGACAGAACAACTGAAATCTGTGTGCAGAGTCCTGCAACACTTCACTAAGCTACCGAAACCAAGAGATCTTACATCAATTAATATACAATGCAAATATATGAATATTTTAAACGGTTTGATATATCATCAATAATAAAATAGAAAATCTTCTTTTAGGTATCAGACGACGACACTTCTCAAATCAAAATGAATATTGTCCGTTCTTGTACTACATTTGGAACCCGGGATCTCCGATGCTATCCACAGTGACTCTATCCACTGCGTCACTAGTTTCTCCTTTCACCTTCCATGTCAATGGTTTATGAAATACGGATATATCCAAATGGCAAGAGATAAGAGAACCCAAACTGATCCCCCTGTTAGGAACTCTGCTCGGATAGAAAAGGTTCTGTTTTGAGTTCCACGAAAATGTCACAACATTCTTTTACGTTTTCCCTCTTAAATGTCACAAACAAAACAAGGTTGTAGTGACTTCGAAGTAAAAGAACCGCAAAAGAACATGAAAATTATGAAAATCATTGTTATTGAAATGGTCTGAAGACGATTTTCTCTCTGGACAACGTATGACGTTTCTTTTCGTAGAGACACATTTCAGAATGCTTTGAAAAGCTGACTGTGGTTCAGTCGAACAGTTTTATAAGGTATTGTGGCATGGAGTAAAAACATCATGACAGATATTGTGAACAAAACAGTTCTTTTCAATGCAGAATAAATGTAGCAATTCGAATGGAATACATGTAGCACAGCACCAGACTGTATGTTCCTGTAATTTCTAATGCCCTAAGGAGACGAAAAATAGTCCCTGGAGACACCGAAGACAATTTTTATTCAAAAGTATTGTTAACTAGTTTTGTTTTTACGTTATAATTGATTGTAGACAGAAAAGCATTTCATTTGAAAACCGAGATGAGATGTAGCGAAAATCAAAAATTATATTTCAAACTCGTAAAATTTGAATTTTAAATAATCCTTTCTCGGTGAGTTCCTACAGCAAAAAGCAACATCACAAAATTCCACGTTCCCACACTAAATACGTTTTCTCCACTTTGACGAAAGTGACGTCAAGGCAACGCCGTAAAGAACTCAAAAGCGACCACACTTTGGTCGACATCATCCACATGAAAAAAATGTGTGGAATCCATTGCTTTTAGCATTTAACCCATTTCACAATTTAAAATTCAGTGTTACGAATTGTTTTTTGAAATTATTTTCGTATTCTGCCAGAGGGCGAGACCGAGAAAGGTTAGTCAATTTGCACTCAATAAATTATTCCAGTGCTTCCCAATAATCCATTGTTTTCAGATATATTATCGACGAAAACCGAGAACAAAGTTTTCGCAGTAAATATCTACGGAAACGGAAACCAACGCAAACCGAGGTATTTCTATAGATGAAACATACTCTATAATTTAATTATGTAATTGATTAAACTTACACTTTTGTTACTTAAAAACTCAGTAAATAGCTTCAATATTGTTAACTTAGTGAAAGGAGAGCGGAGTAGAGGCGCTTCAGATTGTTAGTTAGAAATGGAATCGTTTTACAATAAAATCGACTAAAATCCTTGGTTCATGAACCGGATTCTGTCGTCGCCGGATGCGTCGATTCGGTGCAAATTCTATGGTATCAACGTACTACGAATGAGATTAGCAAATAATTTGTACTGTTTCTAGGGAGGACAAAGAGGAATAAGATAATATTACAAATTTATTTTTCCCCCATATTTTTGTTGGGAACTGCTGATTTTAAGATATATGAACAACAATTACTGAATGGAATGGATGAAAAATCGTCGATTTAATCGTGACAGAGACGAGAAGTACTTGACCCATTGAATGCACTTACCTCCTAGAATAGTGAAGCATTTTGCGAAAGAATCGAAAATCATTAGCATCGCATGACATCACCTGCCATTCGTTCTTCATTCATAAAGCAGCTTTCGTTCACACACATGCATACTTGTACCCCCACGTCCATACGCATGGGGTATCTGCCGACGCATTACACGTGCAGCAGACAACACACGGGAAGGGGGGGGGAGGGCGCGTCGCAGAAGAAAAGCTGAATGGAAGAAGAGTACAGTGAATGAGGAGTAGAATTTGGAAGGAAGGGCCCCATGGCGTCCGTCTGTTGGGGCGTATCCCGTGTTACAACAACCTGTACACCCATATAAGCAGCGATGGACTGCTCGCTGTACTCCTCTTCTGTATGACGTGAAGAGAGTGAGTGAGTGGCGAGGGGGGGGTGGGGGGTGGCGGGGGGACAAGGGGGGGACCAAGTTCCAAGGCCGGCTGGAATACTCCTTCCCACATAGTGGTCGCACTTGTTTTTTATGTTTTTTAAATTCTTTATTCTTTTTCTTTGCTCTGGACGAAGACGAAAGCTAAGTTGCTCCTGGAGCACACAGGGCAGGAGATGCAATAAAAGACGGCGACAAGGTTAGGGACCAATAGACCTCACTTCCGCTGGAAATTAGGCCTTGTTTTAGCAAAGATACCCTTGGCAGCAGCGGCGCCGCCGCCTTCGTAATTGAAATTAAGGTCTCTTATATGAAGAGTTCACACTCATCCTTAAATGACCGTACTGACTATCATCGTCATCGTTGATGTGCAATTATTTGTCTTCGCGCGAATTGTAAAGAAAATACATTTTTTGGGCAAGGACTTACAAAGCAATCAATAATTGTCCTACGAAATTAGTTTATGAAACTGGGAGGAATCCAAGACATCATCATTGGGTCTTTAAAGAGAGACGAACACATTTCGAATTGCGAAAAAGTACCTCTATTCCGTGCGATAGAGTCTTCGGCTAAAGGCTCTCACTCGCTTCGCTACAAAGATGTGAACTTCTCGAGACGGGAATTCCTCAGGGATCCTTTTCTGGAGAGTCGGAATGCAGCTGCAGGAGCGGAGTCCACGGCGGACAACAACTCGACTTTTTCCCAATGGAATTCTCACTCCTGTCTTTGATACCACGTCAAGATGAAGCTTACAATTTTTCTTAGAAATTATATAGATGGATGGTATGAAATTCACTAGGAATGGCAGAAGATGGGAAACTACATTAACAAGAACACTGCTTCATTGTTGGTTTATAAGATGGAATAGAGTGAAGGAAGGTAGGATTTTGTACCAATAAATTAAATGTGTTGAGTTTACCCATGATTCACACCGAATAAGTATGTCATAGAATGTATCATTGGCCGAGGTAACTTCAATCAGCATTTTCAGAGAGGGAAGGTGATGAGTGTTTGTGGTCAGGGAATCGAATCCACGGATCAAATTTTCATTGATTCTGATATTTATGGACATGAACGACAAGAATATGTGAAAAGGACGAAGTATCACGGAGTTACAAATTTCCGAGATAGACAACGATGAATTACACCAAAGGAGAGGGAGGAAGAATTCGTAAGATTCGTAGCATTATTAGGAACATTACGAGAAGCAAAAAAAAAAAAAAATGGAGAAGAGTGGCTTTACGCCAATAAAAGAAGACAAAAAGGTTGGAATTGGAAAAAAAAAATACAATGGCCAAAAATTCCTGGTAATATCATCAAGGAACAGGGTTTTAGAGAGTTCAAGAAAATAAATTAATCCTATTGCTCACCCAAGAGAGTGCAACCGTGAAATATAGAATGATAAAAGGTGAGAGGTAGACATAAGTTGTACAATTAATATAAATCAATGCAAATGATGTAAATGCAAATATTGTTCAGTCTGTCATAATCCTCTGTCAAAGCTTTTTCACTCGCTAAGTTTTCTGCTTATGAAAGGATTACGACAGAGTGGACAATATTTGCATTGATTTATATCATTTGCATTGATTTATTAGCAACTGTGAAAGTTTCATTTCAATTTGATCAGTAGTTGTTGCGTCGGGTGAGTTCAAAAAAAGTTATTTTTGTAAAAGTCTTTGTTTAATCAGTTACAAACAGAGATTAAGGATTGTTTGACGCACACAAATATGACATGAAAAACATTTTTTACTATTTTTTATCAAATGACGATTAACAAAAGAATATCTGCGTAAAATCACACAAATTTTAACTAAGCAATGTGGTTGCTCAACTAGTAATCAAAATACAAAATTTAGTCTCAGCATCACAGACTAACAATAAACAAAACAAAAATAGAAAAAAATAACCCAGAAATATTTATAAACAAAAAGAGTTTTCTGGTTAACCATGAACGTCATCAGGCGCCCTCAGCTACTGTGACTTATGCTATAAAATATTTCAATATAGAATTGTGGTACAGCAATAATTAAACTTTATAAACCATAATAAGTGAAATAGAAAAAATCATGTCATGAGAAAGTGGAGGACCCAATTCCATTGATCTGGAACTTTATTTCGGGACAATTACATTACCTTCGAACACCTTAAGCGCGTGGTCGAAAAGTATGCATTCAGTTGTACGAATGATGATTTTTTTTCTGTGGGACTTTACGGCTCATGTCGACATCAAAGGTCATTGGAGCCCTAAAACCTTGTACAGGTAGGGAAAATGCAGTTACGCACTAGGGAGAGCCAACATGACTCGTCGAATGATTCAACCATATACCCACTAAAAACCCTCCTGATCTACAACACACCAAAACATACATCAAAACAAAAATGGAGGGGGTGCAAAAAATGAGGGGTAGAACAGAAAATGAGAGGAATGAGGAAAATGGATACAATTTGTAAAATATTAGTGGATGTGGTCTCAACAAAAGGCGTATGGGGTTCAATACAAAAGGACTCTATGGGAAAATGTCCTCCGGGTGAGAAAATAGACAGAGCTTTGGCCTCCATTCAACGATGGCCGTCTCCGTTTCTTTCTTCATTGAAAGACGATTTCTGCCTTCGTCCACGATTCGAGACATTACGAAAAATTTACACTATTTTCCCTTCCGGATCATTTATCTTTTCTCTTTCTCCCTCGTCTCCTCAACAGGAGTTTTAACGTTTTACCTCTCTGGTTACACGCCGGTCCAATTTATATACGTCTCACAAACACGTTTTCTTTCTTTATCGTGAATATTACGTCGTGCACGAGACATGGCGGATCTTGAGTAACGGGAATGAAGAAATGACACAGCCTTCGTAACAACGATCCATTCATCGTTTTTCAACAATCAATTGTCCTTCAAAGTTTCAACAATTCGTGATGAAAGTCAGAAAAATCCCATTTTGGAAAATAAGCGATCTCCGAGGTAACGAAGTCATGGAAATTTTTGAAAAGAACCACCGCACGCTCCTTTCAAATTAGAAGAAGGTCATGCAAGTATTTTTCATTATCATTGGAGAGAATTATATACTGCGTGACGATAGTGCACGAAGATTTCGTGAATCTGTCGGTTTGCAGGAGTTCGCAATGGTTTCCGAGCAACAGCTGAGTGGCACACGACGCGCTCTGTCTCGCTCTCTTCTCTACTCCACATCCCGAAGATGAAAACCAAACACCATCACCATCATCACCACTACCATCACCACAAGCAACAGCAACAGCAGCAGCAGCAGCAGCAGCAGCAGCAGCAACACTTGCGCAAGTCCCTCACGTCCTACGATCTCAGGTCACACTTTGGATTTTTATTATTATTATTTCTATTCATATACAATAATAATAATAATAATAATAATAATAATGTATATTTGTTTGGAAGAGAGGTTACGTTATTTATTATTTTATTAAGTACGCCCTTTTTCTGTAAATGAAGAAAATTAGGGTATAAATAATATCTTATTATTTTTCAAATATGTACAAAAAGCGATTTGATGAAAATCCAGCGAATGAATTATAAGTTGGGATGGAAAATAGAGATTTTTCGAAATATTTTTACCATGGCATGTTAGTGACGTTTCTTAGTTCATTTTAAGGAAGGTTAAAATTTACATTGTTTTATTTCAAAAATAAAAATTACTTCATACATTTTTCGTTTCGTCATTAAATTTTGATAGATTTACGTGTATGTCATCGGATCTTGCTTTTTTAATTTTTTTTTGTCACCATCTCTGATGCCTGTCAACATAGCGTGTCCTGTTCTTCTAAAGTATTATGCGAGCAATTATTCTAAGTATATTTATGGTTCGCAGACTAAAAGAAGTTGGACAGCAGCGCTGGGGTGGTCAGTACGAAACCGCAATGCGTGTTTAATGGTTGTAGGTGAAAATGAGGATTTTCGCTCTGATAATTTAAAGCAATAATTAACGTCCGTTATATGTAAAATCAATAATTAAATACTTAGGACCTCTTTCGAATAAACGTTTTTGAACAAAAGTCCACAAATGGTCTCGTAAGTTTCTAATTTTTGATTTAAAGCCATTTTTTGATGTTGTTGTTGTTGTTGTTGATGCGTCGTAGCTAATATGAATTTCGAGTGTTTCGTTTTGAACAGAAGTCGAAGCAGCTCGCGTTGCGTGTCTCCGCGTACCTTCGCCTCCTCTACCACCGCCGCCTCCACCGCTGCCTCCACCGCCGCCTCCACCGCCGCCTCCACCGCCGCCTCCTCCTCCTCCTCCTCGTCTTACGTACGGATGCCTTTGTACGGGCGCAGCAGCGACGCTGGCGGGGGCGGATGCGCCTGCGCTGTAGCTACCAGTCGCAGAGGCAGTGCTAGTAGCAGTGAGAGTGACAGTGAGAGTGAGAGTGAGAGTGGCCTCGGGGGCGGAGGTGGTGGTGGTGCTGGTGCTGCTGGTGCTGCTGGTGCTGCTGCTGGTGCTGCTGGTGCTGCTTCCGGTGACGACGGGAGCAGTGAGTGCGGGGAATACGGAAGCGATGTGCCGGTAAATATGGCTCCGACGATAAAACGGAGTTACTCTGCGTAGCTGTCGTTTACGTTATTACATCTGCGCATTTACATCACAAGTTATTGGTACACTAACGTTACAACGCCTCTGTTTCCGAATGATGTTAGTGGTACGCAGCTTTGACGTGACGGACGTCGTGTCGGATTCTCGTCTGGATTTGAGGTTATGTTGACATGCGAGAGACTTGTAGGTTGTGTGTGTGTGTGTGTGTCGCGCTGATGCAGTCACTATACAGTTTACTTGTGTACAGCTTCCATGCAAGTAGTTTGTTTGGGTTAACAATTTTTAGTATGATTCAGAGTCGAAGGTACGCTACGCAAGATGTATCGACAACACTACATCTTTCCAGGTACGTTACACGGTTAGCGTCATCGACGTAACGTTTACGCTAGAAAGCGTGTACGTTAAGCGAAAGCACTCTAATATCGCACACGCCTGATATACGTTCTAAAAAAGAAATAACTAGTAGATTCAGAAGAGATCTCCAAAGTATCCGAATCCCCAATAGGTGGGACAGATGAAATAAAAGAAATTTTTAAAAAAATTAAGAGATTTAAAAGTATATTAGTTGTAAACATGGAGTATTAAGTTATCTTACACATTATTGGGCCCATCCTACTATATTACCTATTTACTCTACTGTGCTAACTGTAACCATTGAGAACAAATTCTTACGTATTACTATACCGAAAAACATCCCTCTCATGTAACCATTATATACCTATTGTATCATTAAATTGTTTATTTTTAATTGTATGTTATAAATTAATTTTTGTTTTTCCCCCCTCAACACTCATTTTGCCTTAAAATTAACCGTTTTTTGAATAAAAATCAAATTATCCTGATAATTTATTATCCGGATCGAGTCCTGTCGCAATTAATCCGGATAATAGAACGTTTCCAGTGTAGTTCAAAAGGCGAAAAATATGACGATTATCGAGTAAATTGGAGCCAGTGGTGGTGAGAGCCCTCGCGGAATGATACTCGCAAGAGAACGGTTTAGGTTTCTACATGCGTTAACCGTCCACGTGGCCAAATTGGTTTCACTTACATCAACAGAAACACAATAGCAGAAGCAGGTTACGATACGCGTGTGTCTGTCTTTGCTCTAATACAACCAACCATCTCCTTTCCTTCTATACGCGTGGAAAAGCTGAATTAATGAATTCCGGCTAGGTACAAAGTTAATATTGATGAAATAATTAAGATTTTTGAGATCAGCAGGTAACAGTTACGAATTATAGGAACGTGTTGTAAATAACGTTAAATAATACCCATCCAAAAACAAACAGGGAAATAGATCAACATTGGCGTTCAAAATGAAACGTCAATTAAATTGACTATAAATTATTAAATATAAATAAAAACACGATTGAATTCCAATTTGTAAAATAACAAAAAATTGTTTATTGCATTGATTGTCAAATGGTATTTATACCATGGAATACTTGTTAGCACTCCACAAATTCATAACTAAGGAAGTGAACAGTTAATGTTTAGACAAAGAGAATTAACAAACTTATGTTGACAAGAAAACACTGTGAATTGAACACGCAAAAATGAAATGCTAGACAATAAACTATAAAAAATGAAATTTCATATAACACAGGAAAAACCAAAACAGGAGAATCAAATCTTAATAATATGACTACACTGGAACACTGGATGAAATTAGAAACATGTCAAGATAATGAATCTGGTATGTTTGTAAAGAATAAAACATGAAACTGTCAAATAACATTAAATATTATAAATTATAAACATCGTAATTTCTCTCAAAGTTATTGAGAAGGGACCGAAGGTTAAGTTTCTTTTAACAAAGTCAAGCAATTTCTATGAGTCTCTCAACTCAATGTTTTACTCACTGTTCGGTGAGTGTTTGGAACACTTATACAGTTAGGCACCAATTAGTCGGAGTTCTGCAGTTAGTTCTTGTATTCCACACTGACTTTAAACAAATGCGTAGGTGTTTAAGACCTGTTGCACAACATCTTTAAGTTTAATCGAGTTATTTTCGATACTTCACTGAATTCAATTATGTGCGAGTAGAGCACGGTAACAAGCGTCAGTTAATGTGCCAGGAGGCCTGTGACGCGATACGTATCGGTCAGACAGAGAAGAGGTATCACTCACGTGGGCTAAGATAAGAGTGTCGTCTGCTTCACTCTTCAACTAGACTGTCACCTTGGTTACCAGCACTTGTGATTGGTCGCTTATGAATTTATTTATTCATTTGTCAGGAGTTAATTAGTCTACTCATTGTAGTAACCACTCGTTTGTTTGTTCGAGAATATTGTTAATGGATGTCTTTAATTGTTGTTCCTAATAAATATAAATATTCTCGTTAATACGGCAGCGAGGTTGTAATCGCTCGATGTATTTGTTTATAATATTATCAAAGATATGTAGCCTTGCTACAAAGGCAACCTCCATGCAGCTGAAAGTTAGAGGTAAGACCACTTTATCCGTCACAACTGGCGTATCTATTACTGCCGTCTTCATGAGAGTAAAATAATTTCAACGAGAGTTATTTTAAAGTTGTAGAAATGATGTGACGTTTATGTGCAGACGACTGCAGGGAGCAGCGCACACTTTGGAGAGAGTCTGTGGGTGCCAGTGACACCTCAGATGCTGATGTTGGCCTTGAAGCACTTGTCTCCCACTGGGCGACCGCAGACAGAGGAAGCCATCGCCGATTACATTATGGTCGGTACAGTTAAGATTCAAGCTGAGAGGAAGGGAAGGCTTTGGTTGAGAGTATCCAAGAGCATGAGGTTGGGATGTCATATACAAAGGTTCCTTCCTCTGAATTTAAATCTTGCATCCAATCACATATAATACATTTATAATAATAAATTTATTGTCAAAAAACAGTACAAACTGCCATGTATGACCACGTGGAGGACAATAAACTAATTTACTCTCCGGAAGCAAGCAAGGGACGTATTCCATCAATTCCGATCAAGGG
Source organism: Laupala kohalensis (assembly GCA_002313205.1). Taxonomy (NCBI): domain Eukaryota; kingdom Metazoa; phylum Arthropoda; class Insecta; order Orthoptera; family Trigonidiidae; genus Laupala; species Laupala kohalensis. The sequence goes on along the minus strand of NNCF01130852.1, from coordinate 133,286 downwards.
CCCGAAGGCAGAGGCTAAGGATTCAAAAAATTTCAGCAAAAGTTCCTGGATAAGATAAAAAGTTAGCTGCGAGTTAT
>NNCF01130852.1:90262-132651 GCA_002313205.1 Laupala kohalensis | reverse complement strand
GGTCCTTTTTGGCAAAGAGTGGTTGACACTCTAGGCCGATGAATATTATTACTATTGCGAGTATTGTGTTCGTGAACGAGACTGTTTCGTATAAAGCAAGGGTGGCACTTCAGTAATTCGGTCTTAACAAACAAGACCGTTTCATAAATATAAATGCAGGGAAGTGTTAAGATATTTAATTCCTTGAATAAAGGTTTACAAGAGTTTTGGGGGTGAGGTTTACAAATTATCCGAACTATCTTCTTCTGAATTCTGAAAGTTTGAATACTCTGACCGGAATTACCCCAGAAGGTAATGCCGTAACGTAAATGGGAGTATTCGTTTGCAAAATATACGCAACGGGAAATACGTGGACTAACTGCGTCAACTAAGTGGTTTGTCAGTATATAGTCAAACTATATAGTGTTTTGTCAGAAAATGAAGTAAGTAATGGATCGATAGTATCGTATAAAACGTGTGCCGGTGTCATACTGGATTGCCCAAGACACACAGCATCTTATCAAAAGAACTACCAACGTTTCGGCCATTCTTCACGACTACATCAGAGACGAACTGGTCTAAGTGGCTGTCATGCACCGGTGTCTCGGGTTCGACTCTAAGTGGCCGAAATGTGGTATTTTTTCTATGGCAAAGGAGATAAGCTCCTGGATGAAACGTTGGGGGGGGGGGCTTTCTCGACACTTTCACCTATTGATGTCCAAGATGGAATATTTATACCGCAATTTTAGAACTTCTCTCTTATAATTACGAAGGTTATGAATTATTTTAAATTATGGTTTCTAGGGTGTTTCAGAACACACACACGCAATAAATAATTTAAACTGATTACTGGTGAGAAAATATATATCACGTAATCGTGTACTACGATCAGAAAAAAAATACGTGCGAAACAACTGAAAAAGCACCGATTAAAAAACTGTAGGTCGAGGACGACATTTTGGGTGAATCGATTAAAAAGTTTATAATAAAAATGAAGAATGAAACAAGAGTTGAGAAGAAAAGACAAACGAGAGGTGGCTCTTGAACGCAACACCTGTCGATACTTGGACGAACACTTGACAATATGAGTGTGAATGTTTGGAATTGTTCGTACGGTTGAGGTAGAGGGTTTGATGTGGCCGCGTCGTTCTCCAGGAGCGCTACCCGTGCAGGACCAAGAGATTCATTCAGCAAGAAGTTGGCAAGAAACTGCGCTGCGCTTGTGCCGTTGGCATGGTGAATCGCTTCGGAACCAAGAAGTACCGAATGCCTCAACACAAAGGATGCACCTCGCATCTCTCCACGCAGGTGAAAAAGTTACTCAAAATATCTTCGTACATAAACTGGGTAAAGTATACTCACATTGATTTCAACTTGAAAAACGTACCTCACGGGTCATTCAAATGATATAATTGCAATTATACTTGATTGTGTAATACATAGCAACTCGAAAAAAATCATTTATTAAAGAAAGAAACAATTGTTAAATCACAGAAGTGATGAAAAATTTAATTTGTAGTAATTGTTTTAAGTAGTATTTGTTACATCAATCACTGGAGGAGAAAAGCTTTTTTAATTGTTTCCTTTGATGTGATACACATGAATCACGAAACTGTTTTTGTGCTCTTTTTGTGCGCTTCAAACGAGTCGAGGAACACGTTCCCGAGTATTGTTTGCGCTAATAACAATTTAAATCGTGTTTCTTTCTTCGTTATTTTTCATATTGTTGTGTTTTAAAACTATTAGAATAATGATAATGATAAGGGGGGGGGAAGCAAATGCGACTGACTTGGGAGTGCTGCTGGTCCCAAGGGATGAAGGAAGAATGATTCGTAAAATTGTACGTTGGACGAAAAGAGGCGACAGTGACGGCATGAACTCAATTAGAATAAGTGTAGATGGTTGAAGGGCGGCGCAGTGGAAATATAGTATTGGATTCCCGCATCGTCTAATACACAAAGACGGTATTTTTGCGAGTTTGTTTTGTACGGGATGCAAATCTATGCCAATCGACGGATAGTTTTAAAAAATTGTGAGAAATAGTCTAGAAGAATAACACTGAATGTTTTTTAAGAATTTAACTCCTCTCTCCCGAACGGAATCCGTCACTTCTTAGTTTTTCCATGTCTTCTTTTTATTTGTGTGAATCGATCACACACATCACATTCTGCTGCGTGAGTTCGGTAATTATTTAATACATCTACAAACCTTGTTTTTTATAACTCCTCTAAAAAGTTAATTTTGTTGTTTAAATTCTGTACACTAAGAGGAAAAAACTGAGATATTTCAATTGAAGCTTATACCAAAATTACAATGCTCGCATGTAATATACACAAACACCTGAAATGTGAACTCGGGGAGACAATGTTTTTTTTTTTTCGGAACGATGCGCATATTTTCTAATTTTGATAGCAATGATTTTTGAACTCTCACTGGGAACCGTACGAAGTTGCCGTCTCCGTATGAGAGAAGGTTTTTGCTTGAGAGTAACAAGTTCAAAGCGAGACGTCGAGGGACAAGAGAGAAATCAATACTTTGTGTTTCTGTCATTAGGAGATTGCGTCTTTCTGGCGTTTGTGTCAATACGACAAGAAGGAGAACATGCTTGTGGTGTGTCGTCGGAATCCGTTTATGCCGGAAATGGTCGCTAAACTCAGAGGTCACAAGCGATGGGCTCACAGCGACTCTACCATCTACTTGGACACTGAAGGTATCATTGGTTGTTGTTTTTTTTACATATCTTACAGTCTTTTGGGAGTTTTTCCTAAGAATCCAGACGAAATATTATAAGCTCCGACGTCCTTATTTGCGAATTAAAGTCAATTTCCCCCCCCCCCCGATGTGGCAGACGTGTAACTAATGCAGCGATGTAGTTCTCGTGGAAAAGTACCCAAGAGATGTAAAACCGACGGGGCGAAAGCGTCACATGTCTCTGCTGCTAGGGACGGTTTAGCGTCCAGGCACTGTTCTTTTAGCCAAAGGTTAAGGATCAAGTAGTGTATTCGCAAGAATCAATTACTGTCTGTTCTACGAATCGACAAATGTAGGCGTAAGTATCCGAAAGTAAAATCGTAGATATTCTGCTAACACGAGTAAAATGCCCTTCAGCATCTTGAGCGAGAGGAAGTGTCAGTTTGCAATCTCTTAGCAAATACAGAAGGTATTGGCTCCTCACCGACTTCTGTGGTCACGTGGTCTCCTTTGGACTCCTCCCTCCTTCTCTCTTCTCTTCTCATTCGCTGCGAGCACTGGATATATGATTTCTGCTTCCGGGTGTGTATATACCGCGTCATGTTTGCTTCCAAGAGATTTTCCACTGTCATTCTGCTGACTTCTTCGTCAGTGCAATCGATATGTCTTGTCTTTTGATTTCGACTGAAGTGACAGGAAGTGACAGGAAGTGACAGGAAGTGGCCGCAGACGAACGGACTCTGAATTTGTTTGCATATTCTACACTATTTCGTGATTTATATTTATTAAAATACTTATTATTATTATTATTTATTTAGTTCTCTCAACTTGTGTTGGTTTTTCTCTCAGCAGTGGATTATTAAATCAAGTTCTGCTGCGAGGAAGAGNAATGTGGACTGAGGACAGAAAGATGCTGTGTTGCAATCTACTTATTATATTGGTGTTGATTTTTAGTTTTTTAATGGAGTCGACCAGGGATTGGGGTACTAGTCCTAGGGTAGATAAAATGAAAGGCACTATGATCACTTCTTGAACATTCCAGAGATTTTCTTACTTCAAAGGCTAGTTGTTGGTATTTTGATATTTGGTCGTTCTTTGTTTTTTCTAGATTGTTGAAATTTACGTCAGCAAAATCGACGAGATACACTTTTGATTCTTTTCTTTTCCAAAGGATGACATCAGGTCTGTTATGAATTGTTGTTCGGTCAGTGAGAATGCTTCTGTCCCAGTACAAAATATTTGCTTTCAAATCGTCTTGCAGGACTGGTTGAGGTTTATACAGATGGTCTGGTGGTATGGGATTCTTAATGAAGTTCAGTGATTTTGCAATTTCCTGGTGAATTATTTTTCCCATGTTATCGTGTCTAGTTTTGTAATCATTTAGGGCCAACTGTGTGCAACCACCAATGATATGCTTGAGAGTTGCTTTGGTTTGGTTACATCGGCGACATGAATCTGTACTTCCGATTTCTTGTAGTTTCTTGTAGTTTTCGATTATTTTCTTGTAGTTTCTGGTTGGTGTGACTCCGTCTTGCATTGATACTATGAAGCCTTCTGTTTCTGGGATTATTTATTATTATTATTATTATTGTATTATTATTATTATTATTGTATTATTATTATTATTTGCCACGTGTGATTCAAAAGAATTTGATTAGGTAAATAATTGGGTTACGAATCATACAAACACGTATTTACATACAAAACGGAGCAGTCTTTGTCATTACTATTATTATTATCTTTACAAATAGAATCCAAAAGTTGAAAAACTTCCATAATGAAACTTGGGTTTGGGACTTCAGTAAATATTAACGCGACAATACAGCCACTTCAAATCCATTCTTTGCAATTAAAATTTAAAAAATAACCATCATTATGAATATTTAACTGGAATTATACGTAAACACATATGGATATACAGAAAATAGTGTTTCATTATTTCCAAGTAAATCCAATGTAATATTTTCACCTATAGTCGAAGTTAAATCATTTGTGTGTGTCTTACACCTTACGAGAATAGGTTGAGTGTTCCCATATTCATTGACGAAGCCTGAAACACTTGTATACAGCAGGCGTCCAAGACAGAGAAGTTGTAGCAAAGTTCAGCGAATTTCTTTTGTCTCCAAATGTGGTACATGTTTCATTTCTGTATTGAGTTCTCGGCTAATGTAGTGGGATCAAATACAAAATAGACACTTCCCGATTCAATAGGGGAATCGTATTATAACGATTATAACAACAATGGAACCAGAACCATTGTCAGCCGAGATGGAATGTGTTTCTTCGTGGATTAGATTTTCCACCACGCAAGGGTGTGCGGCAAATTGCCTATCGTTCGCCTGTAGTGTTCTGTAGAGCACAACACTGACAGTCGCCATATTGCTTCAACGTGGCTACTTGTCGATTTCTCGCATTGCTGTGAAAATAAGAAGGAAATTCTAGAGATATTTAACAGAAATGATACGTTATAAACACACAGCCCTTTGATACTTATTTTAAATAACTGGGACCATATGTGAATGTAGTGGTTGAATAATCTCTATGATTGTCCTTAACATTAGTGAATGGATCCCCTCCGTGGCTACGGTGTCAGCGTGATCGCTCGTCACCAAGTTTCCCGGGTTCGATTCCCGGGTGGGGGGAAGATAAAATCTGTAGCTTTTCATTTCCATGTCTCAGTTTAAAATAGCTGTGATGTATGATGAATTCACCCTCTGCCGCAGTTGTAATACTCGGATACAGCAGCAATCTGGAAACCTATCTAGACGCTGTTCCTCCGATCGCGGTAAAATTCACAATGTCTAGTGAGTGAACTCACACAAAAATGAGCCCTTCTAGGCACTCGCCATTCGTGGTCCTTCTCTGATGGACGAAACGACAAATGCATACATTAGTGAATGCGTGATGGAAAGCATTGACGAAGGGTTAAATTAAAATCAAAATGTTATCATTTACTGGATTAATGCTGCCTTTTGTTCACTTTTCGCATATATGATAATTAGCGGGTGCCTAATTATCATTGTTGTTATATTATTGAGGTTAATTTTTACGTTTGCTTGTATCTAAGAAATAAATGAGGTGCAAGAATGAGGGTTATGGGACTTTTGTGTGATCATATAGAAATAATCACTTACGATCTCGAATCAACATGAGATGGAGAATGTATCGTGTGGAGGATTTGATGACCTTAGAGTGATCCTTTTGGAAAAAGATACAATATTTTATATGTAAATGTTCTCGCTCACACTTACATACATGTGAAAGTAATAATTTTGGAAATGTTGAGATCTATTACCTTTATTAGCAACAAAACCTGAAACTAGATGTAATGAATCTTGTCCTATATTCGAATGCGAACGATAAGTAGACAGATCTGGAATACGTCGTTTAATTCGAACTCTTTTGAAGACGGACACAAATGGGTTTCGCTCTCAGCTGGAGCGTCCCGTGGAGAGGGAGGTCCACCCCGAATGCGTCAGCAAAAATCATTTTAAAAAACGGAAATTTGACTACAAATATACTCAGTAACTTTTTTTAATAACAGTAAAATAAAGAGTACTTGAGATTAAATAAAATAATTCTAAAACTACCATTGCTCTTGTGTACACTGGTGAGATAGACATATGTGATATGGAGATGGAGGGGGCTTCATTAAGTGTGGGAACGTTACTCTATTGCTTTTTATTCTCTTTCATTAACACTCTCTCATCACAACAGAGTATGGAACGTGTTTTTGATTCACTAACTTCCGTGGACTCAGTTAACCAATTCTCTACTCTGAATTTTTCTTCTTCTATTTATCACTCAATTGAAAAATCTCTTAAGTCACGAAGTGGCGAGTTTTTCCTTTTTAATTAAATAATTTGTCATTATTTACAATGAAGGCGGCGTTTTTATGGATCGTCTCAGTTCGGGCGGTGGGACGTGGATGAGCATCAGACGCGTAGAGTCTATAAAAAAATCNACTTTGCAATTATAACTCATAACAAAAACTCTCGGCTCTCAACACCTTCCATAAGACTAAAAATGTAAGAAAAAACATTTCAAAAAGGCAATCATAATATACTATAATTATTAAACAAGATTACACATTTAAAAGATCAATCGGTAAAAAAAATAAAACATTACAGCGCTAAACATAAATTACACATTTCATGAATTATCGTCCATATTAAACTCTTTGCCAGAAAAAAAAAACGCTTTCAAGAGCGAAAATAGACAAATTCTCCTGAAGCAAATTCTTAAAGATCCGAAGAGAAAGAAAATCGAGCATGTACAATACTTTCGTTACACACTCTGTTTAACTTGAAAGTAAAAACTCATTTCGATAAAAAAATATCAACACATTACATGGAAACGATCCAGATTAAATAGAATGATGACCTCTTCATTTCTCATCCTCCGTCGACGTTTCAATTATAATGACATGATTTTTTAAATATTTATAATAATTTTAAAATGTGTAATAATTTTATAAATAGCAGTTTGTAAATGGATGTTCATCCATGTATAAACATTTGTATAATACTGATTTCCGAACGCTGTTCTGCTCACGTTTCAGATGCGAAACCTTCGAAAAGGCGGAAGCAACGTCATCGACGACACTCGAGAAGGTGACTTCCGCTAACGAAAGACGAAAGACAAGAGAGGGATTTTTTTGTTCTCTCTCCGGTAGAGAAGAGGCGGTGCTTCACACACTGTTTTGTTTCAAGGCATTTTTAATAAAGAAGTTTTTAAAAAAATGTATTTCTCGAGTTCTTATTTAAACTTATTACGCAGATTTGCTGAATTGGTATCTAAGGGACTTTATTATTACTTAAGGGAAAGAAAGTCTTGTGAGGTAACTGAGTAACACCGCTTATTCTTTACAAGGTATTTTCTTTAATTCAGTTGTCACGCACTACAAGTTATTCTCGAGACTTCGAGGCTTTGTATGATAGAAACACCAATCTACCAAATGTCAGAGAAAGTACCGTCTTCTAATACAATAGAATTAGACGATTCAGAAGATTATATAATGGGGGCGCTGTGAACGAAACAAGTGGATCTGACACGCTGTATATAAGTTATTTAGAATGATTCGAGTTAGTTGTCCATTGTTGACCTTCTGACCTCTGTCCAAGTTGTCCTTCAATTGACGAATAGATAAATGGAGCTTTCCTTCTTGCATCCGGATTGATTTCCACGTGCTCGTAGAGATTTTCCGCTATAAATTATAAGAATTTCATACACCCGTGCATATCGACACCGAACTGATTTTTACAATTCATAATAGCCAACAACAAGAAATTGTTGGATTTAAGGGAGGAAACAGACATTTTACTTACGTTTTCTTAATGTATTTTCCTTCTTTCCTAGTGGACATGGTACATGTCTTTTACAACGCATTTTTTATTTATTTTTTAAATACGCTTTTCATTTTTTATCAGTATTCATTGATTTGCAAGGGGTGACATTTTTTAATGAAACGGAGACAAAAATTCGAAATACCACCCTGCGAATTATAACCAGAAAACGGAGGCGCCGTAATTATATTCTTTGGTTTTCATCCTGGAGTTTTGGTGTCTTTGTCATACAAATATGGAAATCTAGAAAAGCGATATATCACCCTTCCTCAGCCTTTTTAAATTTTAGTTCCAAGAAATAGCCATCCGCGTTTACAATAGTTTGAATATTAAATTTCATATCGCAGTCACACTGTGGATGTCAACTTGATATTCCGCCAACAAGTTAAATATACGAGACGGAGTTAAACAGAATTGCGGACGCTCGAATTGAGACGCACTGGTTGATATTATTGTTGTAATGAAACTTCAATCTTTAACCGGGACTCGAACACCGAAGCCGTAAATAGAGGCCGAGACACTGTTCGAACGATCAAATGCACATCGTGTCTCTCGTGTGTGATTGGTCAATGCCTCAGCGGCTCACGTACTACAGAAACAATGCTTTGTCTCTCCCTATCAGATTGTGAGAGACGCATTCTGCCGCATCCCTGCTCCGAGAGGGAGGATGCGCCCTCCAACTAGAAGCTTCGGTGGGAAAGTGGCACTCGCCTTTCAGGGGTGACCAATCTCTTGCTATTACCACACACGCGGCACTTCTATTTTCATTTCCTTGGTAATCACTCGAGGATATTTATGAAATACACAGAACAGAGATATTTAGGGATGACAAAAATTCATGGTCTCATTTACGAGCAACATTATCTTAATACTTTTTTAATATTAAAAAAAATACTATAATAATAAACTTTCATTCCGTGGTTAGGTTCAAGCCTTCAAGAGGAGGACTTTTGCTCTGCTCTTCCGCCTGAAATACCACCGTCAAAAAAAACAAAACATGATAACAATATATTCATTATTACATTCATAAATATAGACGTAAATTGTACCGCGAAAAGGGAGGACTATAAAATTACACTCTAGAAAATTACTCTGCTATATTATGCATTCGAAAGAATACGTAACTGTATTGTTTGAAACTTCCCAGACTTCATGAAGCAAAATAAACGTTTCGTATTTCCATTCCGCTTATACATGTATACGTAGTTTTCAGCTGAAAATAATAATAATAATAATAATAATAATAATAAAATTACCAACAAATGGTATGAGCAGTAGTGTGAATGCAAATTCACTACATTTTGGAAATAGTCCCGTAAGTAAGGTTCAACAGAGCGGAACTCCAACCTCTCATTCATTTGGGATTTATAAATACTCCTCTTCTGGCTGAGACTTTTGCCCATCCCTGTTCTATTTTGATATCTCTGTTATAAGGAGGCTGTGAGTGAGTGAGTGAAGTTCCTTGTGGTGTGAGGGAGGGGGGGGGGAAGGGAGCTTCGGCAAGTGGCGGCTCAGGCGCAGTCTCCCAAGGTCATTGCGCGGCGCGGAGCGGCGCGGGGCCGACCTACCACAGGCGGAGCCATCCAGCCAGGCAGGCAGGCGGGCAGGCAGACGGGCCACCCGCAAAGGATAAGGCTCTGGCGAAGCGAACATGGAGGTCGATGGAGAACGCGGTCGGAGGGAGAGGGGGCTCACCAACGCCAACGGGATCAATGCTACGACAATCGACTCATGACACACACGAGAAGTATTCTGCTTCACAACACAAACCATACTAGCTCTTACACATATAAAAAAAAATAAATAATATGATCAAGAGCGTACCATTTCTTTCCACATCTCACTCTGTTCTCTCTCAATTATCTGCTTTCTCCAGCGACTCTGTTCATCAATCAATCTAATAGAACGTCTTCTACACAATATTTGTGTTTATTAACCCAAAAGGTGCAATAAAAATTGTTTCAGCAGTGGAATCAGGTGATGTTTCATCAACACTACATGAAATCGGCTCCATAAGAAACAATTGAATCCATTGTTGAAGATTCCTGTATCAGTGCCTGAATGGGGCGAAGGTTAAAAGCCCTCCGCGGGCGAAGAGGAACTAGAAAACAAATGAACACTAAAATGCGATATGTACCAGCGTAAAGAACTAATAAAACATGTTTTTCCAACAATTTTCGTCAACTATGAGAAATGTATTTTAATTTTGTTGCATTGGTTCAAAAACGTTATGTTGATCGAAGACGATTTTATGGATATAAAATATAACAGACAGTTATAACAATATCGGAACAGAATCTCCTGCTAGTTGTTTTAGCGGGAAAAATCTGTGACCTATAAACAAATTAACAATCTAACAATATATTCGTTCTTTTGTCACTGTTATACCTAGGTCGAGAGTCAAGTATTTCAGGAATAAGTAATGATCACATATGCTAACGCGAAACGCAACTCCCAACAATTTCAAAATAATTTCTAAGCACAGCAAAAATTGTAAAATCCCAAAAGGGACCACAAAAGGGACCTTGAAATCCCATTATCCTTTTTACGACCTGGGTTTTTCCTCTGACAATGGAATCTCAACGATACTGCGATATCGAAGAAAAATTTAAATTGTACAAAATAATTTACAGTTATTGACTTTGAATGCTTCACGGTCTATTTCCAGGCTGGGATTTTTAAAAACAATCGTACTTAAGATTGAGACAAGATAGGGAATTCTGGCGCTACCTCACATGGGGACAATAAAAATTCTGATATTCTTTTGTACGCTTACGTATATGTTTTGTATGAAAGTTAACAACATATTGATTGGCATATAAAGATCAATAAATTGAAGAAAGAAAAAAAAAAACTGTAAAGTTTCACCAAACTTTATTGATGATTAATGAAAGATTGCTGAAACTAAGCAAAATTTTTCAATTTAATGATGCTTACGAAATACTTTAAAATGACCCCAACCCACAAGAGCCAGATGTATTAAGAGTCAAGTGAAATATATTGGACGACATGACACTTTATCTTTTGAAGACCGCAATTACTTTCGTTCATAATAACAAAATCACTTCACCTTGGAGCAAGGAATCGACAGTCAAATGGCGATGACCGACAATCGATTGCGAGATCTCGATATCCTTCACGCCACATTGCGTTCGAGAACAGTCTTTCGATATTTTCATCGCTGGAAATTGTTAATTCGTGTTGCAGTGACTGCGGCATTCTTTGTCCGCCGGGGCACCATTTTTCCTAATCAACGGTTACGGAGCCGTGATGAATTGGGGTGGGGGNNTTAATAAAGGTTCCAACAAAATGTTCCATGGAAATTTACCTCCTTAAAAATATTATTGTAGCATTAAAACCATATTAAAATCCTGCTGATTAATTTAATTTATTTTATTAATAGCAATAAATTATTTCATTTCAAAAACAGTTAGGCAAATGGTGTTAGGAGTGTCAATCTCTTAGTTGAAAATATAAATTGTTAACAAATTAGGATTTATCATAAATAAGTGTCCAAGTGTTTTACAAAGAACGGGCATTAATTTCAGAACTTGTATTGAAAAGTACTTATAATACATGAAGATCTGGTATCATGATGTAAAAATTATCCGAAATGACTCTTTTGGACATTGGTATAAATTATAGTCATTTGAGATTTGAGCAGAAGATATTTTTAAATTTTTCAATAATAAAAAATGACACAATCTAATACATAAAATTAATGTTTATTTGGATGTATAAATGTTTATGGATAATGCAAATCGATTGTCACACAAACTAGAAAACAGACGCCGTTTCGTGTATTTTGTAGCGCTGAAATCATAGAGGAAGCGTCGCCACGGGAGATGCGTGTAGAAATTGTGTGAAGGGGCAAAGTAAGACACCAACAGAAATCCTCAGGCGCCGCTTTGTGTCTTCTTAAACTATTATCTTCATGAAACCATATTTCCCTCATTCTGAAAACAAAATTTTTCCCAATAATTTAGAGAATTTTTTTTCCAAATGGATGTGACACTTAGGAAAGCAAGTTATGCAAGAACTTGGGTTGTTTCATTGTGCAGTGATCAATTGGAAAACAATATTTTTTTCACGACCAGCTGATTATTATCAGTGCAACAAAAAATAGTTTTGATGTATCGATGTTTCTCGAAGAGAAACGTGCGCACGTCGTTTGTAAATGTACAAAGAGAGTAAATTTAAATATTTTTCTACTTAAGAAATCTTCAAATATAAAAATTTTGTAGTTTTACGAGTGTTCACCAACGAGGAAACCGTAGCCCGCAACATTCTACAATTTTTTTGTCCACAAAGGGTCTTACATTTAAAGGAAATATTAGGGTAGTATTGAGGAGTTAGGTTGGGTTAGGTTGGGTTGGGTTAGGTTGGGTTGGGTTAGGTTGGGTTGGGTTATGCCTACTGATATCGCGAGAGCAAAGAAAGTAAAACGTCCAGCGTAGCGACTCCGTTCACCGGAAGCAATATAGAGGCGTTCTTCCGTTAGCCTTCAGTCCTCCAGAGATAAAAAAACGGTAACAACTTTATTCTTTAACTGCTTGTCGGAAAGGAGATCTTCTCTTCTGAATTTCTTTCTCATCAGATGAAAGGATCTTAACACCCTTGACATAGTTCCAAACGCTTATAAATACTCCACTAAAAACATCGACCTTTTTTGAAAGAAACATTTATGTTATTTTATTCTTCAACTACCTCAGGCATCTTTGCTCACCTGAATTTTGTGATTCTTTCTCACCAAGCAACTTATAAAGAAAAAAATAAATAAACAGACAGACATGACAGAATTCAGAACCTTCCTAGTGGATGCTTTGTGGGTACCTTAATTCGGGTTTAAGGTTCTACCTACTATGAGTTTTTCAACATATTTGGAATATTGATAAATTACTATTAAATGTATCCATTATGTTACCTAATTTGTCTTTGGATTTGAAATGTGGTAAAGAGTTAAAGATGAATTAATTGCAATTCTTATGTTTATTCTTACAGTTCTCTCGCTATCACAGGGTCGCATTGTTGATGGAATCATCAACTTGAGATTCGGGATTCACCTGACAAAAGCACAGAGGTGATCAATTAATTTATTATTATTCATATTAACGTCTTTAGTCTTTACAATTAAAAAAGATTACCAATTCTTAGAGTGATTTTGTCATTATCGCAGAACATTGCTACACAATACTTCAGCATTGTTTTCCAGAAACAAAGTCACTTACTTGCGGAGTACCCCAAGTTTCAATTCTCGGCCCTGTTCTCTTTTTATTGTATGTAAACGACATGGCATCATCCACATCAGATTGCAAAGTGGTTCTTTTTGCTGATGACACTAATTTACTATGTAAACACTCCAATGCTCAAAAAGTTTTGTCTAACCTTTCGACTTGGTTCCATGCAAATCGTCTCATTGTAAACACTGGCAAAACAGTGTCTATGTCATTTCACAATAGTATCACAAAATATTTACCTCACGTTTCTCGTTCTTTACACGGAACACAATTAAAAACTGATTCGAATACAAAATTCTTAGGTCTCCATATTCAAGACAACCTCAAATGGAATTGTGACGTTGGACATCTTCATTCCCAATTAAGCAAATTGTGCCACGCATTCCGAATCTTAGTTAACGTAGTTAGTCCACGCATTTCCCGTTGCGTATATTATGCAAACGTTTACTCCCATTTACGTTACGGCATTACCTTCTGGGGTAATTTCGGTCAGAGTATTCAAACTTTCAGAATTCAGAAGAAGATAGTTCGGATAATTTATAAATCTCACCCCCGAAACTCTTGTAAACCTTTATTCAAGGAATTAAATATCTTAACACTTCCCTGCATTTATATTTATGAAACGGTCGTGTTTGTTAAGACCGAATTACTGAAGCACCACCCTTGCTTTATACGAAACAGTCTCGTTCACGAACACAATACTCGCAATAGGAATAATATTCATCGCCCTAGAGTGTCAACCACTCTTTGCCAAAAAGGACCTTATCATTCGGGAATCGTTCTATATAATTCCCTGCCCAAGAATATAAAAGACATTATGAAATTGAATATCATTAAATCTGCGGTTAAAAACTACCTCCTGCACCAGTGCTTCTACACTGTAGAAGAATTTATTGATTTTAATAAAAGTTAAATTGGTCTTGTACTTTATCACGCCATTGCTATAGCACTTTTTAAATAACTTATAACATTTTCAAAAACTATTTTCTTGCATGATTGTGTTGTGTTTTATGATTCATATTAATTTAGTTTTATGTGTACTCAACTTTGGCACGGTTGTGTACATTAATTCTGTAGTCGCATCCTGGCCCGGGTTTTTCTCCGGTTTTCCTTCGGATAGAGGCGGATTTCTTATACACGTTCACTAGACTTTGTCTAGCGGCGCGTTTATTGTAACAAGAAATCGTGAATTTAGTGTGGTTTTTTTCAATTCTTATGATTTTTAAACACTATACTCAGAATAATCTATAGTTCGATAATAATTTGTACATGTAAATTTACAAACATATTGACATTTTATTAGTATTATAACTCTGTAGCTAACGTTTTATATTATCTAGGAACTTTTGCTTAAATTTTTTGAATCCGCCTCTGCCTTAGGACCCTTGATCGGAATTGACGGGATGGTCCCTTGCTTGCTTCCGGAGAGTATATTAGCTTTTTGTCCTCCACGTGGTCATACGCAGTTTGTACTGTTTTTTTGACAATAAATTTATTATCAAATTTATTATTATCCCTCTAATTAAACCTTGTAATACAATTTTTAGTTTCAACGACTATAAATAAAAACTAAATTGGCAACTTAAAAGAAATTTTTTTAATCACCAAAATATGACCCAATACGGCTTTACACGGATGCGGGAAATATTTTATTCTTGAGCATTTTAAATTGAATACAAAAAGTTGTCGAAGATGAAGATTGATTCTTACTCAGTAGTGCGCCTTTCTGTCTGTGAGGGGCAGGTAGCTCTCAAAATCACTGGGGAAGAATGACAAGGAGTAACAGGAGTGAAGAAGAAGAAGAAGAACCGACTTCACTAATCGAAGCAGTGACGGAGAAAAACCGGCGCTTGAAACATAAGTAGACTTCACAGGCGAATAGAAGCCTCTCGCTGGTGATGTGGAAACGCGGGAAGCGAAGAGGAGGGGTGGGGGGTGGGGGGTGGGGGTCCTGGGGGACGAATAACATCGAAACAAACAAACAAACAAATAAATAAATAAATAATCTATTTTGAAAACGCCTGCGTACGGTCACTAGGACTCGCTCTCCGAAATTAAGCATTGAAGCATCCCACCAATTCCCGTTCGAAGAAAAAACCCCGATCAGGATGCGAAGAGAACTACACGATTAATAACAGAGGTAGCTGAAACTTTACACCTAAATTACAATACATTTTTAATACATATACGTCTCTTTAATTGCGGTGAACATCACCGTCAGGTAACAGATTACACATGTTACATTGAATGAATATAGGATTCGAATCCCGATCCCGTCACCCGTTTTTATTCGATATAACATAATTAAATTTCTAATAGTTAGCAAGAGGTGAATTGTCTTCGGGGAGTCGATAGATGCAACTAGTGCCGCATTTTGAATCAGGAATTCAATGTTTATTTTGTCAGAGTAAATATTTGAATGTAACCCGGTAAGAAATCGAGAATTGCACAAGCGTCGAATAATGGAAAACGACTGTGGATGCTTCTACTCCCTCTGTCTAAGAGCCCCGAAATTTCTATCTAAATGGTTCATTTGGACCGGTTCATTATAAAGTTAGATTTCTCCCACGAAGGGAAGGATTTCTACCTGCGCTGATACAATCACCGCGGAACGCGAGAGCCGCTTCCATGTTTCTTATCTGCTCCGCAATCCTCTCAAGATCTTCTTCCTACACTAGAATCGTCTCGCAACACAAGGATTTACCTTAAATGCTATAGAACTCTTTTTCTCTACACTTAGTAATGATGTTTCCTTTGTACACCTTACGTTTATAACACACCTGGACTCCCACACAGCATTTACACCAGGGGGTCTCCAAACCGTTAACTGAAAAGCCTTGCTACGCAGACGGACCAACTAGTTATAGGCTATTACAAAGTAACTACCACTTGCAACGTTTTAAAACATTAATTAGATTATACAGAAATAAATTTACAACCCCATTAGATAAATGAACCTTGTAAATAAATAAATAAACTGTATTGTAAAAAAAGCAAAAGTTACGAACTGCGAATGACCACGTGAAGGGTAATAAACTTATTTACTCTCGGGAAGCGAGTAAGTTGAAGACACGGCGGTCTGATTTACCGATACTAAATAAAATGAAATAAAATACCAATTAGACAGGTATTCATGTACGATTTCAACGTTTCGTAAGATGTTAACTAACAAAATACCTATCTTAAAAAAATAAAATAAAAATAAAGGAGTATTATCCTGAGGTCAAAAGAAAATAGATCACTACATAACTCACCAAAGTTTCAGATAGATTTTATCCTCCTGAAAAATATTTGTGTTTATCAATTATCCATTGCGTTTATCAATAATTCAGTGTTCATAATAATTCAACGTGTTGATTGGTTCATTGTCAATNCCTCTCTTTTATATATATATATATATATATATATATATATATATATATATATATATATATATATATATATATATATATATACATTAGAGAGAAGGAATGTCGTCGTGTGTATTACGTACATTAAAAATTGTGTGTATTAAGAAAATTAATTTTGTGTACTTAAATTGTACATTTAGTTGTATTTAGAAATTAAAATTATGTGTATTATAAAATATGTATTGTGTGTATTACAATTTGTTTAAATTTTCGTAAATAGTAAATATAATTATTGGATATGGGTTGGCAAAAGTGTGACTTGTTAACTATATCCTATATAATTAGAGACGATCACTCCATCCTTTCGATGGAGCGAGTAAGCGGGATGCGCGTGGTGCGCAAAAGTGTACAGGTTGGAGATGTGGAGAAGTCATGTTGACGTTGTAGAAATAGTGTAACGAGGTGTTATTGTACTTGATTTTTAACAATATCTGTAGCTGCTACTATTATTATTACGTTGATTTATCGATTGTGGGATTCCGTTCGCTGTCGCCCGCGATGTTGCACTGCGATCTCCCTCATCCTCTGAAATGCAGTTCCTGCACTCTACACACACGAACAAATAACTTCTTTCTTCCATAAAAGTAAAACTTGCGATATTTCCTTAATATTTTCCGTCTAATGTCCCCAATCACTTTTAGAATACTCATCCGCAAAGAAATTAGAAAACGTTAAAGAGACTGCAAATGTTCAAGCGTTATAATTTAACATAATGAACTTTCCTTCCTTAGATAGTATGATGACAGACAATTTACAAACCCTGTAAAAAAAACAACAACTTGTTTTCCACCCAAAATTCTTAACATTTCGAACAGAGATGATGTCGAGAAGAAATCGACTTTCTTTCAATCGATTCGAGAGGTAAAAAAGCAGAGACAGAAAAGAACCAACAGCACACTTTTGTCCCAGACACCGTAGTAGTGGGGGCGGGTGTTTATGGGGAAAAATTTCTTCACAAGGTTTTCTGTTCGTGACGGATCCAATAAGAACCCTTCATGAGAAAGTCGACGTGACGAACTTTTTACTGACTTATCCTACACTGAATTCGTCGCATTGTGAATTTTAGGTAAACACAAACCCCATCCTGGCCCGGGTTTTTATCCGTTTTTCCTTCGGGTAGAGGCGGATTTATTATACAGGTTGTCTAGGCTTTGTCTAGGGTCGTGTTTATTGTAACAATAAATCGTGAATTTAGTGTTTGTTTATTTCAATTCTTATGATTTTTAAACACTATACTCAGAATAATCTATAGTTCGATAATAACTTGTACATGTAAATTTACAAACATATTTGTGTTAAATTACAAACATATTAACATTATATATGTATTATAACTCGCAGCTAACTTTTTATCTTATCTAGGAATTTATTGTCCTCCACGTGGTCATACATGGCAGTTTGTACTGTTTTTTGACAATAAATTTATTATTATTATTATCTATGGCACCATCATGTCGTCCTTGCCTACTTCTATATTTAATTTTATAACAGACAATCGTTATGAATTTTTCACTTTCGAAATTATTCATTAAAGGAAGACCACTTCCCTGGGATATTATTCAAATTATAATAACACTGTTCGTCCAGAAATGCTTAATAAAAATCACTGGTTAATCTCTTTCTTAAGGAGCCTGGAGGTCCTAAATGGACAAATATATCTTTTCATTGAAGGCGAATGGCTTCGAAAACTTTCTTCGTTCATTGAATTCATAGAAAAATTCATCTCGAATTATTCGGAATTTGTGTTTATAAAAAAAAAAATTGTCGTACGCTGAAACTGGTCGCAGGAATATTTAAATTCTTTGCATTGGTTTCATATTCACTCTACGATAACAAATAAGTTTAATGTTCACCACGCATATCACGTACTTCCTTTATGGGTTCTACTCAGACGGAAAGATATATATATTTGACAAGGAAGAAAGAAGGAAGGTCCAGATGAGAATCTCTCGTCGCATTCCGTAAAAAGTTCACTTGATGCGCAAAAATAGTGCAACAAAGAATAAGAAATTTTTCAGAGAGAAAAGCAACAGCACGCTATCTTCTAAAGAGCTGAGCTTATTATCCGGCCTCTCTTCCTCCTTCCACATACCAGTCGCACGTTTCGTCCAAAGGGAGTCATATAGTGCCCCCTGCAGAGAGAGGAAGGAACCTCGTTATAATCACGCACGGCGACCGTCCTTTGTTTTCTAGGCCGAGACAAGCGGAGGGTGGTGGTGGGGGGTAGCATCGTGATGGGTTGCGGCGCGGGAGGGGTGGTGCGGCGTCAAGGCGGCTTCCCATTGTTGTTGAGTCCCATGCGGCTCCATCAGTCAGCTCCCGCCTTCACAACCTGCCGCGGGCGCGCGTTGGTTGGTGGAACGAACACTTGGTGCGCTCGGAGCACAGGGATTGGTGTAACAGCACTTCGAGTACTGGGCGGAAAGTTCAATATAAAACAATGCGCTAAAATCCCACTAATACTAATGATTTCTGCAGGTTATAAGGAAATGCATATTTCTGATATCTTCGCCGATCGTATTTTCTGTATCCTCATTACACAAATAAGGATATTCTTGCGTTTAGGTCAATAAAAAACCCTTTTTTTGTCCCTCAACGTCCCGATATGTTTTATATCTCTGATGCTATTTCTGATAAAAACATCGAGGAAATGCAGTTGGATTTAGTACTGATGCAATATCGATACAGTAGTAAAATGGCGAGAACTTCATTCTCGTTTGGTGGCTCTAATAAATACCCTCCAGCTCTAATAAATATCCTTTCCCCTCTTACCCCTTGATTTAATGATGGTCACAGTTTTCTTTATAGCGAGTGAAAAATATCTCTCCGAGTTCGCCCCATGAGAGCGAATAAAGACGACGGACGTATCGTTGTCGACGCTGTTGCCGGGTGGAAGCCCCTGATGGGGAAACTCACAAGAGACGAGGTCTGAGGGTCAAACCCTCAGCGACAGACAACGAAATAAAAAAGTCACTCTATAAAATAAATGTTCAATAAATAGAATGAACAAAATATAGAGAATAAAATTAATAAAATTCGAACGTTCGTACATTTTATAATTTTATAAATTTCATAAATTTTTATAAACTTTTGACATCTCGTTAATTTCACTGTAATTTCTTGGGATTACGGCGCCAATTAAAATAAAAAACTAAAATTCTCTTCGAACCTTTCAGAGATATAATATTATCGTGACGGCTTCAACGAAAGACTTAATACTTTTTGATATCATCAATGACGTAATATCGCCAAGGGCCTACAAAAAAATTTGTTCTTTGGCAAACTGTTTATCCCATGTTTAATAAATATGTTTAATATTTTAATTTTATTTTATTGATTATTTTGATCAGAGATAATGTAATTTTGCAATCGTTTAGGAATTAATAAAGAAGGTTAATTACAAATAATGAGAGAAATAAAAAAAATAGATTTTGAGAGGATTGATGAAGTAGGTCGCCACATGTTTCCTGACGTTGTCGTTCAAAGGATTGCCAATTTATCCACAAATTACACACGTTCCTAGAAATAAACTAGAAACTCCAAATAACAAGAAATAAATGCTGAATAATAAGAGCTAGTAAAGATGGAGCGGAGGCAATGCGACCCTAAAACTCGACGCCATAAGAGTTGAATAGAGCCCTTCTTTATGTTCGCTTTCCGGTGCTGGGGATCCAGTCATCGATATTTAATACAACGAAGCTGTAAGCGCGACAGACGAGGACTTTCTTCACTTCGCCAATGGAACACTCTATTTCAGAAATGTTGCGATTCCAATCAATTTCTATTTGTTAATATTCCAATTCAATCATATTTGTACCAAGTCTATACATAAATTGCTGTAGTTCATTTCAAGCTCATATACTCAATCACATAATATAATGTTTAATCTCTTCAAAAATGTCATTTAAAATATTCATAAAACGGACATGTCAATAATCGCCTTATCTTATTCATAAAAAAATTCTCACTGGATAAAAAGCTCTTTTTCTCCCTTCATTCCGAATCGATTGCCACAAATGATGTATCACTACGAAGATTAATTGTAATTGCAACCTTAAATTTTAATTATTTATTATTTTTTAAAGAAACAAATTGGATTGGAATTGCTCCTATGTGATGCTGTTGTGTGTACACCACGGCATGAATTTCTTTCATAAAGTGCCTTCCAGGTGACGAAACCTTTTTTAACTTAAAATACTAGATAGTTATTTATTTTTCACTTCATTATTATGCTCATGTATCTTAAAAACGTAATACTGGATACGCATTGCAGATACCATATGGATCGGTTCTATCCTCGTAGAGGCCTTACTGGCTACGGGGACGATGAGAAGATTTCAAAAGTAGAGACGAAGAAGAAGAAACCCTCTCGCCCGGTTAATCCGGGGTTGCCGTCAAAAATCTATTTTCGTTCATAAAAACAGAACCAACAAAAAATTCATCATCCGGTTCCCATCACGAAAAAAGAAGCAAATGTAGCACATACGGGACATTAAACTTTTGAAAATGTACACATACCCCTACACATTACATATCATTGTTTGACAAAATTGATTATATGCTGAAAGAGAGAAGAAAAAAAGATCTGTCGCACTGGATAGGCCAGTTGAGAGGGGTTCGTCACACAGTAAAACTACGTACAACGTCCGAAAGGCATCTCCTATATCGTCTCTATCCTTGAGATACATAGATTTATAGTGGAGGAGAATCTGCAAAGCGCCTGAACTGCTATTTATTGAAGGAATCTCCGTTTCCGTTGGGAGGCTGCGATCGCTCGCGCTGGACTGACGCCGCCGAGGAAGGAATGCTGTTGCTTCTGCTGTTGCTGCGAGGAAGGGGCTCAGGTAAGGGCGTTCGCTCTCTCGCGCGCGCGGGCGGACGGACAGGATGAGCATTATCTAAATCGTTTCGCTCTCTCTCTCCATCCAAAGGAGGTGGGAGGGAGGGAGGGAGGGAGGGAGGAGGCGCCGCCGTCACGTCTACCGTCAGGGGGCAGTGGGGGTGGCAAAAGGATCACTTCGTGCGGGGGCGGGAGGTGTCTGGCTTCGCACTGTCGTCGCGGCATCAATGCTCGGTTGTCAACATACCTTTCCTATTCATGTTATCAAAGTCTTCATTACTACTTCCCTTCTAGATACGCCCCTACGTGCTATACATACCGCATAATGTGTAATGTCCTGACACAAACATTCCTATGTAGTTATCCGGTCGGTTCCACGATGGAGTCCTAACGTCTCGTTTGTCTGGGGTCTCGGACCGTAACGACAATCATCCATTCTCTAACGTGGAGCAGAGCGGACAGCCAAGCAATGTATGACGCTAGAAGCGGAAGGAAGCCTACACCAATTACAAACAAGCCAGAGATAGTTTTTCAAACTGTAATCAATTTCAACTCACTGAGGACCATGTTTGTTTTCTTCAGAATATAAATTTATTTGGTGCCATAATGTTCATCTTCTCACTTTCAGCTAAGATTTTTAGGAAGAAAGTTTTCGTATTTACGGTATTTTCAAATGCTAGTATATATATTTTTCTGATTTGAGATTCTAGTAAATATATTTTTCTGATTTGAAATACTAGTAAATATATTTTTTCTGATTTGAAATACTAGTAAATATAGTCTTCGATACGATTCGAATGAGCTGTGAATCAAATTTGTATATCTCCCACAAAAATGGCTTCACAATAATGCCATTGAGAGTCTCGATCAGTTTCTTGTTATCCATATAAGATAATATCACAATTAGTACAAATGTAAGAGTAAATTCATTTCAAAATCCATCACTGCTCTGTTGTGAGTGGGGAGACATTCGTGTTCGTATTATGTGCGTCTCTGTGGTTCAAGAAGGCGACGGTGAACATTTCCTTATGACAATAGAAAGGAAATATAAGACACACGCATCGTACACCCAAAAAAGTCAACGACCCCATATAATTATTTTAAAAGAACTTTCTTCATTATGTGTCTTCCACTTGATTCTCTGTTCGAGAGTATCTTCAATCAAACCTCCTCCAAACTACTTCAGATTATATCGAAATATTATATTGAAACAGAATTTTTAGCAAAATGTTTTAAGCAATAAATATTTAGCAAGGAAGGGGTAGACGAGTGTTTTTGCGATCTACGAGACGCGAGTAGCGGAGGACGAGAGAAGGGAGGGAAGAGAGACGAGACGCAGAAAGACACGAAGTGAATAGCGATAATGACAAATTTGCATTTTAGGATGAGACAAGACAGAAACTGACATTCAAGTAAAAAAATGTACCGTATAAGAAAAAGAGAGTGTTGTAACAACACTCTGTATATAGACAAAAGGTAGCCACACGTTGTGGCCAAGGAAATACGTGAATGAATGAATGAATACGTATTTAGTTTCAACGTTTTTATTCAGTTAATGAGTGGGTGAAAATAAAATGTTTTATGAAACCTATTCTACTCTTGTCGTTGTGCTAAATATGAACCCTGGAACGATCTCGAACGCGTTGCTCTCAAGAAATCATCAACCTCCATTCGGATAAAGTCATTCTGACCGCCACGCGGACGGGACGGGACCCGGCATCACCCTCTGCAGCATCCGAGGGGTCCAAGTCACGGGGACGACGTGTCTTTATTGATTTCTTTATTATTCTCATTATCATTATTCCAATTATTTTAGAAACACAGCGATATGAATAATACGGGTGAACAAAGATGATTTAATTTCTATCTACCAGTTAATAATAATAATAATAATAATAGTATAAATAATATTCAAGAAGTCGCTTGACTCGTTTGAAGCGCAGCGGCATCACGCCACGTCAGAGTTCTCTCCAACATCATCTGCGTGACGCATGAATGAAAATTATGTAAAAAATACTTCGAAGGATTCGATTCACTACAAATCAAAAGAAAAAAACCTTTTGATTTAAAATTTCGTCCGTTTTTTTTTTTTTTTTTGTAAATAAGTGTTTCCTCCACAAGACGAAATGCATTTCAACATTAATTACAATTGCAAACATTTTATTTAAATGGCCTGTGAGGTATGTTTCTCAAGACGAAATCACAATAAGTACGTATTACTCTCTTCATTTATGTACATTTCAGGTGACTTAATTAGTGACTTAATTCTACTTACGCCTCGAGTACTATCTTCGTTGCAGTCGCGTTTCCACTGCGCGTTTTTTTATTTATTTATTGTCACAACATTTCTATGATTATTGGTTAAAATAAAATATCACTATAATAAATGCTTGTTATATCGTTTCTTATCGTTTATTATAAATCAATTTTTTAAATCTTCAGTCATTCCTAACACAACAATTGAGTGTATTGTCGTTTAAAACCCGGTTTTTCTTCCGCTCTTTCTTCAGCAACTGCGTTAGGATTTGACGGAATGATCCATTAGTTGATTCCAGAGAGAGAATTAGTTCGTATCGTCCTTCCTGTACTCATTTGCAGTTTTTAACTATTTTGGAATAAAATCATTGGGAAAAAGACAACACGCGCATATTTGGCAATGATAATTTGTTCTCCTCAAACTCGGAGAACCCGTCAACATTTCGCAGTTGCTTTCGAACAACAAAATGGAAAAAAGCAGAAACTATTCTCTTTTGTCGCGCGAGAGTCTCTTGTCATTTCCTATTCTCAACAGATCGACGCTTCGGATGCCGGTGCTGCTACCTATAAAGCCACACCTTCGCATAGTGTCACGCTATGACGTCACGTGGTTAGAAGTCGACGGACGACGACGCGCACTTGGGTTCAAGGCTAGGGAATTCTCAGCACTGCACCGCACTGCATTCCAACACAATTTATTATTTAAGTAGCTGAGAAACGTTCGATGCAACAAGTGTATGAGTAAACAATGAACAACAAATTACTTTTTGGAATGGACAAATGGATTTTTAATTCATTTTCTCGTTGTCACCCGCATTGTTCTGAACCTTGAACTAGCAAAGCATATTGTGGGGTAAGCGATTTTGTACTTCATAACAATTCCTCAAAATGGGTTTTCTTCATATTTTCGTTACTAAAAGGTGCAAACAGATGAACTACTCGAGTAAAAAATTGGAATTTATAAAAAAAACTTAGGAATTTGCTTTTTTTAAAAAATTTGTGCACCGAGCGTAAAATATAAGATTTTGGGAATAGTTCGTAAAAAACTTCAATTAGATAAACCATTTTTGAATTGTTTTTGAATTCAGTCTTCTAAACATGACACAGAATGTACATACAATACAGCGTTATTAAGTCGATAAAAAGCAACGTTTTTACAGTAAATTTTCAATGCTATTTTCATTATGACATTTTTTTTTATTTCTCAGTTTCAATTTGAAATAGAATTTAGATTACAGGATACTCATCTTCATAATGATGTAATAGATTTTGACCTTATTCAGTTGGTACTCTTGGAGTGATTCACACCGCGTTTCTTCCCACGTTTTTCACTTTTTTCTTTTCTCCTCTCCTCTGTCTTCCTCTGTTCTCGACGCTCCTCCACGAGTGGGGTGCGCTGTCTGCGGAACACCATTGTGTGCAAATACGTCACGCGCCTAGCAAAACGATAACTTCCAAATCAAAATTTCTCCGCCAGCAGCGCCGTGTTCGCGAATTCCTTTGTTCGTCCAAATTGTTTGCACATATTTCTCCCGCGACGACAGACAGCGGCGCTTTTCATTCCCTATTTGAACATCGCTCTCTCTCTTTCTTCCATGCGGCGTCGGTGGAAGAAGAAGAAGAAGAAACAAGAAGGAAGGGAAGTGGGGTAACGAAAGTACTTGTGACCGACTCCGTCTATTGCACTGAATAACTCAATATCCATCAGATGTGGAAAACTACTTTCTATTTGTTTATTTACACACGAATCACTTGTCTCTTCAAATACACAACTGGTTATTAAAATTGATACACCCGAAAGATACATGCAGGGAGCAGAACCATATTTCTTGGGTACTGGGGTGGAAGACATAATTCAATTTGTAGGTAATTTGGAGATAATATGCATGAACAAATTAGGTCTCAGTGGTGCAACCTTTAAAAGCAATAACAGCTTCAATCCGACAAGGCTTCTAGTCGCAGCAAGAAACGACCACACCACACCATTCCATTCGACTTCGCCTCTTTGCCAAAGTTCTCTGTGCAGACGAGTGGTCGCCTTCCAGGCTGTGTGCAAGCCATGAGCGGATGTGCTCAACAGTTGACAGATCTAGATAATGTGCTGTCCAGGGCGATAGTCGAACTCCTTGTGAAGGTTAGGCCAACACAAGCTCCTCCACATGATCGTGTCTCTAGAAGGTTCTCGCGGTCGCCTCGTAAGTTATAAATATAACGGAGGATGTCCAAACCTCGATGTTACAACACGTATATCCATTGTCCACTCATACCATCTCTGCAGGTGCTGACAACTTTTACTTATCTCGCTGCGTCGACACCCAGACCCGGCATTCGTCTGCGTAGAGATCGCGGAGTCAAATTCTTCCAAAGGGACGACTTGAATATTCCGTCCTATGACGCAGCACCGCCTGGACAGCCAAATGTCTGAAGCGAACCTTGAGTGCCAGAGTAAGTGCATGTATCGGGAGGGGGAGCGAGGTTATGGCATTAGGACGGAGCCTTCGAAGGATGGCCTTTGAAACAATGCAACGATGAAGGCAGACGCATAAGCACCACGCCGACCGACCGCCGCCTCAGCACCCCTCAGGGCAACAGGGTGGGGGTGAAGTATGCAAGACGATCGCAGAGGAATTCCAACTCTGTGCGAACGATGTACCGATACAAATTGCGCAGATTCATCGTTACAAGATATTTGCGTCTTGGTTTCTCTTTGCCAGCAGTACAGAAAAAATACAAAGGTGGTACCATTTAATCTATCCCAATAACTTTGAGTTGAAAATACCATTATTATGTTCATTGTATGTGAACCTGAAGATCTATCAAGAATACAGTTAAATCACATTCGTTGCGCGATCCACAACACAGAATGCTGTGTAATGTTTTCGAACACAAAATATGTTTCGATTTTCGAATTACGTTACCCACTTTAACTCTACGTGGAATATTTCGCGTTGGCACCAAAGGGCACATCTCTATAATCGGAGGCTAACAAAAAACGAAAATCCTATCAGATATTGGAAAAGCTTTGTGCCAAAATGCAACCCGTCACACATACACTGGAACAAGAGTTAAATGCCGAAGTGGAAGACATTGTAGGTTACAATATAGAGTTCTTATTCCATTAAACACCCAACAGCGGTGTTCTAGTGGTAGTGTCGTCGCTTCCACGATCCCATTGGCTGAGCGGAAGAGCGTGGATTGAAACCCTGCTCAGCCGAAGTAAGTGAGATTTCCAGTATTTCTCAATGAGACCCTGCCTAAGGGGAGTGGAAATCCCTTGGACGTCTACCGAAATATCTACTTCGTATGCTGAGGTAATCGAAATAATAATAATAATAAATAATAATAACCCTGGGGGGGGAACCTGGAACCCCTACAGGGCGCGTCCCCAGGTGGCGGATAGGGGAATGCCTCCCATATCTGGGTGGTGGTATGAGAGAAATGAATTACCTCCCGCGGACCAACAGGAATTCGCAGCGTCTGTCCCGGAACGGGCGGCTGCAGACAGAGTCTGTTCCCCATGTTAGGGGCGGCTGAATTTACTGGATGGAAAAATTGTGGGTACAAGATGCTTACGGCGAGATCCTAGCCATCGACACGTGGAGGGTACAGGATAGAAACTGGGGTGACACACCAGGCCACCGATTAGAATGGAGGCCCGAACCTAGCATTAGCTCGCGAAGGAGTCTGCCTCCAGCAGTCGGTGAGAATCCTGCAGAGCCTAGTAATACCGAATGGCGCTCGGAGGGACACCTTGTTGAGTTCTGTGGGGGGGGGGGATGTTCCGAGGCCACCATGTGTCGCAGTAACATGTGTCTGGGAAACCCACTCGCTGGTGAGCGGATTGCGGTCGCAGTTTGGCAATCTGAAAATAAATTTTTAATCAATAATATGAGCAATATGGTTAGAACAAGCAATGGAAAGACTTACAACGTGCCTTTTGTTCGACAGATGTCCCACAGCTTTGCTTCCTTGTCGAGTCAGTAATGTCTTTGCCTCGTTGTCCCTCGTCACTTTACAGACGCAAAAGTCAAAGGAGCCCAGACAGGGGCGGGATCAGACTCGGGGCAGTAGACGAAATGAAAGAGGTAAATTAAAGAGGTTTTTATCACGCTAGAGTAATTGGTGCAGGAACCGAACCAGAAACTTTCAAGTTATGGAGATCTCGCAATCCCGATTTAAAACCTAATTTTGACTCTAAGAAGTTGGCATCCCAAAGGAGATAAAATCTTAGTACATCCAAATTCTCTACTGAACAACTCGCTGATATCAAGACATGTGCTGAAGCATTCTCCCCTCGGGCGTCGGGGTTCACTGGCGATGTTACAAATTGTGAACCAGCGTCTTCTGATGCTGGTGCTGCTGAGGATGAGAAGTTAAGAAGTGAATAACAGACAGAGAACTCCGAGATTAGGGCAACCCTGGAAGCTGAAGTTGAGAAAGTTAGGTTATGCCCTATGGAACTAAGGGTACCATTGAGAAAGATGTATGAAAATGCAACATCGAAGAAAATTATAGCTCAGATTAATAATACCCTTTGTGAACTGATACATGACCAGGGAACTACACTGACCATTACTGATATAAGCCAGTTTCTGTATGCGTCAGGTGCTGTGATCACAAACATGGCGGTAGGAGGGAATAAAGCCACCGTACTTCAAAAACCAAATGAAAAAAGAAGTCAGACTCTTTAACCACCATGGCTGAAGAGATTACAACAGCGCATAACAAATGTTCGACATGATCTGTCTCTCTTAACTGAGGCAAGTAAAAACATACAACATACAGCTAGAGTCCAAAGTAAAATTAGACGCGTTGAAAAAGAACTTCATGTAAATGAAATGTCTAGAGAAACTGCAATAGAGAAGTGTAAACAAAAAATTATGTTGTATACCCAAAGGATTAAAATATATTAGAGGCGCATTGACTTTAGTAATCAGAACAGACTTTTTGAAACTAATGCCAAATTTTTTTACAGAATTGTAAATCAAAAGAAATCAGACTTGTGTCAACCACCGACAGTCGAAGAGCTAGAGACCTTCTGTGCAGGGATCTGGGAAGAAACCCAACAATTCAATAAAGACAGTACTTGGCTGCAGGGAGAATATGACGCTGTTAGTGATATGTCTGAGGCACCTGATGATATGGCAGTAATAACAGAGGATGAGGTGCAACAGGTGATCAAGAACATGGCTAACTCGAAATCTCCCGGAATGGACCAGGTAGAGAACTTCTGGATTAAAAGGATGACTTGCATGCATTCCCACTTGACGAAAGCAATAAATAACATCTTGAATAAGACCTGAATGGTTGACACAAGGCACCATATGTCTCATCTCCAAGGTTTGTGATACTAAGTTGCCTAAGAATTATAGACCAATTACGTGCTTGCCCGTAATGTACAAAGTAATTACTGCAGTCATTGCTGGTAAAATGAACAGTCACCTACAACAAAATGATCTACTTCCTACTGAATAGAAGGGAAGTCGTAAAGGATCATATGGATGGAAAGAGATTTTGCTTGTTAACAAGTTGATCTTACAGAATGCTAAACGAAAAAGCCGGAATCTGAGCATGGCTAGGGTGAACTACCAGAAAGCTTACGATTGTGTACCACATGACTGGATAGTTAGGGCGTTAGAGCCTTACAAAGTTCATCCAAAGCTGGTGGAGTTCTGCAGGAGCAGCATGTGCCAATGGAAGACTAGGCTGCACTTAATGAATGGGAGTCAACTTTTACAGTCAAAAGCTATACAGATCAAGAAAGCAATTTTCCAAGGTGATTCTCTCTCACCCCTACTCCTTTGCATCTGTTTGATTCCTTTGTCCAGACTACTGACTCATCCAAATTTCGGATATGTGCTCCATCAAGGTGAAAAACCAATTAGCCACCTGTTCTACATGGACGACTTAAAATTGTTTGCAAAAAATGAGACGATACTTTTTGAAATGCTCTCTGTTGTTAAGAGCTATAATGATGCCATAAGTGTGAAATTTGGCCTTAACAAATGTGTGAAAGTGAAGGTGACTAGAGGCAAACTTGTCACCGCGGAAAATATGCTACTAGATGAGCAGACTGAAATAAGGGACCTTGAGCCGGGGAGAACTCACAGATATCTTGGCCTCGAGGAGTCGGGTGGTATCGCGAAGGACTTGGTGAAGAAGAGGATACAGAAGGATACGATTGATACTTAACACAGAGTTGAACTTCAAGAATAAGATTGTGGCCTTGAACTCGTTAGCTGTCCCTGTTGTAGAATACAGCTTTGGATTTTGGTGGACTGGACACAACAAGAAATTTCATCTATGGACCGCAGAACAAGAAAATTCTTAACCATGTAATGTATGGAGGTGCGCATCCTAAAGCTGACATAGATCGACTCTACGTATCCCGCAAGGAAGGGGGTCGTGGCCTGAGGCAGCTGAAGGCAGCTGAAGGCAGCCTATGAAAACGCCATCGTTGGAATGGGTAGATATGTGGTACAACATAAAAGTGATCCCCTGATGAAACAGATTACGTTAACTGTTACCAAGACTGGAGACACTGGTATTGTAAATTCAGCAAGAAAAACCTCAAGAACAGAGAGTACAAAGGAAGGAGATGATGCACTCTTAAAATACAGCGGCAGAAAGGTGAGTCAGGAGACATTGAAACAAGCATGGAAAGGGAAACAGCTGCATGGACAATACTTAAAACGCCCGGAAGGAACAAATGCCAGCATTGAGCAGACGCATATGTGGTGGAAGAGAGGAAAAATGAAGTTGAAGACGGAAGCTCTTATTGTAGATGCGCAAGATCAGGCCTTAAGAACGCGCCATTTTGAGAAAACTGTCCTAAGAACAACTGAGGATGACAGATGTAGACTATTGTTCATATTGTGGCAGGTTGCCCTACCTTGGCAAAGCACGAGTACCTTATGAAACACAATAGGGTGTGTTCGTATCTTCACTGGCATATTTGTAAAGCAATGGAAATCCCAGATCTGAACACAAAATGGTATAACCACTTACCGAAACCAGTGACGAGTGAGGGAAAAGTCACTATATTGTACGACCAACAGATTCACACAATAGCAGCTAATAGACCAGATATAGTTATTCGTGACTTCGAGAGGAAGCATTGCCTTTTAATTGATGTATCAGTGCCAAGTGAGGGAAACATCAACTCGAAAGCTGTGGAGAAACCACTGAAATATAAAGACTGAAATGAGATTGAAATCGCCCGCTTGTGGAATGTGAAGACTTCTGTGATCCCAATTATAATTGGTGCCCTTGGCGCGATACCCAGGGATTTTATCAAATGGCAGGANTCTAGATGTGTATAAGAGACAGACATTGTACTGTTCGGAAGTGCGCATATTTTGCGAAAAGTGTTATAAGGCACACCCATTTCTAAATCTGCCCCTTAGGAAGCTGGATGTGACCCGCAGCAGATGAGAATATTTTTCCAACACATAAGATCGATTACCTGTGAAGAATGTGAATAATAATAATAATAATAAAAATAAAAAGAAGAAGAAAGCTCCTTCACCAACATCTGACAGGAAATTTAATGAAAGTTCCCTGCTATAAATATGACCCTCAACCGGTTATTGACAACCAGAACATGAAGTTGTACTGGGACAGAGAGATTAGAACAGATGTTACTATACCAGCTAATCGCCAGAATATCTTGTTGGTAAATACAAGTAATCAGGGGGTGCATTTTATTGACATAGCGATCCCACTCACTCACAACATCAGTACTCTACCTACAATAGAAAGATCAGCAAATATAAAGACTAGGCGGATGAGATAAAGAAACTCTGGAGGGTAGAGAGAGTCACCATCCGACCCGTAGTAATTTCAGCCACGGGCACGGTTTCAAAATCAACTAAGTTTCAACTTGAAGCACTAGGCGCTGGAAATTTGGTTATTGCTCTACAGAGATCAGTAATTTTGGACACCTGTCATGTAGTGAGGAAATTCTTAGGAGAAGAACTTGATTAAAACTAAGAACTAAAAGAGAATAAATACGCTCGTATCTTGCTCACCGGAGCCGTGCGTGCGAGCCCTGACACAACACCACCCGTGGCAGGTGAAACTTCAATAATAATAATAATAATAATAATAATAATAATAATAATAATAATAATAATAACGTGTTTTCATCAACAAAATGCAAATAGGAATTCCTATTTTACCATGATCCAAAAATGAATTAGTATGTTTTATGGATGAGCTATAAGTAAGTGAGAGTAAATAGTCCCTGGGTATACAAACTATAGAAAATACATCACGAAAAAATGAATTCTCTCTTTTTTTCCTGAAAGAATACAGTTTTCGGCATTTTCCATGTATTTTAGAAAATCGTAGGTAAAAAGTAATTTGAGTAATTTGTTCAAGATTGTGTTTGTGGTACGATTTAAAAAGAGAATGTAAAAATTGGAAATTGCAGACAGAATTCAAAAAGATTCAAATATGTAATAATAAAATAAACATAAAACACAAACAAAATACGTAAATAAGAAAAAATTGTAACAAAATTAAATTTCAATGACTAATGAAAATTATGTTTGATTGACTTTCGAAAGAAAAAAAAGATCTCTTTAGTACAGAATAGAAAGGAAATCATCACAAAGGCTAGGTTCTGAGCATTGTCTTGAAAAATGGAAGAGGAGAACAACACCTCTCATTACGACCCAATTCAAGTACAAACGCATCGTCTGAGAGTCGTCTAAGTGGTCAGTCATCATCCACCAATCACACGCGCTTTCTGCAACCGCGACTCTTCTCTTTGCGTCTCTCTCCTGTTAGAGATGGGATGCGGCGGTAAAAGCTTCACCGTCCCATTCCTTGGAGGCTTTTGTTCTTGGTTCCTGAATGTCTTCGTGTTATTTTGAGGTGCGCGCCCAAAGCCCTTCGGAAAGATATCACAGTATGAAATTATATGTCTAGGTGAGAGAGAACTTTTATCTCATTCCCCCAACAATACCCATAATCCATCCCCCTAGCGTTTCAACAATAGTCTCGAGAGCATCTTATCATTTGTAAGAGATATTAGCGTATGCGTTTCATTTCATTCATAAATGGTTTCCAATCGGTGTCATGTATTCGCGTTACTTTCAACTAATGTCTTCTTAATTTGCAGTAAACATACGAACAGTAAACCTTTCTGTAAACATGAGATTTTGAAGGGAAAGGGATTGGACGTCGTTAAGACAAATTTCTCTTTCTCACACTTCACCAAAATAAAAAGCCGCAACAATGGAAATGTCACGATGTGTTTCACCGTATCTTTTATCACTGGACTTAGTAGAATGTTGTTCACGAGTGTAAGTTTATTACTACACAAGTGTACTGGGAAGTGAATAGAAAGTTTACCCGACTGGTTTCTGTGGATGTCGTAAGAAGCTTTAACTTCTACGTCCTAATACAAAACAGATGCTTAATGTCTTAAAGAACAACAATTTCGTATTGTTTTTCTCCTTCTAATAAGTGAAGATTTTTTAAATTATTTGTGTAAAACAGCACTTTTTTGTCCCTCTTTTTGCCTTATAGCATCACCTTTTCCTTCCCTTTATTCGTATTAAATTTTCGCCTAAAATCCTAACCCTGGCCGCCGTCACGAACTCTGAACATCCACAGGGGAAGAATAGATTTTGTTGTTTTGGAAGATGTGAATCAGCGCTCGTCAAGATCGAAGCATCGATGAAGGAGAAAGACACGATTCAATTCCCGAAAGGAGTAAACATTTTCCTCACCTTCTGCAGAAGACTCTCGGTCCTGCATCTTGAATTTTCCGTAGAAAACATCACCCCTCATCACCCCTCCATCCCTAAATCATTCATCAAATCGGCGAATTGGTCAGAGAGCGAACGGAGCACCTTAAGCCTCGAGGGAGCTTCACTCAACGTTTTATTATCGGCTTCTTCTTAAAAACAAAGCGAGGTTGTAAATAATTATACTGTATTGGACACAATATAATTCACACAGAAATTAACAGTTCAAACACGTATTAACATAGACTAAGCTGAACGCATATTTTAATTATCATTAAACATGAATTGAATTTTCCTGTCGATTCGATAATTTTGAATTCCTAACTCCTTTGTACTCTTGAAAAGACTGTTGCATGTTAGTAAAATCATCTAAAATGTATTGATACACAACCTTTTTATGAAGGGAACAAAGAGAATAATTGCTTATAATTAAAAAAATTGATCGCGTCATTGTGGTTTGATTATTATGGGAAGGAATTAACATTCCCATTGTAAATTCGAAGAACTTTCCAAAAGTAAATGGAAAATGGAGCTGCTCGTACAAACACGTGACCCACAGTACTGAAAAGCGTCACCAGAAACAGCACCGCTTCCTTTATGCGTCGAGCTTTTTTTACTTCAATGCGATTCGATTTAATGATCATCGTACATCAATAGAAGCACGAACGAAGGATGGTTACGAACGGATCACAAAGGGAGGACTTTGGAATAACGCGAAGGAGACATAAAATAGATATTTTACACTGGACACCAAACGATTTTGTCGTGGATGTCACGTGACTATGGGAAGAAACGAATCCTTAACAGCGATACATACAATGCCGGATGATAAGTAAAATAGCGGAGCCTCTGGGAACCAGACCAGAGTGTTTGTACGATGAGTCATCACAGTCCATCAAGAGACGTTGTTGCTATGCAGATCTCACATCTATCTCGTTGTGTGCTCGCGATGGCACAGCAGTTGGCTGACATCTGAAGCAGGGTCGTGTGAACAGGTAGTTTGTGCATCCATCTCCGGTGAAATGCGAGTGAGGCGTGTTTTGTTCGCTGTGAGGGAGGGAGGGGATTTCGGAAGGTTGTCGTCACATGTTCTCGAGATTCATTCACAAGTTGTCACTTGTCCACGATACTTGATCATGTTGAAGCACTATGCATTTTCCTTACTCGTCAAAGAATAATCTTCATTAATCTTTATAGAATTTGACTGCAAAAATATATAACGACGATACAGTCATATACTCAGGCTTATTGTTACCAGAGAACAACGTGACATTTCACAATGAATTAATTTTCCTTTAAATTGAAAATTCAATCACCTTCCAATACATTTGAATTTGACAAATTTACTTACGACCGTTGTACTGTACAGATTTAAGGAAGCCAAGATACTTCAACACATCTTTCTTCTCAAAACACACTTTTTAATTTTGTCCACATATGAATTAAATTTATGGATTTCTTATTTTACAAACAGGCGAGTACCTTGTTTAACACGTTCAAAATAATGTGAGGTTATGGTGTCACGTGTACTTTTGACGCTTAAAACGAAATTGTTAAATAAAGATGTAAGGAAACAAATGAACAAAGAAAACAAATATTTTTAAGTTGATTTTTAATACTTTTTATTGCTTCTTTGAGTATGTATAAAGTGTAATAGATACTATTAAAGAAGTTGGTTCACATTAAGAAGCTCATGAAATTCCAGTATTCCCTAAATCTCTCAAGATTTCTGAGTCCCAACTATGCCTTCAATTGTGTTCGTTTTATTTAAAATACTTAATTCATTTGTGAATGTTTCATTCCAAATACTGTAACTCTGTATATTTCTGAAACAGAATAAATGTCACTGTCAGAACCAAAAAATTAATTATTGTGTCAAAGCGGTTTTGGAAAACGTATGTTGTCATCTTCAGTGACCTACAATCAAGATCTACAACCAGGAATGTAACTACAAGTAAAATGATCTCAAAAAAGGGAAAAAGGCACAATAAATAATTTTTCGATATTGGTAAAACCTTTCACTCTATTTGAAGATTTCTATGTGAACCGAGTAAACCTCCATCTCCTAAGCGCTGCATCTTATTTTGCTAAAAGGAAAATTTGTATAATTACCAAAGAGGTTGAAAAATTATTTTTTGTTGTTCCAAGGAACGAAATCGTAATTTTACATTTTTACAGACTTATTTATTCCATAAATTATTTTAAAATAATTGTTTTTGAAAGTACTTAGTTCATCCTTCGTGATATATAAATTGCACGTGAAATATTAAGCTCTTTTTTCGTTTTTCCCTTAAAGACAAAATACTGAACACCCGTTGAGTACTGATTGGTACTCCTCATATTTCAGTATGATTGCGACGTCTTGCCACTGACCTACCTCTTGTATTATATTGAATCGAAGTTACTGGTTTTCTTTTAATCATTATAATATTTACGACGGACTTTAGAAATGTCGAAATAATTAATGAAGACTTACGGCCTTAGTTCGGCGAATTCTATATATTTCGTATTCACAATATTTCGACTTTATGTTGAAGTCGTCCGAACTAAGGCCGTAAGTCTGTAATTATTATTTTCCTTGTAATGAAGAATAGTATTCATAGACGAAGGAGGAGGGGGAGACGATGCAACGAAAGAGAAAATTCCGCCTCTTCAGTCACTTGTCTGTTGGAGCGGAGCACCAGCACCAGCACCGACGAAAGAGAGAAAGAGAGAGAATGAAAATAAGAGACGCGTTTAACAGGTCTATTATTAGCTGCTGTCTCATTTCGTTCCATTAAGCGACCACTAACTGCTTGGAGTCTGTCTGGGAAGGAAGCAGTAAGACGATGACGGGGAGTCCCACCGACAGAGCGTCTGCGCGCGCGCGTGTGTGAATGAATGATCGGGGCGATATCGGCGCTGCCAAGCGGCCATGACGAAAGGCGCGTGGGCGATTGTCACTTGTTCATTTGCTTACGGAGCCCGCGTTTCAATTTTTTTTTTTTTTTGTGGGGTTTTAGGGCTCGTCAACATCAAAGGTCATTAGAGCCCTTAAAACTTGTACAGGTAGGGAAAATGCAGTTACGCACTAGGGAGAGCCAACATGACTCTCCCCGCGTGTGGGACTCGCCGAATGACTCAGCCATACCCACTAAAAACCCTCCTGCATTACAACTCAAAACTCAAATTCCATCGTATCACATGACTTTACTAAAAACTTTATTAAAAAAAAGAAGAGGAAAGAGGAAAATGAAAGATACCCTAGCCCTAATAGCGTCGGGATCGAAAAGAACAAGAGGTGACCAAGGAAGGTCAGGAAAGAGAAAGGAAAGAGCCTTACACAACCAAGTGGAAATAATGCCAGACTCAGCTCGGGGCTCCGTGTTTGCCAAACACGTACTTACTCGATGTAAGTCCCCTGCGGGGGTTTCAATAGAGGTGAATCACGTTTGTATTAAAAATATTTAACCAGTAATTAATCTTAACAATTTTAATTACGTTCACACGCTTATAATATTTACATAGACAATCAACTGAGAAAAATCTGGACTAGTTTTTTCACTAAGGATACGTCGCGCGATATTTGAGCAGTTTTCATTCCTCGGCCAACACCCCCGCTGCTTTCTGCGCTCTATTGTTAGTTGTTGGCTCTATTGCTACATAAACTATAGCAACCACGTTCTGTTTCTCGTGTCATTTATAACAATATAAAGTTTATTAGCAGGTTCACGCATCTGTCGTGATTCCCTCTGTGGTTGTCTCTTCCCTTGGCTCGCGTTTACTTCCGAGATTGAAGGTTGGCAAACCTAGATTTCAGCACGTCTTCCGGTGAATGTAATTACATACTTTGTCATGTTTCTTTATGTATTACTGCTTTGCTAGCTGAGGGCATCCGTAAACTTTGTACATTGAATTCATTTATTCTCTTTATATATTGTCCATGTAACTTCTTGTCACTCCAATTATCTTTTTTAGCTTTTCTTCAAGTTTTGTCTTACCAGCTTTAATCGTTTGGTCTTCTGAATTCAGGAAGATTTCCTCTAGTTGACAATTTTGTAATTCACGCATATTTCTTTCGGCATTTTTTATTATTCCTCCAGTCTGTCTTTGGATTTGCAGCACTTGAAAAATTAGTTCATCATCTTTATTTTCTACAACATACTTAGCCATAATGTGGATGGTTCTGATATGATACGTAGATTTGCTTCAAGCCTCTTCCTCCATCTTTGCAATACACATAAGTTCAGTCTAAATCTGATTTAGGGTACAGTAATACACGAGCTATTAGCATCCTCCTTGTTTTCCGGTCTAAAGCCTTGATTTTTTACCTTGTCCATCGAACTATGCCAAAACTGTACTCCAGTACTAATATTACAAATATTCGCAAAGCCAAAATTTTATTTTTTTTCTCTTTAATTCTGTTTCTAAAATCATTCTGAGCCTCCAAAGATATTATTCCTAGCAGTAAAATTAAAACAATTTACTTAAGGTATTCAATGCAAAATTGGTGAGTTCTCAAAGCTCTATACCGCTTCATACGTGCATCCGTTTAAACACGTAGAATAATGTCGCCTGGTGCGATGCAACTCACAACACCTCGCCGTGCAGCGTGAAGTATGCTGTGGAAAGAGAGCGAGCGTTATGAGCGGGAAACCAGAGAACAAACAGCGCATTGGCCTCAGCATTCCAATTCCACCGCCGCCACAAGATGACCATAAAGTCACGAAACACTTGTAGTACAGGCATGCATGCGAGCACTGGCTACGGAGGACTCGAAGAGATTTCACAATTCACCGGTTTCTTCTGAACATATTAGAAATTAATTGAATGCATATTTTTGCGTACTGACAGAGTTCGCACGACTCCATTTGCGCGGGAATTGTCGTTCCCATCGCTACCCATGGTCATCCATTGAAAACGTTTTTCACAGTCGTTTGTTAAAACAATGACGAATCAAACCGCGCATGAAAAAGAAATCAAAGAATTTGAACGTAGATGCACGATGACAAACAGAAAATCTTAAATTGCATTCTTCAACTAAATTAAAGAGAAATGGCGAAGAGAGTTGTCAATATGTACTCCGAGAATCTAGACATTGCTAATACAACCACATTTTCATTTTTTTTTAAATTCATTATATTTTTCGGAATCAAAAGGCCATTATAATCAAAGACCTCAAAAATAATAACTATATATTCCAAAATTATCTGAATATATAGACAATTGGGCTGAAAATAAAATTAAGATCCATATCGGCTACGATGCAGATTCCTGGGACTCGCGATTCATATGATCTCGTTTCGGATGGAATTTTTCGTAATTTTCAGCCCAAAGAAACGAACAATTGTAGCAATTCAATTTCATCTCTTCTTCGTGTCTTTTGTCTCGCGAGGTCGGAAGCGCGATCGTTGCACGGAAAAAAGGAGAAAAGGAGAGAAGAGGAAAATGCGAAATACGATGAAAATAAGTGAGAGAGAGAGAGAGAAAGAGAGAGAGATTGTAATGCGTCGATCGGTCAACGCAACCTCTTAAGAAGAGGCGCCACGGAGGAGGGAGGATGCGACAAAGACGAAAACATTCGATCGATAGGAACGAATAACTTTTGACTCAGGGAACGAATCAACCTCGTTTCCTCACACTCACACTGGAACCGGAAGTGATCTAGATCATCGAAAATACCGATAACAGGAGGTTTATCGATGAAATGTTGTTGTTATTATTATTACGCAATTATCACGACTATCGATGATATCTCATTATTATTATTATTATTATTATTATTATTGTTTTATTCATCCCCTAAAATCATTCCACATCCCTGGTGAGTTAAGTCGCGCGGCCCCATTCTCAGTCCATTGCAAGATCATTGCTGCCAGAGAAATACAATTTTATGAACAGGCACAAGGTGAACTAATCAGCAATGTTGTACTCTAAAGACACACTTGCGGATTCTACATAAAAAAATTAAGAACCAAACATATAAAGAAAGCACTGAAAATGGGAACAGAGATTCTCGTAAACACATATATTTTGAGTCGAGCGTTTCCGCAACGAAGATGTGGAAGCGATGTCACAAACAAACTCTAAATGAAGCTACTTCCACATTTCGCGCCACCAAATTGCAATATTGAATTCAAAGATGACTATTTTGAATTGAGTAAATGATATAATGGCATTTTTCGGAACATGGCTCACATCAAATCCATCAATTTTAAAACTTTTCTTGAGCTACGTAGTAAAAATCGTAAAAATTAGAAAATTAAAATTGGTTCTAAAAGCGATAAGACTAACGGAAGAAAATGAAGTTTAAATTTGTTCCTGGAAATAACATGGTTTATCTTACAACGAAAATAGCTCATAATTGATCGTCTCGAAGAGATTTAATAAATAATAAATGAAATTTCATATAACTAATAAAATATTGTAGGTATCTTCTTACACCAAATCAGATTTTGTCGACAGAGCAAATCCTATCCGAAAACAGGATTAATAATTAAAAAAATCGAAAAACAAGTTTTATCCGCTGTCCCGTTGGGAATTGATTGAAAGCAGCAGGAATTCTATGGAAAGGAAAGCGAGCGGGGAAGCCTCTGTGTAGCCTCCACACGGAGCATTGGTTGTTGTCCCTAAGCAGAGCCTCTTGGGCCTCAATCTAAAGTTCACGGCCTGCTGCCACCCCCTTCGGTGTCCGACTTTTGGGCTACGCGACGCCGGCAGAGCCCCTGGCGGCCTCTTCAAGCAACAGGCGAATAGAGGAAGCAGGTGCGAGAGCATCTTAAGGTATTTACGAGAGACTCCACTCGTCTTTTTGCTCTGTTTCGCTCAGTGTTCAAAACAAACAGCCTCAGGTCACAAAGAACTCGTAAAACGAATCGAATCCGTGATAATGACGGACACATTTGATAAAAGTTCAGACAAATAAGAAACAATAAAATACTCTCAAATTTGTAGCACGTAGAATGTTATACTTTTAAAGTACTAAGTTATAAAATAAATAAGAAAACTAATTATTCACTGTAGCTGCGCAAAAACAATTAAGATTTGATAACAGTATTGAAAAATAATATTCCATTTTCACCTGCTTTGTCATCATCCTATTTACGAGCGTAATAAAGCAGACAACTGTTCAAATGAACAGTCTTCATTCACACATTATGCGAACATATTGAGTCACGCTGAATGTAAGAGATAAGAGTGTGAATAGTATTTTATTAGATAAAGTTAGTCTCCTACATGTACACAAATTTTATTTTTATTTTTTAATATTTTTATTTTCTAATACTGAAAAGAAATGTATTATAGTAAAATGTATACCAACACAGAATTACTACATATGAAATGTTTTTCTTTCTCTTTCGTCCAAATAAAATCCTTGTAAGAGCCTCAACGCAACTGTTGCGCGTCTGTGCGGGTGGCAGCACAAGTGGTAGCTCAGGTGCCAGGCTACGAAGAAGACGAAGAAGCAAATATCGAACACATCGTTTTACTTTTGCAAAATATAAGGGAAGTATTTTGGGAAGTATTCTGGTTCAATGCAGGTCACGTGACTCTGCTTAGAGCTTTTACTTTTGTTATACTTTTGTGATTGGAAAGTTGAGTGGGGAGCACACTCCAGATTTAAAAAGAAAAAAGTATTTGTGTTACGGCAGAGTTTTATGGTTTGGAGGAAAAGGAGTATCTAGACTTTAAGTGCGCGGTTCAAAAAAAAAAAAAAACAAGAAGAAGAAGAGGAGAGAGAGAAAATGGAGGTAAATCTTTTTATTTTGTATGTGAATAGATGTATTACATGCATCAACGTGTCACACAAATTATTTATCAAGCGAAGGGATATAATACAAAATGGCTGCGAAAGTAAAATGTAATAGATCTTCATTTGAAGGTGGAAACATCGACGGAAATTCTCAACTATTTTTATTTGGAAACTCATTTGGAAACTCATGTAGCACCATTACATAATACAGGAGTGCTATCTTGAGGAATACGTCAGGATACATAACAAAAAAAACCACTATATATCTCGCCAACGTTTCGGATATATTCTTAGGGCTTGTTGCAACATTTCTAAAACATCAACATCACTCATGCATTTCCACATATCCAACCAATACACTTGAGGCTCATCTTGGTCACTTAATTCACACACACACGCACAAAGAGAGAGAAAGATATTTGTAACAAGCCCTGGTGAATAGAACATAACCGAAACGTTGACGTGTCATCTAGTGGTGTTTCCTTTTTTTTAGATTATATCCCGATCTATTCCTCAATTGATAGTATCCCTGAGATAGCGAGTGGTTGAGAATTATATGACACTATTTGATGTAATGTTGACGTATTATAATAATGTGATCCCATCGCACCCACGCGTTGTTCAGAGCGAGAGATCCTTGGCAGGTGGTCTGTTCCTCCTCCTCCTCCATGGCGATGGAGTCACCTTGGCTGCCGCTTGGTCGACGGCCATCCACTCCATCGCCACCTCAGTGGGTCACTCTCCGCAGCGAAGGGATTTCACATTCACTACACACGAATAACCGCAGGTGTTCTCGAAACTCCAATTCTATTCTCTTTCTTAATGTTTCCATTCGAACGTTCATCACCACCAAGTAGACACAAGCGTCGCAGTGGTTTAGGCTCTGTTCTAATTCTGGTACATTTTCCACTTCCCTCGACCGGTGCTCTGAATGCATCCATATGTGAGTATCGTTTTGGGAGAGAGTCGGCAGCTGAAAAGTTTTGATTTGTATGTGTTCCACTCATTTCGCTGACCCACTGTGCTCTCAGCGAGTGAGTTGGCGTTCGTTCCCAGGCTTCGCCACGCGTTATGTAACCTCTCTCTCCCTCTCTCAAGCGTCATGTCGTCAAGCAACGAGAGACAAATGCCCCCCCCCCCC
>NNCF01130852.1:34360-89879 GCA_002313205.1 Laupala kohalensis | reverse complement strand
TGGCGGGGTGGGTGGGTGGGGGTGCGGAGAGCATCGCATCTCTCTCACGCGTGAAGCAAGGGATGACAATTGCGTACGTTCCATTATTTTCTGACTTACCCCAATCAATCCGTCAATAGCAACAACGAAACATATTTTTGCCATTTCATTCCTGCACTGGGGTTCGTTTCGTGTCTTCATAGTGAGGAAGTAGTACGACGCAGAATCTGAACCTGCGTGAATAATACATTTTAAAAAATTTGATTTCTTGGGCTCTAATGACCCTGTTCCTTAGAGATATATCCAGGATTTTATGTCCCTACAAATCTTATTATCACTCATATATTCTTTTCAGCAATTTGAAAGTTTGTTGTTAACTCTGTAACACTGTGAAAAAATTAAGTAAAAGTGAAAACTCGACTACACATAAATGAATATTAGGATTTAATATCACATACACCAAAAATTGTCTAAGAACATCTATTATAAATATCAGAATCGACAGGAACACTGCATCAGCTTATAATATCCACAAATGAAAGTTTGTTTACGCCGGGTTATCCGAGGAGCGCCTCCTGGGAGACAATTTATCAACAAAATGACCCAACTATGGAAGGTACGTACGTCAGCAAATACATAATAGCAGGTTATTGGTCTTCAAAGCTACAAACACAAGTGTGTGTTTTCACCGAAATCCTCACAACGTATTTTTTTTACGAAAAAAATCTCACATTTATATAAAATAATACAAAATAATAATAATAATAATATTACGAATCATAGATTTATAAGCAACACCAGGGAGGACACGTCGGTCTGATACGAAAACCCAACGAGACAACTCAAAGAACGGATGAAATATCTCGCGTGTTCAATACCTCATTGTTGGTGGCGTATTGTAACTCTTCGAGAACGTACCATTAACAAAAGGCCATTAGCGAATGACATGGATGGAAGTGGTAACGCACAGTCACTCAAATACCGAAATGATTGCGGTAGCAAAATTCTCGTCTGAGGAAAAGAAAACTCCGTCACCGACGGTTTTCGGAGAATCAAAACGTCACTTCCTGATGGTTTTGATCCGATTTTTCCTTTTTGCGTGCGAATATTTTATTCTCTATACTTCGATGGAAAACACGATGTCACCCCTCAGCTGAGACTTCTTTAAGATTCACGCTTTTTTTTTTCAGTTAGAGACTAGAAACTTTTCAGCCTTTCACTAAAATGTTGAATTTTGAACAATTTTTTTTTCCTCCGGATTTCCTCAGATCACGTGGATAGGAATTGATGATAGGAATGTGGCCCTTGTTCCCTTCCGGAGGCGAAATTGGTTCGTGGATTGTAAATGCTCTTTAGACAATTATCTTATTATTTACAATGAATCCCAGCATCTCTATTCTCCTTACGTACTGCGTCCACGTCCCGCCGTGTGACATTCCGTCCTTGTGCGCCTGTGTCGGGCGCAGGCGACAGGTGCTTCTCTTTGCTTCGCTTCCAGTCGCAGTTCGACGTGCGACTGAGTGAGTGAGTGAGTGAGTGACGTCACGGACCGGGGTCTCCAGGGGGTCGCGGAGCGCCTCTCTTTCGCTTGGGTCGTGACGNCTGCGGCGTGGGGAGGGGCTCTGGTGGTGGTGGGGGAGGAGGAGGAGGAGGAGGAGGAGAAGGACGAACGAGACACAGACCACAGCGCGATGCAAAAGGCCAGAGACCGGGCAGCGATTCCCGCGTGCGAAAAGCAGGCAAGGCCAAGGACAACAATTTCAAAAGTATTTTCCTACATGCTAGTATTATTATTCATATAAATTTAGTTGTATATGTACTCAACACTGGCACGGTTGTGTATATTAATTCTGTAGCTCATTAATCCTGGCCCGGGTTTTTCTCCGGTTTTCCTTCGGGTAGAGGCGGATTTTTTATAATAAAGACTCGCTAGGTTCTCGCCTATCAATTGATATAATTATTAGCGAATTTAGTGTTATTCAATAGTTACAAATTATCAACAATACTTTCCGAATGATTTATAACTTGATAATAATACGTACTTGTCAAATGACTTTTCTGTGTTTCAT
Organism: Laupala kohalensis; assembly: GCA_002313205.1. NCBI lineage: Eukaryota > Metazoa > Arthropoda > Insecta > Orthoptera > Trigonidiidae > Laupala > Laupala kohalensis. The sequence continues at coordinate 87,831 of NNCF01130852.1, read as the reverse complement.
TAAATACAAATTTATTAGTATTATGTTAATATTATAACACGTGTCGAACTATTTTTTTTATCGTTAGGAGTTAAATGTTGAAAGGTTCAATCAGTCTCTGCCTTAGAGTCCTCGATCGGAATTGATGGAATACGTCCCTTGCTTGCTTCCGGAGAGTAAATTAGTTTATAGTCTTCTGCGTCACACGTTTGTAACTTTTGCTTTTTTGACAACAAAAAGTTTATTCATCCTCTTTACTCTCAATTTACCACTCGTCCATCCAAAAGGAAGGAATGAGGCAACTAGAACACACATCGTTAGGAATTGACTGAAATGACAAAAAAAGAACTACAACTAGAGAAGAGCAGGTCTTAGAACTGTCTTCATTCATCGTAAGCAGATAGAAAGGAAGCAGCGGCGGTACGTGAAAAAGACGACAGCATTAATATGAGGGAAGCATATTTAGAGCTGTACATTTGAATTGATACCCTAAGAATAAGGTGTCAATACGAACAAAGTGAACAAGGAAGAAATTGAATTTGGTGTTTGTTATTGTGAAATGGGTGGAATCCCTCTAACGGAGAGGTTTCTGTGGGAAGAGTTTTCTAGACTTTTCTCAAATATTTTTCCTTCAAAATGTACAGGAGTCGATTCAGTTTTCGTCGAATCAAAACGTTAAAAAAAATTTCGTTTCACATACGGGTGATGTTTTCTTTCCGTACATGAAGTCTCCGGTATTATTGTTACATCTGAATTATTATCGCTCCACAAATATGTTACTGTTATTTGTTTAATCAGTCTAGTGGCAGATAAAAAGAAAATACTGAAGGTTCCTTCCTATCTATAAAAAATTCGCTGAAACGTCCGACGAAAGCAGGAATTTTCTGTTTGAAATTCTATAACGATGCATTGAAAACCATTCATATCTATCGCAGCCTCTTTCCTGAGGGGAAAGAGCTACAACCCTCGTAACCTATAGATCCGATAATTAAATTACAACAAAACAGGATTATTTGTTAAATGTCAAAGAACTTACATTGGAACCACCTACATCACAAAAGCAGATACAAATAGCGAATGACCGCGCGGTGGACAAGAAACTAATTTACTCTCCGGAAGGAAGCAAGCAAGGAACAATCATCCCATCAATTGCAATATTTTCTTTCCTGACCGTTGGTTTCTCGTGGTTCTCAACGGTGCTCATTTAATCGGTAGTTGCAGCATACTTAAAATATATTTTACAACTAAATAAAACAATATTAAAGATGCACTAAAGGATGCTAAATAATAATAATAATAATACGATACAAATCACAAGTAAATAAAATTACAATCATTTTAAGTTCAAAACAAGGATTTCCAAAAATTAAAACTGCAACTATCCGTTCAATGCGCGTGAATACCAGGGCATTGTATGCACAGCCCACGGCTCTACTTAAGGGGAATTTTACAGGCGTACAGGCAACAAAAAGCCTCGCCACACGTTTGTACATAAATAATATTTGTAAATAAAGCGCCCTATTGAAATTGAAATGTAATTTATTTTCTTGTCGAACATTGTTATATTTGTGTACAAATGTGTGGCGAGACTGTAAACAATATATTCTTATTCTACATAAAATATTTATGTTGTGTATATTAATTTCAAACTTTCCAAGCAATCTGGAATAGTTGAAATGAATTTTTATTGATTTACAGTCCTCACAAAAATTTGGTTTACCCCAAAAACCGCCCCTACTTTAATTTAGATATGAAAACATGAACGATGACAAAGACTATTTTCGTCGAAAGAAAATTAAAAATTTTGACATCGTAGGGTAACAGAAAGAAGGCTAAATTATGTTCGTAAAACAAACAAAATAAGTTATTAATAAAAGGAAGATATAAACAAAATAAAGAAGAATCTGTTAGAGTGAACGCATATGCATTTGCTCAAAACCATTAAAAAGGTTTCACTCCTGTCACGTGTCACAGACAGTATCACGGTACGAGGGCGGATGTTAACGGATACTTTTCTTCTTCTTCAGCGCAACGAAGGAAACCTTTCTATAATAAGAGTCTTCTTACAAACTCTGTGCAATTGATGCGCCACCGGGAACTCAACTCTCATTAAAAGGAGTAGCGGAATATTTTAAATGATCTCGCAAAGAAGACTAATTTTTTATTTCAGTGTCTGGTGAACATAGTTTACAAACGAAACGTATAATTTGTGTATTTTACTCATTCGGGTTCGACGGTTTGTTTTCTTCTTTTTTGTAGAAACATCAAGTTTCCTTTTGTTGTTTATTTCATTTTGTACGAATCATTCTCCTCGCGATCGAAACGCGTCGAGTGGTGTTTGCGATAGAAGCTTAGTTTACTTACAACATCGTTTCAAATATACATATATTTTTAATAACATTAATAAATAATATAAGACTTCCGACCTTTCGATGGACGAATACCATTTATTTTGTGAAACGTTAGGAACGCAACGTTTCGCCTCTAGGTTTAAGTCGTCGACAGGTGCAACAAACAATAAAAAGAAACAGAAGAATATGTTTACGTTCGACATATTAATCGTTAATATGAACTTTAAGTGTTACAAGAATGCAGAAATCATACAAACATATTATAACATTTTATTGTAAATACTGGGTAGCTTTTCTGTGTCAATACATTAATTCAAACTCCCGTGCGTATTTTTTATCAATATAATTTCTGTTAAGTTTTGTAATAACTAACTCCTTTGTCTAATATTTATGTGTCGTCCCAATCCATCAAGTGATCGTTATTGATGCAATGCGTGGTAACTACACTTTGTTTATTCAACTGATTTTAAATTTCGTTTGTGCTCCTCAATTCCAGTTTTTAACCCTCTCTTTGTTTATTTAACCTACACAGCTAACATTACAATCTTTGCATTTTGTTTTGTGTACTACATTATTAGTATTCATATGATCTCTTTTATCTTTCCCTTACTTTATCAAATTATTTCTTTTATTTTTTAAAAGTTCAAATCAATTTTATATTTTCAGAATATAGCAATCTTCTTAGTGAAGGAGTTCATTTCATGCTGTTGAGGTCGCCTTTTTGTTGTTAAAAGAAGAAAATAGAAGATATTCCTCCTTCAAGAGGTCGTAAGACGTAAATTATTTTTTTATACTTTGATTATACAACGGACGTTAATAGTAGTAGACTGACACTATTAATATACGATTGCGGGTGTTAATCCCCTTCCACCCCCAAGTGCTCCTCTAGCTTCCTTCGTCTGCCGGGCTCTGAGTGTGGTGACTGGTGGAGTTCCGCTGGGATCCCAACTCGCCTCGGCGGCAACCGCTCGCTCTCAGCGCTGGCGGAGGGGGAGGGGGGGGGGAAGGCAGTGCTCGGTTGAAGGTCGGCCACATACCACGAGGAGAATGAATGGGAGGCTGAAAGAGGCGTGCAGCCAGCCGACCGCCAGACGCGCGGTTCTTTGCCACCACCGACGCCACCCGTCACCACCCCATCACCTGCGCCGACCATCCTCCACCGCATCTCCGACACGCATGGCAATCACTCCACCCTCGTCCCTACCCTCCGCAGCGTGTGCGCCGTGACCACGGAGTGTCTGGAGAGGCTGCGTCTGCGAAGGATCGTGCCCCACGCGAAGCCTTGTGCCAAAGACTCCGGTGCCCTACTGACTGCCCCCGGCTTCGCTCTTTGGATCGCACTGAAGACAGGGACAGAGATCTATCCTCCTTTCTTTTCTGCATTTAAAGGTACATAACGGTGAAACTTTGTGTTTTACTAAATTCAGGAATACGTCGCGAATGATCCCAATTACTGGAAGAAGTCACCAAATGATTCTCACATTTGAGAAATGCAGAGAACTATTTTTTTTTAAAATCATTCATTCGATTTTCGTTTCTGTTTCTTCTCACCTGACGACGACTCAAACCACGAGTCGAAACGATGTGTGTCGAAAAAGCACAGAATAAATCGTAATCGTGTATAAATGGGTAATGAGTCGTAATTTATATATTTATCTTGTTTACGAACATATCTCACGACACATTTTCCCCAATTATCGTTAAACGTATCACGATTATTTGAAGTAATCAATAAATAAAGTAATTTTATATTTTATTTAAATATACTTATTTATGTGGCGTAACAAATTGACCAGGGATTTTCTAATAGATTTAATTTTTGACATAATTGCCTTTCGAAGGTAAATGCGTAAGTGCGGAATTAAAAAACTAAGACGATTAAAAAATGTTTCCCTGAGGAAGGTGAATTCTCATATTGTGCGTCCAGAAAAAAAAATACTAACACAGACATGAAATGAACAAAATACCACTCTACTGCTAACTAAAATGAAGAGGAAATAGCAACTTCACTCCTCATAAACAAATTATTGTGAACTAATTGAACACCGAAAAATTCGTTTGATTAACGTTATTACTAATAGAATTATCAGTAATGTAATTATTCCGCTGTACATGGAAGTAGGTTACGTTATTTAAATTTACACGCCGCTTCGTTTAATATCTGGTTTCTACTGAATTGTCTGTTGCTCTGCGACATTCGATCTATTTTGAATACTAAATGTATTTGCTAATATCGTTTGATAATAGTAGCTCCAACACCAACACGAATCAAAAACCCGGTTCACGTCACAGTGAAGGAGTTGGCCAGGGGCCGTTGCCACGAATGTCTACGAACAAAGTTCATCGCAAACAAGAAGAACAATATTCTCTCTCAATGTCGTTGTGTTAATGACACTAGAATATTTTGGCGACTAGTAACCACCAACCTGGTAAACCCGGGAAAACAACGATATAAATAGGAACGCCAAAATTTGTCTCGAGTTAGAATATTACACTAAACCATTCTGAAGTGAGCTTTCGTCACGTCCAATGAAATCTGATTCAGTTACACGTAGCTACAACATATTTAGTTTGAAATACGTGTAGGGGAGGGGGTGCGAAGGCCGCAGACGCGTGTGTTTCACGTGTCGCCGAGGTGGGGTGACCTGAAAAGGGCCTTCAAAAATGAGCCACCAAAAACGTATAAGCACTTAAATTTGAGTGAAAATGTTCTAATTTTTGTACATTTGTCAAATAAGTACTGGCTGAGCTTATTATTAAGACCAATTTCAATTCAAATTTTAATTTCTATTTTTTTTTGTTCGCGTAATCTGAAAGACGGCCTGCAAAACGCATTTGTGTGCGGGGGACCCCTCCGAGGAAAGACTCCCGCCCCGAGCCCCACGAGGACACAGAGGCCGAAGGTACAGCGCTCAGATGCGAACTTCTCCATCATTTGATTTCTGCGGAGGAATAACACGTTGCTTAAGCGCTGTCACGTTGAGAAAAGAAGGGAAAAGTTTCTAGATTTTGTAATTGTCTGTTATCGTCGAAAACACGAAGCCTAATAACTAATTAGATAATTAAAAATCATTTATTGTGGGTAAAGTACTTCATCAGTAAATTTATTTACTCAATTTATACATAACATTTGTTTCATTACGTGTCGTCATTTTATAAAGAAAGAAAAAAAGAAAAAAAAAACACCTCGTAGAGTGTCAATCGTTCTCTCTCTTTGGAAGAGAAACGACTCTGAAGACTCACTGCGCGCAACGTTGCAACACGCCTTCGAAATAGCAACTAATTATATTTCTTCCTCGTTACCTTTACAATAATATTATTCATTCCGTAACAAACTAACATGAGTCAAGATATACGGGAAACTATTATATTATTATTGTATTAATAAATAAAGTTTATTGTCATACGCTGTTTGTAACTTTTGCTTTTTTGACAATAAACTTTATTTATCTATTTATTTATCATTGTATCGATGAATTCTAATTCTATTCGATTAACGCAACTGAGTAATGGAGTCAATCGATTTAATTAACATGTAATTAGTAGGAGGTATGTTTCGATAGCAAAAGGACTTCCTTCCTTGGAGGTGCTGCGAGAGAGAGAGAGAGTGTTTCTGTTTCGTCCTTTCAATCCGTCGTTCGCAATGATTGGACGAAAGTTGAATTTTCACCATCCGAACGCCGTGTCTCCCTCCGTTCGAGGACAAACTCGCTGTGAGAAAGGTAAATACGGAGTCGCATTGATGTGTAGGAGTCGACAGAAAGAATGTGAGGAATTCGCTTTCTCGAGTGAGTCTCTTGAGTCGGGATTTCATCCGCTCGAATCCCAATAATCCTCGCTATTAATAAGTGACATCTGTTAACTCGGAACGAAATTCACGTAAACACAAAGAAAGTGGCTGTGCGCGTATATTTATTCCGTGCAGGAGGAGGAGTGCAGGTGGGTCGCGAACGGAACCCGGGGAATCCTGCTTTGATNATATATATATATATATATATATATATATATATATATATATATATATATATATATATATATATACACATACACTTTTAACGGATTATTGAGTGCACTTCTGTTTCATGTAGTAAAGAAACTGCACAATAAGTATGTGAAAGCCGCGTTCGTTATCACAGGTTCCTGGTTCGAGAAAGAAACAGGTGAAGGACTATTCACATCTAGAATCATTTTCTTTTCGTGAGGGTAAAAGGAATTACGACAAACATGCGCCGAACAATTTCATGCATTCTGGTGAAACAGAATGAATACCATAGGTCTCCAGTAATAATAAATGTCTCCATTCTGAATAATAATAATATTCCAACAGAGGTATCATGTAAAGATGGAAATAATTTAGAAATAGCTCAAGTATACGAGCGTCTGCAAACACAGCCATCAGCCGAGAATATGATACGTTTTGCTTCGCTTTCTCACAGATAAGTAAACATAAAGCATTTCACGAGTCGATACATTATTTTAGTTGAGTCACGCATATTCATCATTTGTAGAAATAAATTTTATAGACATATAATAATAATAGTAATGAAAAAAGAATGATTGTACTTCATTGTATAAATCATTCGACGAGTCTAAGGGAATGAAAACAGAAATAGTACAGAAATTTTTGAATCAAGAGTTATTTCGTTCTGAAGACTATAAATACTTCTCCGTCTTTTCTGTCTCATGTTGGTAAGAGAAGGGGGGAGGGGGGCAGGTGTTCGTATCCCACTTCAATTACACCTTTTGAAATTCTTTACTTTTGCAAATTGGGCAATTCGTCACGTCAAAACGTCAACCCCCGCCCGCCGCCCCCCCTTACCCCTTCAACTCACCCACTCGTTGCCTCGTGGCGACCACNCTCCCTCCCCCCTCCCCCCCTCCGTTCACCTCCTCCTCTCCCCCAGCCCCCTGTCCCAACGGCAACCACCGCGTAGGAGAGAGCACTGCACTGCACTCGCGAAAGGGGAAAAAAGCATCAGTCCCCATATGGGGTGACTACGCCCCTCCTACAACAATATCCTCCCAACGCCTCCGTAAGCTTCTCTCAAGCAAAATCTCCTTTAATACAGTTCTGGCTGCGAAGGTAGAACACCTGAAATCGACGTCAATAAACAAATTGAAAAAACAAACCTCACCGGGTATTGAAACGAGATAATTGTAATTATTATAATTGATGGTACAAAATACATTGCGTCATATGGAGGAGGAAACAAGACTTATTTACAAAAAAACAAAAAACTTTGACATTACGAAAGTGACGTAAAAAATAATACGGAATAAATGTACTACATCACTTTTATCTATTGATCAGCGGACGTTTCAGATTTTTTTTTTTTTTCACTTTTGAGAGATGAGTACATTATGACGAAAGAGCCTCGAGTTCTCGGTCGCTTCGTTCATTTGCATTTCCTCCTCCTCCTCTTACGCGTTTCAAGTGAGTTGGCAATTAAGTTCCTACGATATTATTAACAGATAAATTCCAATTAAATTTTGTTTTTTCTTCATTTTTATTATTATTATTATTATTTTGATGCAGTGATGTTCACTTCACAGCTCTAAAGGTGTTCTAGCTGGTTCAAATTTCCAATCCCAGAACGATAGCAGCTCTCTAAAGGATGAGATGCACTTTCTTAATATGTGCGCTGAGCAAAAACGAGCGATCTCTTGTATTTCCCATTCTTTTGGTTGTTGTTGTTGTTATTATTATTATTCATATTATTGAGTTTTAAAGTAATTAGAATAAAAATAGAGGAAACAATTGTACATCTCAGCGATTTGACTATAACTCAATGTCAGGGTACTTCGTCTAAAATTATTCAATATGGCTGCCTTATACAAATTGCCAACCTCTAGGTAACAAATCCTTGAAACACTCGCGAAAATCTCAAGGAAAGCGTGGTCACAAAAAAAATTAAGTTCTATCCAAATATATATTAATAGAAGTCACAAAAGTGACTCTTTGCTGTAAACAAATACAAGTTAATAACACAACAAACAAAGACACGAGGCAATATTCGTTCCACACTTTGTTCGATGCAACAGGAACAGAAGAACAGCGTCACCAGAGCACGTGCATTGAATTGTTGTCCGAGGTTGGCAGTGAATTTAAGTTCGAATGTCTTGCCAACAGAACGCGAGATACCCTTATCATTACTCTTATGGACGATGGCGAAGTAAAAGCGTTGGCTACATTGAGTACAGGTTCTATACCAACATCAAGCCAGTTAGACTGACCTGCAATACGAGGGGATGAAAATTATATCATACGAGTATGTTATTCACATTTTCGCAAAAACTTCGATTTACCCTCAAGAACAGCGCAATTGTTTTGTTTTTTTCTTTTTGCCGAATACATCAACGACGATGTCTAATACACACAAAATACATTAGAAACAACACGCAAAAAGAGTTAATCGTGCTCTCAAAATGCACGCCCTAACATGAAATTCTAAAAACTTCCAATATGAGTATTAAAATTCACTCGTCTAAACATGTGATCAGTATTCCCAGGTAGACCCCACACACGGTAGGTCACGAAGTCTCTCCAGTGGTGAATATTGTCCAAAGAAAATGTTCAAAGGTTGGACGGAACGAAACAAAATGCTTTTCCTCTCCCGTTTAGAATTATCCTCTCGCTAAAACAGCTTGTGAGATATTTCTGAAGGTTTTACAGTCTACAATCCACAGTTTACCAGATTATATCTCCATATTTTTTTTACAATAAAAATGATCAATCCTTAATCCATTTCAATTAAAAGAACTTAAAGGGAAATACGAAGAGTTAAAGAATGATAAGTTATAATGCGTTACAATGGATCATTCTTTGATAATGTTGCCAACATCCCACAACTACCCAGTGCGCACGTTTCCTTGGTCCCTTCATTTACGATCGTTTGCAAGAGGAAGCAAAAAACCCGCAGAATTACAACAAAAAACCCGTATTTTCATTCACTGTGATACGATATTATTCTACACCAAACAGTGGAAATGTGTAGGCATAAAAACATAGAAAGTTGTCTTTAACGATACAAGTATATTAAGACATAAATACATATAGAATATAAACGATTCATTAAAATTATGTGTGGGATCGTTTATAAATTTTATCATGCGATCTTTGTGGNTTTTCCCGCCCCCGCCCCCCCCGCCCCCCCCCCCTTGTCACACTCCGTCACGTTATAGCAAAACTCCTGCTTACCGCGAGGACACAAGACGACACGCCCCCTCGCATCACAAACACTAAATGGAAATGGAAATTACTTAAGGAACAAAGTACCTTAAGAGATGGAAGTTTTGAATGATAAACCAAATATTAGAATTAGATTAAAATGTGTTTAATCGAGGTTTTTTTTAAATTGTCAAATTAATATCAAAATAAAAACGGTGATGTTAGTGCGTTACGACAGTTTTACACAAATATATATGAAATATTATTATAATAATGTTCATGTACTAATAGTTCATGTCAAGGCCTTCAGCCTGTTTCTCAATCGCGTCTCATAATCATACGTATCTGCAGATTGGATTATCAAAGAAAAGGGTTTTGAGACGCAAGGATCCGATGGAATCTGATGAATTTAGACTTCGTTTTCTACTTACACGGATCTAAAGTGAAGAGAAGATAATTAATGACTTGACTTTAATGTCGTCATAATACTTAGAAATAGTTTCAAAATCAAACATGATTTTCATTTGCGATATTGAAGAATTCGGAGAACGATTACTTACTTCTTGAAGAGACATGATCAGTTTCTGCAACAACTCCCCGAGTGTAGTGGAATGACGCCGCAGACACCGACCTTCAACGCAAACAAAAATATTGTTCAATTACCTGAGTAAAATGATAATTGGTCATTATATCAATGGTCCCTATACAGACAGGTGTTTCTTGAAACACTTTAACCAACAAAAAAAAGAAGAAAGTATTTGACGCTCACAAGAAATGTTTCGACATCTGATACGATCTTCATGAGTTCTACCTTTTAACTTGAATATTGAAACTACGTTTAAAACATGACATGGACTAATATTAAAACACATCAATAAATCCATTGAAAAGCCAGCTGATGTAATGTCTAAACACAAGAAAACGAAGGACGAGCCGTGAATGATTTTTTAAACCAGGAAATCGTAATAGATGAACTCGGCAGTGTAGACAACTTTTGAATCTCACGACACGTAAGAATGAGCAAATGCATGTCACTGTACTTTTTTCTGTATCGTTATGTAAATTCATGTTGTTGTGTTTCATGTAACAACATTGCGATATTTTGGGATTAATATGATGTTTTTCTTGTGTTCACTGATTCTTTCCTTTGTCGTCTACATATGATAGTTTATCTGTACAGGTAGAAAACAGCGCGAGGAGAATGTTGATAATTGTGTATTTCGAAAACATAAGATCGAACAATGTATTTTCGTAAGTCATTATTCAATCGAAAGTATTGGAACATAACTGTGCAAAAAGAAGGCTATTTCTGAATGTGTAATCTCAATCAGAACTCTCGCCCATCTTTCGATAACCTAGAATTAACTTTTAAGACCACCATTATCAGACCGTGTTCGTCGGAACGATGCTTCGTAGTCTGCAAGGAACGAATGAAAGTGCAACCGAAATCTCTTTGTGCTTTGGAAACAGCTGCGGGCGACGCGCCGCAACGCAAGACCTCAGACACAAGATGAAACAGTGCGACGGGTAGAAGGGGGGGAAAAAACTCTTTTCGACGAAGAAATCCCTTCGCTACCCAAGCAAACATCCTTCGTTTTGCATGGAACAAGGAAACAACACGAGCACCTCCTTTGCAAGCGACAACTGCCTACGCGATCGGCGCCATTTTGAATTAACATTTGAGCGCTTCTCTCGTAGATGTCGCTGTAAAGTACATATTGAGAATGCGATGAGTTGAGATGTAGAAGAATTTTCTATGCGATGTAGCAGGTCACGAATTACATTCATTGTAAAATAGGGGGTAAAAGATAAAATCCAGAAGGGAAATAGAACAAAAAGGAGGACTGCGCGATTGGTAAGTTGAAAGAAAGAACAGTTGTTTCAATAACGATCTTTCTTCCAATGTTTTATATTCAGATGGATTTATAACGAGATGAGATTCATGTTATCGACACTGATGATTTATTATTATCATCATCATCATCAATTCCACTTCGATTTTCCTTCCACCTTCTACACCAGAGATCAGTAAACATGAAAACAAAAAATCAAGAATCATTGATCATTTGTAACTGTTGACTCACGTTGTAATATATTCTTATAAGTCAATAAGAAAATAAGGACACAGTAAATTTTAATAGTACAATCCTGTTAATTTTACAAAGAATTCATTTGACTTCAGAGTGATATTCAAAAGAAATTTTAATACTTAATTCTTTTTCGTGAGATTATTGTCTGTGAATAACACACATTTAAATGACTTTGTCAACAGAAGAAAAATTGAAAGTAATATCCTTGGGAGTAATGAGATGGAACTCGTTGGCTACATAGGGACAAGAGATACTCAACATGGGAGATGGAAATACCTGTGAAGAAAATATTGAGACCAAAACGGAACACGCTTTAGTTTGTATGTGTTTACTATCAACTTTTTTAATTTTTTCGTTTTTCAATCGGCGAAATATTTGTTTAATCAGTTTTAACATCGCAGCCTCAACGGAGCAATGAACTCCCACAAGTCGATAAAGATGGGCTATCCCTAACCCTTGTTCAATGTTTTTTGTAAAATGTCACAATTTAAGTGGCACCTCGATCATGATAAATGCCCGAAAACCACTTGGAAATAGATATGCAGTGACAGTAACGATCATTGAAGCAAACAAAAATTTCGCTTCGAAACATACAACATACATGCGCGGTCATAAACAAATAAAACAGAAAGAAATGAAATTTGCAAAATTAATCATTAAAACGATATGAAAATGTAGGAAAGAAATATTAACATATAATATGTTGTGCTCTAAAGAAGTCAAAGAGTCGCGAAGTCAAAACGGAAGAACACAAAACTCAATTTTCTAGATACTAGAATTAACTTGATGCGTTTGGAATTTGGTACTATCCTCATAAATGTGGCTTTTGTGTTTGGAAAACATCATTTGTATGAAATGTTTTTTGTTTTGATGCGAATTTGTCTAAAAACAACTCCAGTGACTCCATCGTATTCTCCTTGTCCTCCATTGAGGGACGGCCTCCCTCCACCGCCATGTCATGTTGTTGTCGTCGTCGAGTCCTTTGAGGATCCGAGTGGAACGGTAGAGCGTGAATGAAAGGGTGGCCGAAGGAAGATTCTTTCCTTTGTGAATGGAAGGAAGGAAGGAAACGTCTACCTTTGACCCTTTGGACCTACCCCTCCTCTCCCACAGAATCCACTTGCTATACTCCTTCACTCCAAACAACCACCTACACACGATACGGCAATATTTGCAACATGGATGCCAACTGCCACGAATTTAAGTAATATACTCAATACACATGTATAGTCGTCACAACAAACAAAGACACAAGGAAACATTCGTTCCGCAGAACAGCAGCGCCACAAGAGGAAGTGAATTGAATTAACGGCCGATGTTGGCAATAGATTCGAGTTTAAAGAAATTGGGAAGAACTGCCAACGTAACGCGATGTACGAATATCGTTACTCTTAATGTAAATAAAAGTGTTGCCTTCACCGTGTGTATCAACACGTCAGGTATCAACACGAAGACAGTGAGACTCGTAGTAAATAAATAATTAAAAAACTGCCTGTGACAATAACCTCATTTACTGTTTGTTATTGTTTTAGACAGTGCGTTTTCCCGTTCAAGGTTCTATTTTTCTTCTTAGGCTACATTTTCTTTGAGTATACTTACATGACTTGTATATTGTTGTATTTATAGTAAACGGGAGGGAAATGTAGCTCTCACTGCTGTTGAAGCTTATCTACATGGAACGATAGGAGGTAGGAGGGTAGAATGGTAGGAGTATAGGTGGGCAAGTTAGATGGGTTTACCATTAACTTGGCCCACGTGGAGGGGTTAGTAGAAGTGGTTAGTAATAGAGTTATTGATACTAGGAGGGCCTGGATAGAGGAAGGAAGGTTTGCTTGTCAGTAGTCACAGCTGTATGAGCTGAAGGACATTGAAGTGAAAAGCTACAAATTTTTCTGACCCCACCGCGAATCGAACCCGCGACAACACTACCACCTGCGCCGCCACCGATGGAGCTTTACATGACTTAGAGAATACACATGTCTTGGGCTTTGATGCATCGTTACAGGATGTTACTGATGTTTCCTCTTTTCAAAATCGATACAAAAACGCCAAACGGTTTGCCACTACTACGCGACGTAGAGGAGCACAAGAACGAAGTACACATCCAAATCCTGCTCCGAGTTTTTCTCCGGTTTTCCTTCGGATAGAGGTTCTCCAGGGTCTGGCACAGGGGCGATTGAAATGGTTTCTCTCGAATGAACAGTTATTTTAAGAGTTACGATGTATAAACAAATCTCTAATATTTTGATAGCAATACGTACTTGTGAGCCAACTAGTTTGTGAGACGTCAACTGCCAGGGACTCCAACCCGGGACCTCAGGTGAGCTGTCCACTGGGCTCGAGGCGAGAGTGCACACTGCACACCTGGGAGGTCCCGGGTTGGAGTCCCTGGCAGTTGACGTTGCATACTCTCCTCCACGAGTAGGTTCTCCGAAGTCGAGAGTAGGTTCTCCGAAATATAAATTGGGTTTTATTCAATACAAATTTGTTGGTATTCTGTCGACATTACGATACGTAGCGAACTAATTGTATTCTAATCTTGGGAGTTTGCTGAAATGTCAAATCCTTGTGTACCCTTCGGCTCTCGGTCGGAATTGATGGGATTGTCTCTTGCTGTAAATTAATTTATTGTCCTCTACTTGGTCATACGCAGATTGTTTCTAGAATTTTGACCATAAATTTATTATTATTATTAATACAATTCTGTTGACAACGCATTTCAAGGATAAACTGTGTGAAGTGCAACGATTAAAAATAAAGTCTCCAATACTGTACAGTTATTCGTGATAACGTGTGCTAACGAGGTCCACAACCCAATGTGTGGAGTAGGACCTACGCGTGAATGCGCAATGAATGGTAAGTGCGTGACTATTTGCAAGTAACTGTTCTCGCATGAAGTCTGAACGGATTCATTCCATTCTCCAAATGGTTTCTGAAGCATGTGAATGCAGTCCTTGCTAAGCAAACTTTACAATTTTTTTTCTTTTCATTTTTCCTTCATTTTCCTTTTTGTTGCCCAGTTACTCGACCTTCAGGATATTTTCCGGGTTTTTAGTCAAATCATTGAACGTATTTTTTGCGTCGAGAGGACAAGTAAAACTGCAGTTCCTCTTGTTACGTCAACGTTTCGATAAGTTTTCAATGAAATAATAACACTTTACATGAAACGAATACAAATTGTAAATATTTAAAAAAACGAAAACTCTGGAAATTTTTGTAGGTTTTCTTCGTGGTTTTCATTAAGTTTTGAAATTAAATCATCCTGGCCCGGGTTTTTCTCCGTTTTTCCTTCGGGTAGAGGCGGATTTCTTATAGAGGTTCTCTAGGTTTTGTCTAGGGGCAAAGTGTTTATTGTAACAATAAATCGTGAATTTAGTGTTTTTTCAACTCTTATGATTTTTTAAACACTATACTCAGAATAATCTATATTTCGAAAATAACTTGTACATGTAATTTTTTGCGTAAAATTACAAACATATTGACATTCTATTAGTGTTATAACTCGCAGCTTTTTAAAAATCTTATCTAGGAACTTTTGCTGATTTTTTTTGAATCCTTAGCCTCTGCCTCAGGACCCTTGATAGGAATTGATGGAATACGTCCCTTGCTCGCTTCCGGAGAGTAAATTAGTTTATTGTCGTCCACGTGGTCATACGACGCAGTTTGTAAACAGCTTTTTTTGACAACAAAGTTTATTGACAATAAATTTATTATTATTAAAGAGAGTGAAAGTTTAATATCAAGAAAGTAGAGACGTATGAAAAGAAAGAAGAGAACATCGAGGCAGGTGTTATAGAACCAGTTTACCCAGTAATGATAATTTCAACTTTATTCTCAAATCCCGACTTACGACGAGTACTTTTGGTAGAGGACACAAAAATAATAATAATGCGAATAATATAAATCGGTGTGAAGAGAAGGAAAATGAAAAAAAAAGTGAATCGTGTTCGCATTGGAAAAACAAAGGACGTAAGGTTTGCCTTCGTCAAATGTTTCTTCTTCTTCTTCTCTTTCTCCTCCTTTTCGTCGTCGATGGTTTTTGTCTGTGGTGTGTGACGAGGAGGAGGAGGAGGAGGAGGAGGAGAAGACAAAGACGGGTGTGGCGGCAGCAGCAGCAGCAGCAGCAGCAGCCTCCGTCCTCTTCTGAGGCGGGCGGGCGGGCGGTCGGTGGCTCAGTCGCCGCTGGTGTAGTGTGGGGTGTGGGTTACATCCTGTGTGCACTACGATAACACATTCCTCCTCCTCCTCTTCTCCTCCTCCACCAAAGAGAGAAAGAAAGGAGCGAGTGTGTGTGTGTGCGGGGGCGGAGGCTGAGGAGACGATTCCTCTGTCGCTCTCTCTAGCGACAGCGACGCCAACCGCAAAACTACTCTTCGCGAAGCGTTTCCTTCTGTTCACCGCATTCTCACCATCCACATCATTCCATCACCGTTTCTCAAAGAGTTTCTCTTCGTATAGAGTCGGAGTGGGGGGGGGGGGCATTTTTATTTTACAACACGAATTTTCTAAATATTAACTTTCAATAAAATGCATCAAAAAAATAATTAACGATCAGGAATTGTTCATAATAAGGTATTAATTTTATTAATATGTATTAATAATGATAGTAACAATTATATTATTAATAACAATTATAACTAATAGCATATTTTTCCTCGAAAGGGAGTTAGGAAGGGATAAAGAGAGAAGACGATGCTGTTTACTCCCTGATTCCGTTTTATTCATTTTTATTCTATTTACCTTTTGCAACAACTTTTTGTCTTAAAAAAAACGCATAGAAACATATATCTAAAGCACAGAAAAGGATACCAAAGGATGAAAGGATCCATCACCCGCTCAATGGTTTCCCAGAAGAGGAGAAATTCGAAAGAGGGAGAATAATAATAATAACAAAAAAGAAAAGAAAAGAAAAAAATATCGTTTTAACTGATCGAAACCGATCCAACAACCGACTCTCTCCAGTGTTTTCAAAGATAAAAAACAGGCTACAAATCCCTCAAANCAAAAAAAAAAAAAAAAAAAGGGCACAACAAAGAAGAAATATTATTCCAAAGAGACGTTATTTAATTGTTGAACAAATGAGTTTAATAACGAAACTAAATTTAAAGACGGAAGCAAATATATCACCGTTAAAAAAAGACAACCTTTGCCAACAGTGCCGACGTCAAAGTAAAACCAACCAAATGAGGTTTTCTTTGAAAACTTGGGTTCAAAACAAACCCGATTGTACAGTTTTATAAGAAATAACTCAATTTTTTAAGTTTTACGCAATTCAATCTTTAACGAAAAAAAACCGAAGTAAAGTAACTTGTGTTTGTGGAGTTGAAAAATTAAAAATCATAGCTCAACCCCGGGGGGGGGGGTTTCTGGATATTTTTATCGGATTCGATGGATCCGATGGAATTTAAAGGTCTTCGGCTTCCTTTAACTCGTTTGTATGTTAAAAAAATGTTTACTGATAATAATGTTAATGTACTATGGAGTTGATGAGGAATTTTTGAAGCAATTCATGAAGAAATCATTTCCGAATAATTCGAAACAAGGGGGCCTAGTATTGAACGACGTAGGTGCTTGATGTAACATTGTCCGTCCATTCATTAAAGAGCAAAAGCAAATTCACCTTGGCTTGTTTCTCGGCGCGTGCGCACGGCGGCGGCAGTTGTTTGGGTTGATGGGCGTCGTGGTGGGGATAGGGGAGGGGAGGGGTGAGTTAGGTGCGTGTGCTAATCTTTGACACCGGGACGATGCACGACCCACGTGGGCGAAAAGACTGACAGAGTGCAGTACGTGTTTAAGTCTCGGCTCTTGAATGAAACACACACGGAGCGATATATTCATATGTACTGTTTCAGTTTCACTTCCTATTCACCACAGCGATTTTTATCAACGACGTTTGTAACACGTATTAATGAAAACCAGTTTGGGAGATATGTTAGACCAAAAAACAACAACAGACAATTCATCACCAAATGATTTTTATAGAAAATATACGTGAATCAGAAACCAGTCATATTTGTAACAATTTCTAATCGTATATTGTTTGACCAGGTTTTTGTGAAAAAGTTTCATTAACACAATCAAAAAATATTTATTTATATTAATAAGAAGGAAATGCGTAAAAAAATTTTTTTCTTAATTTAACACCTCATCGTCATATCAACAACAATAACAACAACAACCTTATGAAAAAAAGTTTGAACTAAAACGATATTTGAATTGAGTCGCACTTGAGTCCAACACTTTTTACGGATGAACAACACCACGAACGCATCCACATGCAATGACGTAACCAATAAATAATCATTATTTACGAAAGTACGGTGTACCGAAGATTTTGTCCCCACATTTTCCAGAAAGCAGCAATTTGTTATCTTTTGGGGAGGGGAATGCAGAGCAAGTGTTGCGTAATTTTGAATGGTAAGTATTGAAAGGTGACGGGGGGAGGGGACGCTTTGAGAAGAGTAATTCTCGTATTTCGTAATTTACGGACGATGTAATTATCAACTGCATATATTAATTCGATGGAGAAAGGGGGAAGATGAGGTGTGGATGTGTGGGTGCAGACGACACGCTTAGTCCGTGCTCCTTCAGCTACGTGCTGCCAACGGCACGAAGTCCAGACGTTCAGGTGCAGTGTTTCCTTCCCCTGTGTCGCGTCGCTTGCAGGCACGTAGCGTTCTGAGAATGCGTTCGATCGCTGCCGTAACCACTGACGAAGTCATCAGAGCTATTCACGGACACAATGAACTCATCAATTAGAACTGTCGCTACGTCCTTTTTCTAAATGAATTTTAACTTTTTGTAAATATCCCTCATTCTTCTCCAATTGCCGCAAGTGAGAATTCAGAGGAGGAGAAACAGGTGCGAACATTTTCCTTTGGTTTTACAAATTCTACTTCTACTAACGTTCATTATTTAAACAATATAAATAAATAATTTAAGACTTAAACGTTTTGACGGACGAATCCCATCACGTGACACCTGAAAACTACTCACACGCGGAGTCGAAACGTTGTGTTTTAAAAAACACAAAATAAACAGTATTTAGCTGAGATTTGCATCGCACTGGGAGTGTGAAATCGCTTATACCAACAAGTTTAAAGTATTTTTTACATTTAAACTTCCTCCTTTATCTTTGTGTGCGAATTATGAGTTAATTTAAGTTAATGTCGCTGTTCACAGCACTCGTCTTTGACACGAAACGAACCAGGATCCATCATAATCAAATTCCCTTCTCTCTCTCAATTACTTTTGAGCTTATAATTAACAATATATCTTGTGTAACAGTATTTTTTTCTACATTTACATTCTGGCCTTCAAAAACCAATTTGCTCAATGTTGATTTTTTTTAAAGTTTTTTTTTTATTAACAGTAATTGTAAATACCCTCATAATGATAATAATAATTAGAAACATTACATATTAGTATAATTTGATGCTGTCGCTTCTTGATTCGTCGATTCATGACTGACGAGAGGAGATTGTGTAACGTTGAATCGTTAAATCGAGAATCCGATTGAAGAGGATTTTCCACTGGCGTGAAGGCGCAAGTCTGGGTGTATTTGAACTTCACTGAATCTTCATGAGTCACTTTGATAGATTCTCAATCATTCGTTTTGTGTGACGGGAATCTGCGCTGACAACGTTCATTTCTTAACGGACCCTGTTCCTCCAAACTCTCTCGGCAGATAATTGGTGCATATTCCTTGAGACCCCTTGTCAATACTACGCGTCTATTCATATTCTAGGTTAGCTTTTGCGTGTTCTTTAGAAGCCGTAGTGAATCGACTTTATATTTTTTTGTTACATGAGGGGTTTTTCTGCTCACCATTCCTCATCAAATGTTAAATCTGAATGTGTGTCCCCAAGGCCGAGTCGCTCGGTTAGACTCCGTCGCCGCCACACACGCGCGCTCCGGCAACGACGAGTTCACTTACACAATATACGTAAAAGTCGATTTCGATGGCGGCATCAATATTCTAATCGGACTTTTAGATTCAATAGTTTCGTATCTACGTGAAAATACAACAAACAGAGACGCACTCACGTCGAAACAGAACACAGCAGTTGCCATACGGTGCTGCTCTCTGGTGACAGCGAAAGGAACGTACACCCTGGTTTACAGCTCTCTCTGCATTTCACGAAGTGACGAAGCGTTGATAACCGGATAATGGGATAATGGAACCAACTCTATGCGGTAGAGGTAGAGTATCGTGGGTGGAAGCACGCTCTTTTCTGAATATAACTATTATTATTATTGTAGTAGTAGTAGTAGTATTTATAGTAAAGGGAAGTGTAGCTTAGTGCTATTGAAGTTTATCTGCATGGAACGATAGGAAGTGGGTGGTGGGCTATTGTTTGTACGTGCGTCTACCAACAACTTGACTCATGTAGAGGTGTTAGTAGAAGATAGCAATGGTGGTAAGAATTCGTGATGCTACGAATAATAAGAGACGGATGGAAGAAGAAGGAGGGAAGGTTCGTTTTTCTAATTGTCACACCTATATGAATTGAGACATTGAATCCGACGGAAATTAAATCCGGAGTGAGTAAATGGTAAGCAAACATGCTAGCCCTGAGCTACCAGAGGCGTGATATTCATTTTCATTTGATGTACCTAACAATTTATAGCCAAAAACGCAAAAGTTACAAACTGCGAATGACAAGGTGGAGGACAATAAACTAATTACTCTCCGGAAGCAAGCAAGGGATGTATCCCATCCATTCCTATCAAAGGAAGCCGAAGCATTTTGCACTACAAGTCATTTGGTATTTGATCATCATCCTACATATTTGTAACATTTGTTTAGTTTTTCATAATCTCTCTCCACTCGCACGAAATAAATATTCCCACAAACTCCTCCGCACTTCAGTTGCAATCCGCCACCAAGAAATAGTGCACGAGTCTTGAGAAGTTCTTGATGTTTCCCGCCGCGGACCAAGAACAGGATCTACTTGAGTTCCTGTATTCGGTTCGTAGTACTAGTGCATTTCCGAGAGTCTTTGTCCTTCTTCTTCCTTTGTTTTTATTATTGTCTCCTGTATCCCACAGACTTCTCAACATGTGAATCTGCATTATCGGCTTCGCATTCCAATTTAATTGCCGACAACATCGGAGAATTCCGATCGCACCGTAAGACTCCATCGTGCAAAAGAAGTGCACGTGGATGAGACTAATTAGGAAGGAAGAGCGAGGGAATGTGATTGAGTAAAAGGGAGCTCTCGTTGGCTTCTAAGGAAACACCGCCATCACATTGGAAAGCAACTCTAGACAACGCTCATTCTCTCATAAGGGCGATTTATTTGCAAAACCATTTTCTTCTTCGAAAATCTTTGTTATGTGAAGACAACAGGCATCCGTAATTGGCAATGAACAAAACCAGAAATAACAGTGAGGTGCAAAAGCAAATAATTTTTTATCGTCAAACACTCGTAAAACTTTAATAGTTATCATTTTTAAATGAAATTTGAACTTTCTGCAAAACCAACAACCGATATATGGCGATGAAATATGCAAGAAATATCGTGAAACATAAACTGTTTTGTATTCAACACTTACTTTGTACCCTCCGAGACATTTTCTACTTATTTGCTCAAAAACATATCTCTAAGTAGCTCATGTTTACTGAAAGAGACGTTATCGTAACTGAGAAATAAAGCACTGTTCTTGTGACAAATAGCATTCGTGTTTTTAAATCATAAACTTTGACGGGGAAAATGTTTTTGAACGAAGAGAAGGTATCCGAGTTCGAGACTCGAGGAGTCTTCACTCTCCCACGAGAGAACACGCGGACGAGAGATAACACGCGCAAAGGAGGAGGAGGAGGAGGAGAAGAAGAACCTTTCTCCCTCCCATAAGCATCAAAGAGTTATCTATCATCGTCATCTCACTTGTTTACTATTCCTTCCTCCGCACGGCTGCCAACCTGAAGTGACGGCGTCGTGGTAGCCCTGGAAGAGCGCGACGTCAATCCCTCGTTCTACGAGACAAGCGAAGTGAGGTTTTCAATTGTAGTTTCCCTCTCTCTCTCTCTCTCTCTCCACACGAATGTCGGTCCGGTACCTTAAGATCCCTCTCACCTAAATAATGATCGGGCGGAAGAAGAGCACTATTCACTTAATTCCTAAAATAAATAAGAAGACAAGAAAACTGATTTTGCATTTATCTTGTCCTTTGATGCTTTTCTAATTATATTCTGTTACCTTTCAATCTCCGTATTCCTGAGAGTTTTGGGTATAGAAACTAGTTTGAACCGGATTGAGATGTGACTGGGCAACCCTGATGCACCAGTGCGATGATTTTTTAAGGGAGTAAGGTGGGTGGGGATGAATGTAAAGATTAAATGCAACTCGGTGGTGGTTTTCCGTTCAAAACATGATGAGAAAACTCATATCTTACGTAGGATTCGAACACAAACACAAAATCACGTAAGGGCTCGAATGATCTAGTTGTTTGAGAGCCCTAAAGCCCCATAATAATAATAATAATAATAATAGCAACAACAATTCACCGAAAATAATGGAGTATGACTGCCAAACACAAATTGCCAACTTCTAAGAACTATCCGAATAAATATTAGTACTAGTCACAAAAGCAACTACTTACCGTACTTAATAACAATTTTATGCCACAACAAACACTAAGATGAAATAAAAATAAATAAACTTTATTGTCAAGAATGCAGTTACAAACTGCGTATGACCACGTGGAGAACAATAAACTAATTTACTCTCCGGAAGCAAGCAAGGGACGTATTCCATCAATTCCGATCAAGGGCCCTAAGGCAGAGGTGGATTCAAATTTTTTTTGCATAAGTTCCTAGATAAGATAAAAAGTTAGCTGCGAGTTATAAAAAATTCGTAACTGTTAAATAACACTAAATTTGCTAATAATTATATCAATTGATGCAGTCTCTAGGCAAGAGCCTAGCGAGTCTTTATAAAAAATCCGCCTCCACCCGAAGGAAAACCGGAGAAAAACCCGGGCCAGGATGGGTCTAATATTCGTTCCACACTCTCGATGCAGAAACAAGAGAACAGCGCCGTAAGAGCAAACAAGTGGACGGCTAATGTTGGCGACAGATTTAAGTTGAAGTTTATTTGAAGGTAATTGCACCATGACGCGAGTCTCTCTCTCTTTCGGACGCGATGGCGAAGTGAAAGCACAACCTGCACCAACATCAAGCTACTTAGACCGGCAATAAATAATTACATACACTGCTACAAACTGCGAATGACAATAAACTAATAAACACAGAGCTGACATTTTTTTTCTCTGATAGCAAAATGGCTTTTTAGTGCGTCGTGCTGTCGCTTTGCGAAGCACCGTCAAGAGGAGTACTAAAGAGGAGGAGAGAGACTGGAATTCTTCTGGGAAAGAGAGATCGCATCTCCTTTTGCTCCAAACCCATTGTTGCCGCCGCCTCTTTTCTTGCTCCTGTCTCTTCTGATCCCATTCAACTTCTCATTTGGAACTCTCCTTTTTACGGACCATTCGCAAACACGGAATTTTTCGCAATTTTAGTCAATTTCACAAAACAAATTTACTGAGATCCCCACAGCAAAAACTCAAATTATTAGTTCGTTGTTGCCAGCTACAGAGCAGGATCGCAATTCGTGCGGTTTCATCATTAATCGATTGTTTTGATTTCAAACCCAGAAATTTTCTTCAAACGACGTAACTTTTTGAAATTTTCTCGCCTTCATACGAACATAGATTTTTGTTCTGGTTTGTGTGGATTAAACACTACAAAATGCTTCACCAGCGAGTCACAATATATTATATCGCGTATTGTCGCGTAGCACATAATAAAGATCCCATAATTATTCTTTCCCGTTCGTTTCAGAAGAGAAGAGTCAAGAGGGGAAGCTTTTTTGATCTGGTGACTTAAGATTGTAACTCGTCCACGTGTTTGTGTGTGTGTGTGTGTGTGTGGACCCTTAGTTGTCCCCTCACATGTATTTCGTGTCGTCCAAAAGTCACGCGTTCGAGAGACGATGAGGGAAACTTCATTCCTTCTTTTCTCGTAAACGACGGAGCGGAGCCCCGGCAGTGTGACGTCAGCAGCAATCCAAAAAAAGAGTTAAAATTCAATTGTCGACAATGCGACAATGCTGTAAATATTTTTGTCCGTCTGTCTGTCAGTCCAATCAGAGTTTCCACTCCCACCGTAGAGTATGACGTAATTGTGAGGAGTCCACTTCCTCAAGACGACGGACGATGCGTCTACTGCTCCTTAATGCGTTTACTCACTTAGTGCAGACGCCGCACCGTACAATTTTCCAATCCGCCCTCATGAAGGAAGGAGGGTCCGTCCTCCAGCAGCAGCCCTTCCTCCTATCCTCCTATCCTCCTTCCTTGCGACCGGCGCCCGCCACATGGCGTGCTCTGGACAAATATGTGACGCAGTGGACACAAGAATGCTTACTTGAGGGCGGGCTATAGAAATACATAAGAAAACACATAAACACCATTCAAATGTCCCGGGCGTATATCAGCGCTAACCCGGCATTTTGTCAATCATCATGAAATTTCTCACTCAACCCTGTCACACAGCTGCCATTGAAATTTTTTAATGACAGTTGTCAAAATTCAAAACAATTTTTAAAACATTACATTCGTATTCAGCGGTTCCGAAAAGTATAGGATACCAATTTTCACGAGAATAAACTGAAAAAAAAAATCAATTTGTCACGCTTGTTTTTCAATTTGAATTTCAAATTCTCGGTGGCACGTGATACTACCATCACTCAAATCAGCTGAAATTTTACACATAAACTTTTTTTTTTCATGCAGTCCCTATCGAAATGGTGGGACAAATAAATTTAAAGTTTTAATTTTTTAACGGTCACCGTGCTCTACAGCCATATTAAATAGCACAAATAAAATAAAATGGTAGAAATGTCTAAAGCAGTGGTCTCTTGGCAAGTAGTACCTTTAAGGTTTGGAAAGAAGGAAGCGTATGATAACAGCATTGTGAAGGAGCAGGTAACAGCGAAAGAGGGATGCTGTGATGTTATCTGTCCAGTGCTTCTAGTGACAGCTAGGAGACGTCTGCTCGCCGGCGTCGGGCGCCACGAGCACAATAGACTCCACTCCCAGGAAGAGAACTTGTGCGCACCAATTATTCTGCTGCCACGACGCTTCTCTCGACGGACACAAGATTCCGTCTCATGGGAATATTTTATGGCTTTCGCTTTCGGAAGCGGACAACTAACCACCAACGAATGTTCTTGTGCGTTACGATAATATGACAACAAAAGGGTCACAGGATTCCTACGAGAGAAGTAAGAGAAAGACAATAATGTGAAGAAGAAGAAGAAAAGAGTTAAAAAATGGGCTCTGTTTTTCTCTCCGTATTCAAGAAGTCATGTTTCTTCTATTCCAGTTTATTGAATTACAAAAAAGTATATCAAATCATCACTCATCTTCTTCTGATTCTATTACGAGATAGAAAGTCTTTTTAGACGCTAAAAGAGCTGTAGATGAGAAAGAGTATTTTGCCTTACACTCAGATATTCTCCATTGTTTTAGATCATTGCTTTGAGTCACGCGTTTTCAGAAAGTATTCAAGATAGGCTTACTATTCGCATGATAATTGCAAGCTTAGAAGAATTTCACCTAAACATTTGATAAAACTATATATATAAAAGGGAGGCAAAAAAACTTTTACGTCGTATCTCTTATAAATGAGAGAAGCTTCAGTGGAACGGGAAGAGGGGGGGGACGTGGGATAAAAAGGTTGCAAACGTGCCTCCTTTGTCATCTATTAAAACAAAAATTTTTTTTCTTCGAAGAGCTTTAATGTACGCGAAGAGAAAGATGCAACCTCTGGTAAGACCACGACGACAACGCACCTTGTCCGTGATCCTGAGATATCGCAAAACAATCTTCAATAGACTATTACGAATTATACTCATTTAAATTGGCTGCTCTAAATACGACATAATGACGGTATTGAACGATACACGTTCACGTTGCAAGAACGGAAAGGGTGGTTACAAAAATCGTCTGAAAATCTTAAAATATACTTTCCGAATAACTTTTTGTACTCACTATCATTACATTTCGAGCACTGGTCAATTGTATATTCATAACATTCAATTTATTTATTTCTATTTTATTACTTCAGTAATTCGCCGAATTCTATCGACAATATTCACTTTTCAAGGACTCGCCCTTCTCTGTACACTCAAGGAATACAAAAAATATTTTTTGTTTACTTACAGCCGGAAGTTTAAAGAGCTATACTTTAATAAGAACTTTTATTCAATTTTCGTTCTTCTTCTATAAATCAATTTTTACGCAACACACGCGTCACATACGTTATGATTCAACACACGACACATTACACCTCGCATTGTGAACAATATCTGCAAGTTGTGTTGTATTTGTGTGAACTATAAATGATAATGTTCAAGGACACCAGAATTCCCGCTGGTGTTCTGAGGAAGGGTTTCACTCTCCTGAGTAGAGTCTGTTTCCGTTTCACGCTTCACGCTTCACGTTGCCTCAGAGAATCAGATTAATGGAACAGAAATAATTTGCCTAAATTACTGATAATCGTAAACGCTGTTCTGGTTTTTGGAGGAAAGACACCGAGCAGCAACTACTCAGTTAGTTCCTAATATTTTGAAAGTGAATTCCCACGAAATCCCACACAATCCCCGTCCTGCGCTATTTCAATAAGTCACCTGTTGCTGTGTACGACGTTGGCTCGGAAAAGCACAAAAACCCACCACCTGTTTGCCTTCTCACCGCCGGCATTCCTGCCTTCGTGGGGGTTGGGTGTCTGGCGCCCCCTGGCGGTGCGTCGGCGGCCTCCTTTGCCTTCCGAACGGTACATTCCACCCCACGCCAGCCCTCTTGTTCCCTGTTCCTGGAAAAGGGAACTGAAGGCAGATTAGCAGCCCTTAGCTGCGGGGCAGCGCCATTACACGGCGGTTTCCCTTCGCGCCTCTCGTGCCTTCAATCTGATCGGAAGGGCGCAAACATTGGAGCCTCGTTGCTGGGAAACAACGAGACAAATCACGCTGCCACCACTATACGTAACGTAGATATATTCTTTCACAATCTCGTCCTGAATTTTAAAAAACAACAACAACATTTATTTGTATGACTTCATTTATTCACTTCCACTCAAATGAATTTTATCTAAATAACTTTCAAGTGTATCCTAGTTTGCGCTTTCGAAGTCAGTAAATATGGATACACGTACTGTACATCGAAATGCACCGACGAATTGTATCACTTATAGCACGAACTGAATATACAAACATTGAATCAATAAGAAAGAATATTCAAATACCCCAAAAGATAGCAAAGTGCTCTTTTCTCTCGCGTTGTGACGTATTCAAATTATTAGTATTTTCTTTCGGAGGAAGAGGTATCGATAATTTTATTAATTTTTAATGGAAACTATACATTGAACTTGGAACTATCATTGTATTGTTTACTTCGATTATAAACTATTTTTTGCATCCCTTCTTCACAGTCCGAGAATACGAAAAATAACATTTCTGGAATTTAATGGAATCGGAAGAGAAGATCAACAGTACATTAGAGAATGCTGAAATATTCTCTAAAATGTAGAGCGAAGCATCAGAAAGAAAACGACATTTGCCTTCAACGGGTTCAACACCTGCGATCACGTGTTCATTTCGTTTTTCCGATTCTACGAAATGTTTTTTTTTAATGAAAGAAAACTTCCATTATAATTTGATTTCTATGAAATATTTTGTGGCGGGGGAATGTGGTTACTACATACGTACTCGCGTACCGAAGTCAGCGAAGTAAACAGAACCACTGATTTTAGGGCTTAAATGAAGAGCAGCAATTTCTTGTGTTGATGGTTTTCGTAATAGCTGTTCTGCTAACTCGTCGCTGCTTGACATGCCCTCTCCTCCTCTCCCTTCAGCGTCAAAGTGGCCGTTAGTGGTGTTAGTGGTGATCCGTGAAAAGAACCACCATGGTGCTCAGTGCACGCAATTAGAGACAACAACAAAAAATCTGAGTAGTGGTTCGTAGAATCCGTACACTCCCACAGAGGAACACGCTTTCTTAGGCAAATATCCAGTAGCCAGAAAGTTTTGCATTGAAAGAAATCGGTTATTTCTGAGATTTGGATATATCATATAGAAGGACCCTCTCACGAAAAATGATACTTATCCATCTTATCATGCCTCGACTCACAATCACAATGCTACGAATAATTTAAATGATTATAATTCATTGAATCGCTTTTAAATATAGCAAACGTATTACAATCGCAAGGAGCGTGTTCACCTCCTCTTCCAGCACTCGTCGTCAGCGTCAAATGGCAAATGATCCGCAAGTGCTTTTCAATGCCAACGTCACGTGTAGCAGTCGCGCGACGCGACGGGACGGAGATAGAAGAAACATATCCAAGGTTTCCTCAAGTCCAATTTCGTGTATCGATTTCATTTTGAAAAATTTAACAATTTAATGGAAACAGATAACGTAAAGTATTGCGAAATTTTAAAAAAAACACTTAAAAACAAATGATAAAGATTTGAACTTTTAAGAGAGAGGAAGCCAACGTATGTTCTTAAATGATTTAATTAATTAAACACTAATTGCTTCATGATGTCGAGGCCGAATTAAGGATCAATGATGTCCTCTCACTCCCAGCAACCATTCAACACTAATTGATCTAAAGGTGAAGGATACTTCTTTAGAAACGTACGGCGTGACTTTCTCAGGTGAAGGAACAGACGAGAGCTTCCGAAAGTGGAAGGCGTAAGAATTTTTGGACCAAAACCTACTCATGATTTGCACGAAGGAATTGGGAAGGAGAGATGTTACGTTGTCAGGGAATAGAAGGCATATCAACTGGCATTTTTCTGTCAGAGGAGGGAAGCATCTTCTTTTTTTTTCCCCTTGGATGTGGTGTTAATACTTTGAAGCACCCGTGACCCGACCTGACCCGACCTAACCTAAAACCCTGTCTGGGTCGAACGCGAGTTCTTGTAGGTTTTACCTTTCGGTGTAATTGAGTGGATGCAATTATGGTGTTTATGTTACATACTATCCTGGCCCGGGTTTTTCTACGTTTTTCCTTCGGGTAGAGGCGGATTTCTTATACAGGTTCTCTAGATTTTGTCTAGGGGCGTGTTTATTGTAACAATAAATCGTGAATTTAGTGTTGTTGTTTTTCAACTCTTATGATTTTTAAACACTATACTCAGAATAATTAATCTATAGTTCGATAATAACTTGTACATGTAAATTTACAAACATATATTTGCGTTAAATTACAAACATAGTGACATTATATACGTATTATAACTCGCAGCTAACTTTTTATCTTATCTAGGAACTTATGCAAAAAAAAATTGAATCCGCCTCTGCCTTAGAGCCCTTGATCGGAATTGATGGAATACGTCCCTTGCTTGCTTCCGGAGAGTAAATTAGTTTATGGTCCTCCACGTGGTCATACATGGCAGTTGGTACTGTTTTTTGACAATTAATTTATTATTATACTAAAACCGTGATGATATCTCAATTTTTTCGAATACTTGACGATAATCCGAAGAAGAATAAAATAATTCACCTACATCAACCCTTAAAAATCAGAATTTGAAAAAAAATCTCCTCCTACGGAGAGTGGAGCAATATAATCTTGTCCGATACTTTTCTCTCTACGTCGATGAATCAGTGAGGGAGTCGGTTCAGTCATTGAGGACAACTTCGCTTATATTGTGAAATATCTCTGAAGAAGTCAGTCCAAATTCGTAAATTGAATGTAAGAAAGCGTTGATAGCAACCACAGGGTCCACTGTTTGAATGTCGCTCTGGAAATATCATTTCTGAATTCTTTATTGTCAACATCATGAAGTTCCTGGCAATTCAATGGTATTGATTTCTTCATAACTAGATATTTCAACATAATCTTCGTCTATTGCATGTACGATTAAACCATTTTCCAGTAGATATCAATTTTGATACTCTTCAAATCTCTTTTTACTTTTTTAAATCTTCAACAGCGTATGTGAATTTTTCAGGCGGGTTCAGCAACAGTTCTTGATGGCATGATTTCATGGCGTTCCTGGAATATATGATTTCGTAGTAGGAGAACCAATAGAGGAATAGCGATTAAGTTTAACTAGTCACGGAGAATTAATATATTTCCCACGAGAAAAAAATTGTAATGGACAGTATCTCCATAATACAGAGTTACAGTCTCATATTTATACACGAATGTCCTTTAATCAGAATCGAAAGAATGCAATGACGCAGAGAGAGCTGCCATTAAATCAATCGTCAACGTACATGGATATCAGAGAGCAAGAGTCGATTTGGAGGGAGCGAAATGCGGCATTGGCTCTTCGCTTCTCGCGCTGAGTTCATCGACTGATTGTGTGCGTGGGTGGGCAGCCCCCCTCCCCCTCTTCCTCAAACAGAAGGTCATGGCCCCCCGTCTGCTACACTGCTACCGCCATGTCACGCTAACTACGGTAACTTCGGTGCACGCAGACGTCTCCGCTAAATCGTCAGATGTTTTGAAACGGGTCGTCGCATTGGGCGAGAGGGCATTGAACCGAACGAACTGCACGCTTAACGAAACTACTTACTTCAATGAAGAGGAGAGGAAATACTGTATCGAACCATAAATAATTCATCGGCAGGAAGCAGCCGGAAGAGAATGGAAATTTCAATGGACCGCGTGGAACTGGATGCAGCTGTGAGTGGAAATGTTGTACTGTTGTACGGAAGACGAACGGGTGGTGCAGTGGTTAGCACACCAGTGACCAAAGCAGCGTTCCCGGGTTCGATTCCAGACTCGTCGCCATTTTCACCTCGCCGAAAGTTATCAGAAATTTTCCTCTTTTTTTTACTCAAATCAATGAATTACTTAACATTATAGAATAAATGATACGGAAGGAATTGATAAGGTTCAATACAGTAGAATCCTTTGTTCATGTTGGGAGTCAATTGAACTAATAGATGTATGAATTAAGTGGCCCCTTTGGCAGAGTGTTGAAAACAATACGATGGCAAAGTTTATCATTTGCAGCGTTGCACCGAAGTGTTTTGTGAATTCGGAGCATTTGGTTGTTGGTGTTATTCTGCGCCGCTAGCATTTTTAAAAAGTTACACGTTGCTTTGGCCCTTCGTGTTAGTCAAAGAAATTTCTGAGAGAAAAAGAAAGGCTAAGGACAATAAAGGCAGGAGATGCAATGACCTTTCATTATAAAAGGAAACATTTGCGAAAATAAAGTGTAGGGGCAAAATGTCATAATTCACCTCTATCGTATACAGAGAGTACATCCCAACATTTGACTCTAATGAACAGTCTGGAGCCCGTTATCAAGGGGGGAGACTAATCGGGGACCATTTGAAATGCATCAATTAAATCATTAACAATTAACAATTTTGTATTGTTAATAACAATTACAATTATAACTAACAGCAAATATTAACCTGGTAACACTTTTATAAAGTATGCTATTTATCAAATTCAATTTTATCTGGTGAGAGTTCAGGTCCAATGGGGTGGGGGCTGCAGCCCCCTTAGTTCCTCCCCCATAGATCCGCCACTGGCCATGAGTAGACAGACTAACATGTAATATGGAAATTGCATGAATCGTGGAAAGAAGCGAAAGAGGCAGTGCGTTGTGGGCATGTGTGGGCATGTGTGGACATATGTGTGAGCGAATTGCGTACGTTGCTCCCGCAGCGTCGAAGCCACCCATCCACGCAAGAGCGAGAGAGAGAGAGAAGGAACAGTCTGCTCTCCAACACGTGCCCAAGCATACGATCGAGGGATGGGTGCATTTCGATACAAAGATTATCGATATTTTTTTTACTACTTTACGTGACTCGAGTCCAAAAATTTAAACCTGATTTGGGAGTTTTACTGACCTCATTAGCACCAGGTTCGATGTCGCCTTGGTTCACAGTTGTAAAAATAATACTCACCCCCCACCCCCCACTCTCAAGTCTCGTCACAGAATATGCTTTATACTGCATACCGTCATTTTACTAGATTACATCTCAGAACGAAATTTTCATATAGAGCAATAAATGAAAAGCTGCTTATGTTCAGGAAAATATCCTCTTTAAAATATTGTTCATTGGTTGGTTCTTTACAATTTCTGAAACCAGATGGACAGGAGAGATGCATAGAAGTGGATAAAAGTAAACCACAACAAAAGTAGGAATCTGTAATAATACGTATTGGACTTGCACTCGTCGCATTTGCATCGTGGGATTTGTACAATGAACAGCTGCAAATCCCCACACGTCCCCTTCAACAAAATAATGACGGAGGAGGAAGAATACGTGTGGGGATTTGAATCTTTGTATCCTCACTGCATCAGTTGCGACAGAGTCAAATAAACACGCGTCTCATTTTTAGGACCTTTTTTGGGGGGGCAAATTAAAGCTCCTCGGAAAGATAGCACAGTGTAAAATTTTATCTCCAGATGATAGAGGAGGCATTTTTTGAACACCTCTCTTCCCATTTGTGGGTCCTTTTTGTCTCAACCGTGCCTATAATTCCCCTTTCCTCACTTTTAATGCAGTTTTTTATAATAATCTAGAGCTGATTTTATCATTTATAAGAGGTATGACATGTGAGTTTTTTTTCATTAAAATATAGGTTCGGATCAACATCAAATATTTAATTGATGTTAACTCATACTTCCTTAGCTTGCAATGAACACGCAAATTACGATCATATCTTATTTATTAAACGATTAGAAAAATAAGGTTTCAAAAATAAAACCAATGGGAATTCTTTCGTATTTCCTTCTTGACATTCGTAATTATTTGATGTTGATAATTGTAACTCGATGATTTAGAATCGGACCGAGAAGACTTCTCGAATTAGTTGAGTTTTTTGTCCCTCTCTCCCACCCCCGCTACGTAACCCTCCTCATTGCTTTGAAGATTGCAATACGTACAATACTAATCGTATTTTTTTTTTCCTTTTTCATTTGAAATAACTGGAGCCCTGCATGTTCTTATTCTAATTCATGTAGTCCTTCCTCTCTTTGCAAGATGTTTGAAATTATCTCCCCTCCCCTCCCCTTCCCTCCTGCTCCCGCATCCCGCGCCTCGTGTGGAGAAGCGGCGTTTTTCGTGGTCCAATGTCAAGAGCGGTTGCAGCGTCAACGCCCGCCCTCACGGCTTCTACGACGGGACATATGTTCCAGCTAAGCGGCAAAAAGTCGGAATGAAAATGACAGTTTGTCTTAACCAGGGGCAACCTTGAATCCCGTAACATATACAACCGAACACACAGAAACAAAACGTTGCTACGAAAACACATCTTTCTTCACTGCAAATCATTTACGCGAATCAAGAGACTACTTTTGTGCGACACGAAATAACCTACGATCACAAATTGTCAAAGAAAAAAAAAAAAGAAAAAAAGATCTCGTCTACAATACCCTATCACGAATGCTCTTATTATTTCCCAAATAAGAATAATGATTTTTTCCCCGAAATTTTTGTGTTCTCAACGGTGGTATCAACTATTAATTGAAGATCGTCGACGGTTGTAGGAGAAGATTCTTCTGACCAGATTTCACTCAACAGAAACGAAATATAAATAAATTCTTTTTTTTTAAATATAAGTAGCGTTAACACTACATTGAACTCATTTCCAAAATTATCAAGTTATATACAGCCATAGGATAACTTCCTGTGATATTAATAATACTCATATTTTTACATTTTAAGGGATGTGAATTTGAAAATCGAGAGATATTTCTTTCCGAAAATGATTACGTAAAAAAACATCAAAATTTAAAGCCAGCTGGAAGTTGGAAGTTTGCAAACCCACGAATTTCAGGAATCGCAAAGAGAGAGAGAGAGAGAGAGAGAAGAGTAATGAATCAACCACTGAACCGAGGAACTGCGTGTTGCGTTTAAAAAATCTTGAACGGGTGGAGGAGTTTTCTTAAACTTGACAGATTGGAGGGTAACTAGATTATACCTGAAATATTACATTTTTTACTCAAATAATACGGACAAAACAATACAAGAAAGTTGGACCTTGACGAGATGACGGGGGTTGATATCCTGTGAGAGCATCAGGAAGAAACTAGCAGCAGATCCAGTTCCCGATGCTGCATTTGCAAGTTCACTTGGCGAACGGGTGTCAAGATACGAGCAGCTCGCTCCTCAAGACACACAGGAGCACGTGACCAGGCAATGTTTAAGCGGTGGGAGAAGGGGGTTCACCTTCGTTTAACACCGACGCCATAGAATTACGTTTTCTTGCTTTTTTCCTTCTTCTTCTTCTTTCACCATTGTACACTTTCAACTTGTTGTATTATATACATATATACCATAATCATCATTAATTATATTATACGACACAAAATAATTAGTGGATAGCTTCTTTACACAAAAATAGAAAGTCCAAGAAGCACGTGAAGGACAAAGAGTTGATTCATTTTTTAGATGCCGATATCAGGAGAAATACCGGGACTGTGAGGTTTCATATTTTTATGAATAATTTAGTATTTCGTACAGTTTCACACAATTTTGTTTCATCTTTTCTCCGAAGAGAATAAACTCAATTCAACGTAATTCAAAGTGATCAGGTTGATGTGAATGAAATCATTTTTCCAAACCAAAAGATTAACGAGAGAGAAACCAGATCTACACCGTCGATACGTTGGGGTTGCGCGAAGGGAGAAAGGGAGGGAGGGAGGAGCATCAAGGTCTTAAAATAAAATAATAAACAATATTTAATAGAAACCAAATTTATCGATTGTTTAAAGTGGCAAAGTGTGCATTTATCTGTTGCGAGTTCAGGTAGATCCGCCAATGGAAACCAGCTTTCGTTTGCGAGATATTTCGGAAACCAAAAATATCACCTAGGTAAGATTGTTCTAGCTGTTTGGAAATCCCTTTCTTCATATAAAACGTAAAGATTTAGTTTTATTTCAGTCACTATCACGAAACCTTTTCACCTCCGCGTGTAAATGAATCAGATCCCCGTGAGAAGAGTGAATAACTTTTGACGGTGGAGAAAATGAATGAAGACTACCCGTGTATGGCGCGTCAAGCTGAGAATTACAAGCAAATAGTAAATATTGGTTTTATTTACTGTCTGAGATAATGACACTTCATAGGCAATCTCAGTTTTATGCCGGAGCTATTTCCTTTCAAAGAATAGACGTGTTGATGAGACGAGGAGTCTCCTCTTCCCTTTAATTGCAGTCACTCGAGTTGAGGTTAGGAAACGTAGAGTCAGTTGCAGAAACTCGCTTCTCTTCGCTATTTTTCGTAGGCCAGAAATAATAATAATAAATTTATTGTCACGAACTTCGACAAATGAACACTAATGGAAACGAAGTAAAGAATGTGAGAAGGAAATGACAAAATCATTACGAAATGAAACATGACAAGAAAACTGGGATTGCAGCAATTGAATTTTTTTGTTAATAATAATAATAATAAATTTTAAATTTATTGTCAAAAAACAGTACAAACTGCGTCATGTGACCACGTGGAGGACAATAAACTAATTTACTCTCCGGAAGCAAGCAAGGGACCATCCCATCAATTCCGATCAAGGGCCCTAAGGCAGAGGCGGATTCAAAAATTTCAGCAAAAGTTCCTAGATAAAATAAAAAGTTAGCTGCGAGTTATAATACTAATAGAATGTCAATATGTTTGTAATTTTACGCAAAAAATTACATGTACAAGTTATTTTCGAATTATAGATTATTCTGAGAGTAGTGTTTAAAAAATCATAAGAGTTGAAAAAACACTAAATTCGATTTATTGTTACAATGAACACGCCCCTAGACAAAGCCTAGAGAACCTCTATAAGAAATCCGCCTCTACCCGAATGAAAAACGGAGAAAAACCCGGGCCAGGATGGGGCTACAGAATTAATGTACACAACCGTGCCAAAGTTGAGTACACATAAAACTAAATTAATATGAGCCATAAGACAACACAATCATGCAAGAAAATAGTTTTTGAAATTGTTATAAGTTGTTTAAAAAGTACTGCAGCAATGGCGTGATAAAGTACAAGACGGATTTAACTTTTATTAAAATCAATAAATTCTTTTACAGCGTAGAAGCACTGGTGCAGGAGGTAGTTTTTAACCGCGGATTTGAAGATATTCAATTTCATAATGTCTTTTATATTCTTGGGCAGGGAATTATATGGAACGATTCCCGTTCTATATAATCTCTGTTCCTCGTAATAGTCATCCAACGTTATGGTCGTCATGTGGTATCAAAGAATATACAGTTATGCGACGCGTCTTTTCTTCGAACTTCAGGTATTTTATCGTAAACGTTCCCTCGTCGTTACGAGGATGTAATTAATGACTTACATTAATCCAACAAAAATGAAAAATTCACGGAAAACGTAAAATCAATTACTGCCTCGACAATACATTTTGTAATAGCAGTGCAAATTGTACCTTATTTCTTATGATATCGCCGTTAAGCGATGGGAATTAAATTATTTCCGTATTCGGAGAGGAATTACATCAGTGTCAGATCCATTCACACCGTAACTGAGTTTCTAAATGAATAGACACATCTCAAATAATTGAGATCAAATTATTTATGTTGAACCCACACTACATGAGTAAATTTACTAGATTGTACTTTACAATATTTTCAATTTTCTATGTTTAAGTTTGTTCATTTTTAAATGGTATATTGTATTTTCTAAATTTATTGTGTATTCCTTTTGTTGTGGAACACTGATGATGCACAAAATCTCCCGAAAATTTTCCGTTTTGTAATTAAACAAATTAATTAAAGTTGTGGAAGATAATTTCATTTTCTTTCCTTAACATTTCAACATGTTGTCGGTTGCAACCGCGATCAAGTTGAGAACGAAGTCAGTTGTCAAAATTATCCCAGATTTCTATTCTAAGGATGAAATGACGGGTTGACAAAATGTCTGAAATCATCATCTGACCCTCATAGATCGCGCTCTTCGTTCATTCGATCAGTGCACGAGGAAAATCCTCGGATGT
Source organism: Laupala kohalensis (assembly GCA_002313205.1). Classification (NCBI taxonomy): domain Eukaryota; kingdom Metazoa; phylum Arthropoda; class Insecta; order Orthoptera; family Trigonidiidae; genus Laupala; species Laupala kohalensis. Next base: position 51,255 of record NNCF01130852.1, on the reverse strand, counting down.
TTAGCGATCCTTTGCATCTCTTCCATCTACAAGTGCTTCATCAGCCTCTCTTTCATGCATCGGGAACCAACACACGGCGCGAGAACGCGGAGAGAACCTTGCGGGACGTCAAGCAACACGCAACAAAAGCATCGTAATTGGCGCAAACGACGAAAAGAGGTTTCTTTGGTCAACGAATCCGAAGAAGCTTAGGGGTCTGCTTCGACAAACAATTCTTTACTACGGAATTTAATGTTAATTCACTTACACAGATTTTGGCATGCACTCTCGGATGTAGAAACAAAAATTCTATTTACTATGACACTTGGAGAGTAAATAATACAAGTTTCTGCAGCCTTCCTGGTTTTAAACTTCGACCCATGTAGAGTCGGCTAGACAAAAGTAATCCAAAAATTCAATCCACACTGAACTTCCATTTGTTGTGTTTAATCTTTGTACTACCATCTTCAATTGTTGCACGATCCTTTCGAGTGTCCAAATCACGGGCAGCAACAGCAAAAAGAAAAAAACACTTCAAACACACTGTAACTCTGAAGAATGACGAAATCGGAGAGACAACTCGTAAAACAGCTGTTGTGTGCCTCAGGTTGACTCTTCCCGTCGGCATACCAATATGAGCACAAACTCATCCCTAAGTACTCGGAGCTCCAAGCACAAACTCAATGTTTTGAGAAACAGCATAGACTAAGTAGGTTGTGACAATCAATAAACGACGGCTTGCGGACTTCTAAACGCTCTCCAAAATGTCTCCACAAAACACAGAAACAGACCCTCGAAAATGTGAAAGAGATCTCGAGAACGAAGAACACGACTCTGCAGGTCAATATTTTCTCACTATTTGGAGAAAATACTTTTCAAACTTATATCGTCAAGAGTTAAAAACCAACAAGCTGAAAAAACTTTGCGTGTATCATAACTTCGTGTTTACGAAAACACTAGAATTACTTCAGGGTTTGAAAACATTTCATCGCATCGGGAATATTCTCTTAATAATAGATTAAAAGACAATTTTGCATATATTCCTTCTTCCGTGAACCCTACACGTGGAGAAGATATGCGATAACTTGCGATCATCGAGGAATCGAACCCGGGACTTCCCGGGCATTCATCGCAGGGGTGTTAACCACTATACCACCTGTTCGCCTTCCACAACTGTGCACTATTTCCACCCAGATCTAAACCCCGGGTGGTGTAGTGGTTAACAACCCTGCGATCAAAGCAGGAGTCCCGGGTTCGATTCCTCGATGGCTCGTCGCCATTTTCACCTGATCGCAAGTTATCATACAATTTTATTACGCAAATATAGTGAAAACTTCTATGTGCGGCCAGATATGAAAAAATAAATACGAGCCTCGTGGAACCCACCACTCGTCTCGCGGTCACGTGGAGTGACGGAAATGTCAGTGAAACAAGTTCCTCCAAACACTTTGACACTGCATCACTAATTGCAGGAAAGTGTGCATATGTTAGAGGAGGCGTCGTCTTCAAAACGCCTATTCTTCTTGAAGGCAGGATTCATTCGTGGAAATGTTTAGACTCTTCATTCGCAAAGGAGATGGAGTTTGAGAAAAAACGTCTTCTTTACGAATTCCGTCGCTTTCATGCTTTCTTTCTCCATTTCATCTTTTCTAGGATTTTTCTATCATTTTACCCAAAACGTTGACGCTTTGCGTATAGAGCACCCGACTCCCTCTCTCTGATCCCATATGTGCTCGTCTGCGGGGGCTATAACCGGGGAGCATTTTTGTTTAAAAATTATGGTTTTACAACACACACTTTATAAATATCACCTATAAATATCACCTATAAATAAAATGCGCAAATAAAGAATTAACAATCTGGTATTACTAATAACAATTATTTATTAAAGTTATCAATATGGTATTATTAATTTAATCAAACTGGTATGATTAATAACAATTACAACAATTAGATTATTAATAACCATAATTATAACTAATAATCTGCCTTAGGGCCCTTCATCGGAATTGATGGAATACGTCCCTTGCTTGCTTCCTTCCAGAGAGTAAATAAGTTTATTGTCCTCCACGTGGTCATACGCAGCTTGTACTGCTTTTTGACAATAAATTTATTATTATTATAACATTTATTAATCTGGTAACACTTTTACAAAGTATGCCATTTATCTACTTCAATTTTATCTGTTAAGAGTTCAGGTCCAATTGGGGGAAGGAGGAGGGTCTTTAACCTCCTTAACGCCCCCCCACCCCCCACCCTATGGATCCGCCGCTGACTGCGATCGAAGATCAGAATGTTGACTTGTATAGAAGACACTGTGGTGGGGGAATAAGATCTCGCTCATCTTCTGTTAAGCGAGCGTAAACGACAGGATCTGTATGAAGTGAATGGTACGTTGATGCAAGAGTTTTCCGTTTTAAGTTGAATTAAACAAAGTAGGATCCGTCGTAATGGAGACCCTGGTTGGAAACCCGTTTGGCCTCTTAATCCAAATTCCGGAGAAATAGATTTTCGTTCGAAAAGATTCTACAATTTCATGGGGTTATCACGTGACACGTCGTTGCAACTCATTCTATTGTACTGCATACGCAAACGAACACGCAAGAACTGATTCGTAGAAAATCCCGTCATGTGTATTCAAAGAAAAATAGACTCGGAATCAAACTGGCGAACTCTCTCCCCCTCCCCTGCCTCGACACGAACACGTGATCACACCTCACTCCCCATCCCGCCCGTCAGCAGTTATCGTGCGCTGAAAGAGAGAGAGAAAAATACTCTTCCGTGGGAAACGTCCGTTAAGAGGGGTTGAATTGTAGTTTTCATAAAGGGAGACAGTTGTGTGCAATACATGTAAACACTTGTGGGCTACTGATGAAGAATCCTTCACAGACGATTCGGTGGCTACTGCGGCGACCATCTCGAGTGTCGATGTTGAAGGTGGGCGCAGGCCTCTTCCCTCAGCGGGTGACCCAACAGCTACTGATGTGGCGAGTGGAGACCCAGTGCTATTTATACAGCGGGAAGCGGCAGCGTGCTTCTCTCGGATTGGTTGGAAGGCGATCGATTTGGAGATTTTTTTTATTATTAACAGGTTTAGGATTTAAGTTTCGAAGCAGGGGATACCTGGCGCTATTAATCTTCAGATTTTCCTCTTTGCTGTTGAAATTATTCCGGTGCTTATAAATTTCAATTGCCTCTCGTCGTACTGCAACGTGGAAGCAATTTTCACGGTTCCATGAAATTGGATATCGTGTCACTCTCTCCACGCGTGTTCAGCGACAGATGACTTGTCTTCTTCCATACTACATCCTTACCATCAAATGAAGTGTTACTTTTCAGTTATTGAATGGTAAAAGAACTTACTTATATTTCACTAAAAGTTATATGTAATTGCGGAGTTCTTCCTACTCACGCTCCACTTACACACAACTTCGATTTGGAAAAGTTTAAACTATAATTTGAGAATTACTCATTTTTACTCGAGTCTCCGAATCGTTTCTTCTGCGACTCGCTTTGTAAAATTGTTTTTATTTTTTATCATCAAAAGAAGTTGGATGCACTGGAGACCGAGAACTTACAATTCTGTGCGCGTAGCATCGCAGTAAGCGCTAGAGGTGGTCCATAGCGCTTTTCAAACGTGTTATTATTGAATATTGTTAATAGTAGATCATAGCTACAAATTAACCATGTTTTCCGCCATAATGATTCATAGAACTGGTATTAAAACAAGTAGCATAGAAATAACTAAAAAAATATATAGTATTCAGGGGGCTATCGGCGCCTTGGTTGGCTACTTCTTCGATGTAAGCCGTTTTCCCGTAATCTCTCCCCTTCGCGTAAGTGAGTGAAATTCCCAGGAACTGCGTTTGCAAAGTGAAGCCTTTGCTCACCTCAGGAATGTCATTCCCGTCCAGCACTAAAACTCAAGCATCCAGTGTTGCCAACTACTTCTTCTTCCACTTTTCCTTATGTGTTAAAGAAATATGAGGAAGTTGACGACTCGTCCACCCTATGCATACTATTCCCTGGTAACGTTCGCGTTGCAGAGCTCAGAGATGTAATTCAAGAATTCTTCGGTATGAGTCCTCGTATTTAGGCTTTTCAAATAGAAGATGAAGAAGATACTCTTTTAAAAATGACCGTTGGTGTGCCATCGCCAAACGGCCATTGGTGGCCATATGAAATGAACGGCGAGTCAGTGGCCGTTTTGACTACAGTACGAAATATGTCTTTCATTTTGCTTCCATTCCACCTTCAAGTTGTTATTCTGCAAAGTAGGGTTTCTTTCATAGTAACTAATATCAAGTTAAGATATCTTATAGCAAAGAGCTTCTGCAAAAGTTAAACATTTTAATGTTACGATTAAAAAGTTCACTTGTCAGGAAGTGACGGTATATGGAGGTGCGGTGTTGGTAGTATTAGGTCTACATGATATAAACTATATTTATCAATACTATTACTTTTTTAAAATAAATTACGTATTATTACTACATCTTCTTTATTCTATCGGGAACTGAACAGTAATTTATCGTTCCCGTTTGGGAAGGTATTTTCAAACGATCAAGAAATGAAGATTAGATAGAGCTTTATTTAATTTTTCTTTGATACACAAGTCCCTTTCGCTTTCAGAGAACTAATTTATCACATTTAACAAGACCTACGCAGTGTTCTTAAAATGAAATAACTGGTACAGACAATAAGCCTCTGTTGATGATACTTGATTTCTTGCGTTGAGCGCGAGTCCTCAGCCGAAGCGGAGAAGACGGTCATTACAACAGCGATTGTGCGCCGTGGAGATTCCTTCTCCTGGCAGCGAAGTCTGGATGATGAAGTGTGAGAAACTTGTCGAGACGGAGAAGGTGATACGAAGAAGCTGAAAGAAGCTTTTTCAGGAAAATTCGTTGCTTCTCTCATATTCTATTATTACGTGAGACAACAATTCAGTGCTCACTTTTAATCGTCCATTTGCGAAACCAATGAGCATAAATAAAAAAGAATAAAAAGCTTACATTAACTCTTCTGTAGAAACATCGTAAAACGATAAATAGTTAAAAATGTATTTTACCTTTTTATGGACGAATAACATTGTTTGTCGTAAAGAAGTCGCTTCACTTGGATTCGCGCCGCCGAAACATAGTGAGTTCTTTACGACGAAAAAAAGTAATAAGTTTTTAACTCTTTTTATTTCAATACTCGTATATTACGTGATGGATGTTATTAAAACGATAAATTCTATTCTTTGGAGTAAAACCACACAACCATTTTAATATAATATATTGTATCACAAGTGAAAGGTAATTTCCTTCATTTATGTAAAATGTAAATAAAATAAAAACAAAATTCTTTGGCTGCTTTAGAAGTTTATGCAAAATATTTGTTTTGCAGATCTCGTGAAGAGCGAATACATTTGCCAAATACGTTGGCGTGTTGTACATCGTTATGTTTCTCATTGAATAAATTCTTCGCGGTAGTACTGAAACCGTCGCGTACTTGTACTTACGAGAAAACTCTGTCCTCGAAATTGAAACGTATTTTCATAACAAATTTTAATTAACTAATCGTACATTGCTCTCCAAAGAGGAGAAATGTATACATATTTTTCCGTAAAAAATTGACGGCAGAGGCCCTACCTTTTGATAGGCCGACCTTCCCACTTCCGTGCTCCCAGATTTTCTGTTATTAAACCCAAAAACATAATTATCGACAAAGATCCAACGTAGCGATCTATACAAACGTATCATCGTTCACTATAATTGTACACAATTTCTAGGACTCGCATCTACATCCACCGCCTCCACAGACACCGTTCTCACGCAGCAGCCATCTTCACAGAACCCTTAGGTTTTCAGACGTTTCGGAAAGCGAACGATGTGTATAAATGCTTACCATTCTTTTTATTCAAAAACTTGAATAAACTATAAGTTACTCTCCGGAAACAAGCAAGCGACCATTCCATCAATTCCGATCAAGGGTCCATGGGCAGTGGCTAAGGATTTAATATTTACAAAATAAATTATTGAATAAATACCCACGGTTATCTATTTTATTATTAAAAATAAATTGTAGATATTAGTGCGGTAAAAATTCGAGATTAATAAAACAAAAGTATTAATGACAAGGAAAACCCGCCACTACCCGGAGGAAAACCCGGGCCGGGATGAAAGGGGTTACAGAGATAATGTGCCAAGGTTGCTTACAGTTAGAAATAAAGTATTAATAAACAAAAAGGAGCAAAATCAACGAATTTAATCTAGAGTACTGAATTAATTCCTTTTACATGCTATAACTATAACAATGGCGTGATAAAGTATAAGAGATTTTTTTAAAAGCATAACAGATATTCACTATTCTATTATTCACCCAGCTCTTATTCCCACGAGGGTTTTCATTGGTCTTCCCGCCACTTCACACAATTTCACGAGTTTTGATAAAAAGATGTTTCCAAAGAAACAGTCTTTACCCCTTAACTGAATTTCAGGTCGCGATTGACGGGTAAACATTTAAAAGAGCATGTTGGTTCGTCTAGACCGTTTTAGACTATTTCATTATGTTTGATGGAGTTTCATCCCATAGTATAGATCAGTTTAATACCCGATAAACTTTTATTTTAAGGTATTGGGTGATTTTCGTTCTTAATTCGTCCTCTTACTCTGTTAAATCCCGGAAAGACTCATCATAAACCTGCAAAGCAAGAAATATATATTTTGATGTCTTAATTTTAACAAGGAAGTTATCTTTTTATTGATTTTCATTCCTAAAAATTCTGCGTTTACGACGGGAAAATAAAAGAGTTCAATTCTACAAAAGTATCTCAAGAATACGACACGTTTTCCGATGAAACATTTACGTCATTAGAATTCACCAACATTAATCAACCACATTTTCAGTACATATTACAGACAATTTAATTTTCAGTATTGTAATCAAGTTCTAGTGTATAACTTCAGTGTATATATACTCAACTTTGGCACGGTTCTGTACATAAATTCTGTAGCCCCATCCTGGCCCGGGTTTTTCTCCGTTTTTCCTTCGGGTAGAGGCGCATTTATTATACAGGTTCTCTAGGCTTTGTCTAGTGGCGTGTTTATTGTAGCAATAAATCGTGAATTTAGTAGTATTTCAATTCTTAAACACTATACTCAGAATAATCTATAGTTCGATAATAATTTGTACATGTAAATTTACAAACATATTTGCGTTAAATTACAAACATATTGATATTATATATCTATTATAACTCGCAGCTAACTTTTTATCTTATCTAGGAACTTTTGCTGAAATTTTTGAATCCGCCTCTGCCTTAGGAATGCCCTTGATCGGAATTGATGGAATACGTCCCTTGCTTGCTTCCGGAGAGTAAATTAGTTTATTGTCCTCCACGTGGTCACATGACGCAGTTTGTACTGTTTTTTGACAATAAATTTAAAATTTATTATTATTATTATTATTAACAAAAAAATTCAATTGCTGCAATCCCAGTTTTCTTGTCATGTTTCATTTCGTCATTTTGATTTTGTCATTTCCTTCTCACATTCTTCACTTCGTTTCCATTAGTGTTCTTCATTTGTCGAAGTTCGTGCTAAAAGTACGATTTGATCGTCGCCCGATGAATTCCAAGACTCTGCAGCCGCCGCGAGGAGACTTCTTCTGACTTTTACATGTAGCGTTCAAGAGTTGAGAAGAGGTGGCGGCGTCGCCTCTGCTCCGGAGGAACGGAGGCGTCTCCGAGACAGGTTTCCTCTCGTCCGAAATCGCAGCTGCTGCATCTCGCACTTCGAACCTCGCCGGTCACATGCGTTTGCGGTTCGCCGTCGCAGCTGCAAAAGAACGACTCGGGGTGATTTGAAGTGAAACAATACGAGGGTTTTAAAGTGAGGCTTAATTAAGGCGGTTATTAACATAACGCAATATAGTTTAAAATTGACTCGTTTTCTCGTATTAATATATGTGTGCTATGACGTAATGGATAAATTGAAAGTAAAGGCGCATCAGTCAAGAGCTTTTCAGTTTGAAAATCATGTTTTTACAACACAAATTTTATAAATATTAGCTTCAAATAAAATACATCAACTCATCAAAAAGATAACCAACAATTAACAATATTAAGTAGTACCCAAATTTATTAATTGTTTAAAGCGAAAAAGTTTAATGCCTTTATATGTTGGGAGTTGAGGTCCGTGGCCACAGACCCTTTAGCCCCCCTAGAGGTCTGCCACTGATCGAAAGTAACAAAAGTCTATAGAAATCCAAACTCTCAAAGACACGTGCGCCTGTCACATTTCAATTAATTTTGTGAGAGGCAAAATACGATATTGCCAACACATTCAATATTCGTTGACACCAAATTACGAACCAATTAACAGACCGATAGCATAATCGCAAATGTCAGCATTTTCTCGCGTGGTTACGTCATCATATTTATTGACGTTAGAGCTTCAAAAAAGAAATACTTTTATTACTTTTGTCACGACAATTCTAATTCATTTCCCTCAGATGAATGAAAGTAAATTATTCCGAAATCATTGTCTTATTATTTATTGGCTTAACTACCTCGCGTTACCCGGGATTTCAAGAGAAAATTAGAACAATCGTTACTGGAAATTTTTTATACAAATCACAAATAAAATAAAAAATACATATTTCCATTGTGAAACAAGCTTACAAAAAATTACATTAACATTCAAAGAAAATTTGTACTGTGAATTGACATAGCCTATTGAGTTTGCTAATTACATACTAATTTAATTACATATAGTTAATTAAATTACATACTAATTGAGTTTACTCTACAGACAGAGTATGCAAACACCTCTCAACATGTCAGGACTTTTTAGTTCGATTTGTGCAGCGTTGCCTCTTGGCTTCTTCTACAAATTTTTTTCTTCTAAATTCCAACTTTACTCTACTTTTACCATATTTCTCTACTTTTCTTGTTATAAAATTCAAAAAACATGAAGGAGAAATCCTACAATAAGTTTCTCCACTATTGTATACTCACATGTACGTCAGTAGGAATTATTTTAGAATACAGACAGAAAGGACAGGACACTTCATACACAGGAGGAAGCTTAATGCATAAGAAAGCGCAGAGTTAAGAACAACGTTCTTCGAAGTCTTCTTATCATTTTACGTCCACGATTCGGTCGCGAAGATTCTATGTCGAGTGGATCGTTCACCTCGCGAAACGCATGTGAAATCTGGCGGACATGTTAGTAAGCTTCGTAGTGAACAGTGAGGCAAGTGAAGATTAGCATCTACTGATTATCAGATAATTTTAATTGTTTTTCTGCTCTCGTAATATTAACTACACTTTGCATTTTAGTGGAAATAACCCTTAAGAAGAGTCCTTTCAAAATTAAAAATACGATTATCGATGACTGTTCCCGATTCCCACGTCACAGATATTCTAAATAATTCGTAAAGATTTCGTGTCCTCTAACGTTACCTCATCAATTGTCTCCAAGGTAGCGCTCCTTGTGTCTTTCTGTCTTCCTCTCAGTAGAGGTCATTAATGTCCGACAACCACGTCTTTGATTTTGATTTTCTTTGATTTCGCTGATACAGTGTTTGCGCGTCGTTTCAGCAAATTCGCTCTACAGAGACTCTACATTTTCCACTCGCAGTTTACGATCTCCTGAAATGAGAAGCAAAATTCCTTTCACTTCCGAAATGTGGAGGAGGAACAGAAGCAACAACTACTACAACCACTTCCTTTGTAAATAACTTTGTAAATAACTGTACAACGTCTTCCCTCCCTCCGCCCTCTCTCACTCTTGTGCTATAAACCGCGAAACCCTCGTCGCACTCTCACCCCCACGTTCAAAGAAGGCATAAGCCGCGGATCGTCAACCATTGTACGAAACCATTTTCACTTTTACGGCACGTCGTCTTCGAGGAGGAGGGGAGTAAAAGAAGGTTCCAGATGTTTCTTCAGAATGCCTCACGAGGAGTGTCCGTCCTCCGAGACGGGAGCTTCGGTCGAGAAGAGACGAAGCAGAGCGGCAGGTAGAAGTGTGCTCGCACAGACGAGGGGGCTAAATAAATGTGCACACACAACACACGAAGACTTTTCAATAAAAATTAAACTTATTCCCTTCTCTTTAATATTTTCCCTTACAGTAATTCTTTCTCTGTCATTTTGTGCAAATGGCCTAAAATATCGAATCAATAGAAATTCTTGACTTTATTCGCATGAACGATAATAATTAAACGAATTTATTAAACTGACCTTTTTTGTGGACAAATTATTATTATTTATTATTATTATTGTTGCTGCCATCGTCAGATGAACGTAATTTGTTTGAACATTTGTTTTTTCTGTTGAAACGTTGTGGCGTATAATAATAATAATAATAATAATAATAATAAATAATTGTCCACAAAAAAAGTTCAGCATAATAAATTCATTTGATAGAAATTCTTGATCCCGTGTTTGCATAAGGATATCATTTCTTGAGTTTAGGTCATAAATTCGTGAGAATCGCTTCGGGAAATGTTTTACATTGAAAGGCATCAAATTTCCTGTGACGTGAAAACTGATGCGTATAGCTGAAGTTCCGTGAATAACAATATTATCAACCACATAAGCACTCGCTAACATTGGTACTTATATTATGTTAATGTAATATGTTTTATTAATCAACAGTTTTGTTATTTGAATTGTGTAATCAATAGAATGGTTTAAACATAATTTTCTTGTCATAATTATATATAATTTGTTACTTTCACCAATAACGTGTACTTATATATTTTGATTCACTGTTGTTGTTATTTATTGTGTTGATATGTTATAATTTGATCATGTTGGTAGTGCTGCATAGCACAAACTTCTTTGAAATGGTTGCACCTTGTGAGTGCTGTTATAACACTACAGCATAATGTTTTGTGATACACTTAAATGCTTGAAGTGCCATGTTTTGTGATGAATGAAATTTATTTATTGTTGTAAGGGGTATGTAGCATATACACATATTATCACGCTTGTAAATACCTAGCGTTATTCTTTCTAGTTTTTGGTTAGTTTTTCTATTGTATATTTTTCTTGCGTCGGTCTGTTTCATACAGATGATAAATTACTGTGTGTATGTATAGCTCCGATGAAAATTTAACAAAAGTCGTAACGTTCGCGACCCGATGCGATGCCATTAAAACATTGATTCGACGTACAAAAAGCGAAAGGAAATCTGCAGTCTCGACGGTGGCTCAAGTGGTGAAGGCTGTCAGCATCAAATCTTGAGAAAGGAATGAGAGTTTTTCTTTGTATCATGTGGAGGATTAGCGTTTGCAATCCACCCTTACGAGCAGGGAGACAATACTTTTCTGCGAGAAAAATTGATGTTTATTCTGCCATTGTCTACAACTCGCAACTGTTAAAAAGATATATACAAAACTTAAGAAAATACAAATTTAGATTTCCTTAATTTTCTTTATACTAAAATGTTTACATCGCGAAAATACGTACACAACGACTTCCGATTCTGCCACAGCAGAACGCGAATGTTATAAGGGTAGTAGCATCAGTTTTCATGTTGTAATTTTTGTTGATAAATTTCCCCCTCCCACCCAATCACCGCCACTGCACCTGAAAAGCCTTTTTGTTGGGAAACGTAAAAATACCAACTTCATGCGATTCACAAAAGAGATAAAACAAGAAATATCAGTCGTCTTCCAATCATGGTTTTTTTTGTTGTCTTTAGGAAAATTGGGTAACCTGATTTTTGGTGTGATATGAACGTTGATATGAACAACCTTTTAAAAGATACAGAACTTTTTTAGACCAAATGTCGTATGAATTCTTCTTTCATCCAAAGAAGTTCTGTTTCTTTTAAAAGTTTGTTCATCAGTCAATCGATCCAAATAAGCCATAAACACGTTCTGATTGTGAGATATCAAAAGGTCGCATTTCATTCTACGGTGGATGACACAAATCTACGACGCAGAAGTAACCAGAGGAATGTGTGCAGATGCGAGCGGCGGTCGGTCCCCTTTCGCCAAGAGACATTGGCTAATGCCCAACGCGAGGAACAAAGTACATGGACCACGTTGCAAAGATATTTCTAAATGTATTAGTATCTCGTCGTAAGAACATATATAGCTCTCATACACTCATCGCACGGGTTGAGTGCAATTTTCGTAAATGGAAAATGTACCGTGCTTTTTGAAGCTTATCTTTGGAGTTATGATGATGATAATAATAATAAATTTATTGTAAAAAAGTTACAAACTGCATATGATCGCGTGAAGGACAATAAACTAATATACTCTCCGGAAGCAAGCGAGGGACGTATTCCATCAATTCCGATCAAGGGCCCTAAAGCAGAGGCTAAGGACTTAACTTTGCTCCTAACGATAAGGATAAATAGTTAGTTAGGTAAATGTCCATTCTCCGTTCTGTTTGATATTCGGATGCAGCGAATAGACTTTTAAGAAGCTGTACATTAATTCCGACTCGAATAACGTTTTCATCCCCCGCTTCACTTGATGACGATTGAATATTAAGTGAAAGGATTCCGTAGCTTCTTCCTTCAACCATCGCTAACCATCTGCCTCCAGAACCATTGTTAGGAGAAGCTCCACTTCCCCCTCCCCCCTCTTTGTTACTCCAACACCTTCAATCACGTGCTCAGTGACAGTGTCTCCAAACATTTTGCAGACGAACTCATTCTATATCTCAACTCGTACGGCGCCAAACGCGCACGTGTCTCTGCTGAAGACGCGTCTGCAACAAACGTAAACCGAAACGTTGTGCCTCGTGGTTTCTGTCTCTGCAGCCAAAAGTTGTCTTTCGACTTCTCCACTCTGCGAATCAGAACCAGAAACTCGTTTTGGCAAAAGACGAGTTACAGCTCGCTTCATTAAGATTGTAGTGGGACGTGCGCAACAAGTTTATACAACGCAATTAAAATATTCAGCGATCCTTTTATTTAGTCCCTTAATTAGGAGAAATTCTTCAGTGACGTAAATTTACACAAGAAAGTCATGCGGTGAATCCAGAAACGAGTTCTCTTGTATTATTTTTTCAAATTTTATTTGTTAAAAACACGGCAACTCAGATTAAGCCGTAAAAGAAGAAAATAAAAAAAGTTAACTAACAAAAAGTACTTACACGTGTATCGAATAAATGGATTGGACTTAGGACATGTGGACAAAAGCAAAAGATGATCAAGTTTTAGGACGCCGCAGTCTTTTCATGAATGATTGCTTCCGGCAGAAGAGGGTAGCAAAGCGCAAGATGGGTGTGACGTATCACATCTCAATCCCCCCCCCCTTCGTGCGTTTAAATACTCTCCGCTAAATTTCAATGTCGATGTCTGCGTACAACACGTGCTTCTCTTAATACCCGAATATATTATATAATGAATACAAATTCGTATATTCGTGTAAAAAATTAATTTGTAGATGAATTTATTGAAAAGTTGACAGTACAGTATCGTACGAAAACATATAAATGATTAAACGGGATGTTTTAAAAAAGAAACAAAATGTTGTTCCCTTCGACTTTTTAGCCACGATTCAAGGCAGACTCTTGCTCTTTGGCATTGCTTCTCTCTTTCCCTGTGTTTCTACATATTTTTTGTGCGGTCGTCATTCTATTCATTCCAAAATATTTAGTTGTATTAGTCGTCCTTAAAGAATGTCACAAGAGAAACGTTTTCTCCTCCTTAATATATATTTCATTGTTGTCTTTTTGTTTCCAAATTATCTTACAGAGTATTCTTTTTGTTAAGAAAACTAGATCAGAAGTCAAAATACCGCTTGTACGATAAAAAAGTTTAACGATGGGGATATGGCAACGTTATCTTCTTGAGGTCTTGGTGATTCCTCAGTAACCGAAAGCTTCCTGATTCTACTCCGTCAACTCCCACATCTCCACACAAGTAAACCATCACCAACAACATATTCGCCATCATCACAAACACAAACAAAAAAAAGCTTAACTGAGTGGACTTACGAACCATAGAGACGGCGAAGCCGAAGAAGAAGAAGAATTGTTGGAGCGGCGTCTGAGGAACACGAGAATAAGCAAAACGGAAGTAACAAAGAAACAACGTGCACCATAATTGGCTATTATCCAAATTAAAATAAATTATACCTCTGATGGTGCTGCGTTACTTAAAACGAATGCGTTCCGAGATGTGTTCCTTCTACTCGTGAATTCGCAATTAAGAATTCGCTTTTTGCAGATGTCGAGGAACACGCGTGTGCAGTGGACGAAGGCGGCTCCCAGGTTCGCTCTGCCCTTATCACATGTCGATCGCGATCTTCACGTACTTTTATCACTTCAGAGGAGTGTGGCCAAAATTACATCTCTCCTAATGATGAAGGTAAAGTACAGAAGAATTTTGAAGAAAGAAGGAGGAAGAATATGCTGGTGAACGGAGAAGAACCGACGAGGCAAAAATAACGGTGAACAGCGGATAACGCAACTCCTATGGGAGGCACGGAATATACGAAAGGACGACAAGCGTATCCATACATACCGGACGTAACTAACCGAGAACGGACAAAGACTCGGTCAAAACTGAGTCCATTCGTGGCAGAGACAATAACGGGACGTGGCTATTTTGCGACTTACTTGAAAAGAATAGGAAAAGTAACCGGCGGACTATGTGCTTACAGATTAGACCGGGAAACTTATCATATCTTATGGGAATGTGACTTATACGGACAGGAGAGAGGAGAATTTGTCAAAATTATTAAACGACTACGACTGACGTAATTAAAAGACAAGAGTAAATTGTTGGAAACAAAATTGATATTTCAAGCTTTATTTACATTACGTTGAACAAATTAGAACAATAAAAGCAGCGATGCAAGAAACGAACAATGAGCAACGCTGGAAGAAGCGACAATTAGGCTCTTAGCCTACAGGGTAAAAAGCGAAGCACAGATTCAAGGGAGAAGCATATACTCCGCAATGACGATGTTGCAAACGGAAATGTTAAACATTTGTTGTAGAATTCAGTTTAATTGTGTATTGTTTAATTATTGTGAATAATGTAACTTGAAATTGTGCTTGTATTACTCCAACATTCGGGGAGGGGGGTATCAAACAATCAAACACTGAACACGTGGATGATTTCACGAATCAAAACCAAGATATAAACACTAAAAATACCAAACTCGGAGGAGGGGAGAATGTCAAATGCCGCTTCTGGATCGAGTTTAGTTTTGAAAAGGTCCTGTCAATTGTATAGTGGGATACTGCACTGTGTCCCACGTTGCACCCAATCGGTGTCGTTCATGTAGCAGTATCTTAGTGTATGTGTATTTTGCAGTTAACACTACGGTCAGAAAATAATTTTCACAATTTCTTCTTCTATTTCACACGCCATTGAACAGTCAAGGTGGGCTTTATTTTTATTTTTTTTATTGGGTTTTTAAATCTCGTTCTCAATATTTTACAGTCTAGTGCGTGCGCCGGGATTCTCGATAGCTATTACTACGTCGAAACGCTCATCATCAGGGCCTTTAGCGTGATCGACCAAAATCTGAAAACATTTTCATTTTGCTGTAAGCGTTTAAAAGTTGTACAAAGAAGAACATTAAAAAAAACGATTATTAGGTATTTGAAAGAACAATATTTGAATTAATTCCCCACTAGAAACTACGAGTTTCTTTATGAATCGCAGAGAACTTTGTAATAACGTATTTCACAGTTCGTTCTGATTGATTTGACTTCAAATACAAAGTGGAACACAATCCTTATTCACTTGATGGTGAATAGTGATAAGGAATTGGTGAATGAAATTGATTGTCTCAAAATTGTGACACACAGACTCAACAACGTTTAATAGTGAATTTTAATAATAATAATAAGACAATCAAAAAAATATCAACTACATAATTAAAATCCTTATACTTTTCCTTGTCTTCATTCCTAACAAGTGTTTATTTACGTCGTCGCTAGCGAATAGTTAGTTCGTCGTTCGATTCGGGTCGAGTCGACTTCAGAGCCACGTGATTTTCCGAAACTTTCCGACTCGAAGTGACCAGTCGATTCCTAACGCTTTTCGTACATGACGTTTTCCTTCAATATAAATACGAGGAAATGTAATACAGTGGAGTCTCTTTAACTGGAAATCCTCTCTAAGACGAAGAAATTAGCGAATTCCCTTCCGTTGAAGTACAAAAAACAACTTACAACTCGAGTTATTTAGACGCTTTAACTCGAACTGAATGTGATTTCCCTGTGAAGTACTATCCATATATATCACGCTCTCTAACTCGAACTACGAATCTAGCGGACTCTGTAACTAGAAAAAAGCAATTTTTAGACTTTGCGTCCTCTGTAAATCGAAATTCTTTTCGCAAGACTCTTTAACTCCAAGCAATTACTTTCGTTGTCGTCAATAACAAATTCCAAGAAATGGTTTCGTACTTTCATTGAAAGATGTAGTGATATCGAGGACGAGATATTTAGTGTCTTGTTTGCAATCGAAAATTCAATTGAATGGTCAATTGTGTTAATTTCTTTACTAAAAAGAAAATTACAGATTCCTTTTAATACAAGCATATTTTCAAGTTGTTGCTTTACCATAAAATTATCTTCATACGTGTAATTATGTACAATAGAAATGTAATAAAATAAATCTGTATAAGTCGAATTTTTATTTTCTCGTGACTCTGTAACTTGAATAACATTTGCCTCTACAAGTCGAAATTGATAAAGTTAAAAACCTTATCTCGAAATCCTCTATAAGTCGAATCTTATAACCTTTCCCTCGGAAGTTCGAGTTAAAAAGGGCTCCACTGTATGTATGTATGTATGTATGTATGTATGTATGTATGTATGTATGTATGTATGTATGTATGTATGTATGTATGTATATATATATATATATATATATATATATATATATATATATATATATATATATATATATATATATATATATATATATATATATATATGT